>CM042160.1:20562832-20582832 GCA_023376005.1 Doryteuthis pealeii | reverse complement strand
AAGTCAATGACATTGCGGAGAAATTCCATAGTATATATTCCACATCAAATTCCAAATAGAACATCCAGATAACACTGGTTCCCTAGCACGCCTAGATTTTAGAATAAAAATATCACCTACAGGCAAAATTTACACTTGCTTCTATAAAAAAAACACCACTGAGGATCTCTTTGTACACTTCAAGTCAGCACTTCCAAGACAAGTTACATCAGAAATGAAATTAATAGAATACACAATAGATGTAGTGAAGAGACAGACAAAATCACACACACAGCACACTTTATGAACACCCTCAAAAACAATGGCTACCCAACTTCATATATACGCCATTTAAATAATAGAAAAACACGGATACTACACGCACACTCTAACACCTGTTTCCTGAAACTAATACATTTCAGCGAAACAATCACTAAATAAATACGCAAGGCTATTCATAAAGAGGGACTAGATATCCAACTAGCCCACTCTGGGCCTTTACTACGCCAATGTTCTAAAATGCCTATAATTACATTAACAATTTATATAATAATAATAATATTAACAATAATAATAATACTGAAACAGTGATAATAAAACAATAATGATAACACTAATAATAACAACAACAATAGTTAGAAGAAAATGAAATAAACACAACCTATATAAATAGCGGAATGGTTGTTGAATGGTTTAAGAACTACCCTGAAGATGACCCAGGATAGGACGGAAAGTACTAGGACAATCACGTATGGCAAATATATCAGACAATTTTCGCCAGATATCATTATAACAATCCGATAATTTGAAAGAACAAAGGACAAAATTTGCAAACAAAAAATGGCTGCATTGTTCAATAATATATATATATATATATATATATATATATATATATATATATATATATGAGAAGTAAACAAACAGACGATGTTTGTGATATGGCTATTTTCAGCCGACAATATTTGGGAGAATATGTGCTTAATTGATGTCGAACCTAATTTTTGAAAGTTAATTCATTAATAATTAATCCTAATTCCCCTAATTAATTATTAATGAATTAACTTTCAAAAATTAGGTTCGACTTCAATTAAGGCACATATTCTCCCATATATATATATATATATATATATATATATATATATATAATATATAGAGAGAGAGAGAGAGAGAGAGAGAGATAAAAGGGTATGAAAACACACAATATTGTTAAAATGAATATATTTTTATATCATTTTCATAGCTAATATTAAACAATATTTCGATTTATAACAAATCATCATCACAGCATATTTTTAATCCGGACTCAGCGAGAGAGAAGCAGAAACCTTTTTTCTGCTTCTCTATCGATATATATATATATATATAAAATTAAACATTCTGAAAAAAAAACAAATGATGTTATGTAATTGCTGACAGAAATCTGTTTCGACCAAATCGATAAACTAGTCTTCATCACGAGCAACATAGACGGGAAAAGAAAGATATCCGTTAAAAGACTGTTTACAAAAACGAACACTATATTCAACTGCTGAAAATTTAAAAAATGCGTCTTTTCCCGTCTATGTTGCTCGTGATGAAGACCAGTTTATCGATTTGGTCGAAACAGATTTCTGTCAGCAATTACATAACATCATTTGTTTTTTTCAAAATGTTTAATTTCATACTGTCGGATTAATTTCCATCTATTTTTCATATATATATATATATATATATATATATATATATATATATATATATATATTACACCTCCTCTCCCATTTTTTGAAGTCTATGGTTGGCACTATTTCTGAGGCCGATAAGGTACGACTTGGGCGAGATCGAGTAAGTAATTGTGTACCTCATGGTGAATTTTAAAATTTATATGTTAGAATTTGTATTTTTTATTATTTTATCTTTCGATGATCCCATTTTATCTTTCTGTATCTATACTTTAATACCTGAAATATACGCAGTACCCTCATATTTTAAAAACTATACATACTTATACATATCGATATTAAAGTGCTCAATACACTAAGTAGAGCCATATAATAGTAATAAAGCCCAAGGAATCAGAAACAACATAACTATTTTCACCTAACAGATTACTAGGTTATTTTCGAATGCAGAGGGTTGGGGCAAAAAGCATTTTATTATTAAAAATGACCACAAGAAATTATTTAAAAAATAGCATAAAAAGGAAAAATAACAAAATTACTAAATTTCATAAACCAGGATTAATAATAATTCTTATCGCCTTTGGCCAGGATTGAACCTACAACCTAGTCCGAGACGGTTCCCGAGTTCGACAAGAAACACCTGAAGAAGGTCGGGGGCACATCGGCTGAAACATTGTGCAGATTACTATGAGGATGATAACAATAGTCCGAATAATCTAAGTAATCCAAATCATCAAGCCTCTCTAAAAAATTCAGTGAAATAATATCAGGATGAATGGGTGTTCTTGTCTCGTTGGAAGATATTCTGTCATAATAAAAACATTGTTTCGGAGGTTCTTCAGTGGATCCATTATATACAAGATAAGCTTCACTTCAAGTTTTATAGCGGTTTGGTAAGCCACATTTTGCATGAAATATCAGCCATGTACGGGAAGTTTATCTTCATTATGCGTGTGTATGTGTCTAATTATTGAGAGGCTTTCCCTGTGTAGATAGACAATAAAAGAAAGTAAATGTAGATATATAGAGAAATGAATAAGAAATGCAGATGGACAGATATATGCATAGATAGATATGTCATTGAAGGAACCGCAAGAAATGAAATAACATTTTATATATATATATATATATATATATATATATATATATATATGTGTGTGTGTGTGTGTGTGTGTGTGTGTGTGTGTGTGTGGTTGTATGTGCGGGTAGATAAAGAAAAAGAAATAAAGTGAGAAACATTGGATAGCAATATTGATCAACAAGAAATTGAATGAGAATGAAAGAACAGTAAGTGAAAGGAGGTAATGAATAAACGATTCTTGGTGGCGGCATAATTCGTTTCACGGTATGACGATGCCGCGGATGCTCGTAGAAAATTAACAGAAAACTCAATTAGCTTTCACTATTCATTTGATTTTAAAATGTCTGCTTCTGGTAACCGAAAACATGAATCCATAGGCAGCCAAAAATACAAATAATAAAAAGAGATATAAAACGTTGTAGGAAGAATGTAGAACACATGTAGATAGACGTGAAAGATATATACATAGATAGATAGAAATAGAAAGTGGGGTAAAGGGAAGACAATGAAAGCGTGAATGTTGTACTGAAAATACACGATGGTATAATGAAGAGTTGAAGAAAGTTAAACGAAAAGGCGAATAAAGCGAAAGAAAATAATCAAAATATGAAGAAAACTTATAAAACTGTATTTACTACTGATAAAATGAAATATTTGATAATAATAATAATAATAATAATAATAATAATAACAAGAAGAAGAAGAACAAGAACAAGAACAAGAACAAGAAAAACAACAAATTGCAGCTGCCAATGTATGTGCGAACATAAAAAACTAGAAAACTAGAAAACAGAAATGGGAAGAAAAACAACTGTATGGATACGTCAAAAATAAAATAAAAAGTTGCCAACTAGAGGATTTTGCCAACTAGAGGATTTTGCTATTCTAGTGAAAATGAAAGAAAATGAAAAGATAGACAATTATTTGAACCTTTACAGAAGAATACAAAAGCTGTTGATCATCAGGTTGAGGGTGATGGTGACACCAATTGTAGTTGATGCCCTTGGAACGGCACCCAGAGGTTTGAAAACAGACTGGAGGAATTGGAAATCAGATGAAGAATCGAGATCATTGAGGCCAGAGCATTGTTAAGATCAGCTAGAATACACAGAAGAGTCGTGAAACATAAGGAGTCTTGTTGCCACACAAACACTCGTGAAAGTCCAACAATTAAAACTGGTCCAAGTACACCAGTGAAAACTTATCTTAGTTGTACTAATATGTATTCCCCAACTGCTCTGCCATGGCCAGGGTATGACATAAGGTAATTTGAAGCCCAAAGAAAGAGAGAGAAAGATAGAGAGAGATATATATAGAGAGAAAGAAAGAAAGAGAGAGAGAGAGAAGGGAGAGGGAGAGAGAAAGAGAAATGGATTTATGCCTGAAAATTAGTTGAAAAATGTGACAAGATGTCTCAACCTAACCTGTAATTTATTTTGCCCTTTTACCATGATAAATCGATTACATTTACTTGCTTCAGGTCTCTCTCTCTCTCTCTCTCTCTCTATATATATATATATATATATATATATATATATATATATATATATATATATAGTCAATCACATATAATCAGTGCTCCAAACAATACTTTGGGATAACATGCCGAACGATCAAAAAACGCTTTTTTGAAAACATAAGTGATTTAAAAAATATTGCGAGAGAAAGGCTTTTTATAAAATATATCTTAGAAACCCAACATTTTAATTATAAGATGCTAAAATGTACACAGCATAATCCTAGAATCCAGTATCATTTCTAATAACAAATCTATCAAACAAAGGCCCAGTTTTTTTAACCTTTCACCTTATCTAATTTTAAATAGTAAAATAATTTTCTGTTTTAATTCATTTTGATTTTAATTTTGATTTTCATGATTTGATATCTCACTATCATGTCCTATATGTTATTGTATATTTTCCTATTAATTACCTTTCCCAAACTTTTTGTTACAAACCACAACAATAGATATTATTCTATTTTATTCTAAAATAATATGAATAATAAATATTATTAAAAAGCAGATTATGGGTACGGCTGTTTGTAACCAAAACCATGTCACCCCTAACGTCAAAATTCACTTAGTTATTTATGTTATTTCTTCAATTGTTATTAAATAATCATTATGTAATCTTAATTAGCATCTTATTTATTAACAAAGTTAATTAATGTCTAGCTGAGATATATTTGCCTCAAAACAGCGTATGTTATTTATGTATTTAAAGTTCTGCAATGTATGTTATACACCATTAAGATATAAATGTTCACATAGTATATGATATGAACAATTCGCTGATCGGTTTAAACAAAATCACATTTCATAGATAATTTATTGGTGTTATTTATTTCTAGTATTATCGTTTTATTCTCAAATGTATTAAAATCAATCTTATGTATAATCTTATATTGAAATCAATTAGAATAAAGTAAAAATAAGTTTGTTTGTTTGCTTATTGATTTTAACGGCATATCAACCCGTCTGGGGTTATGTCATGCCTAACGGTTAAACATATCTTGTATTCAAATTTATACTTTTTAGTAATTGGTTTTAAAAGTGTGTTAGAATTATTGGGGATTATGTTGTATGGTATTGATTTGTTTCATGTCTATATTCTATGGTATAATTTTATTTCCCTAAAAAAAGAGAGAATATCCTCCATGTTGACATTTTCAAACAGATATTTCCTATTGTTTGCTTTAAAATAACGATTTCTGATGTGAGCAGGAAACCTGCATTCCATTAATAAGTGTTTAACTATCAAAGGTGTTTGACATGTTCCACATTGTGGTTGTTGTTCTTGCTTGAGTATATTAGAGTGCGTTAGTCTTGTATTACCAATGCGTAATCGGGACACAATGACTTGTTCCTTTCTAGACTTCCTTAAAGTTGGTCTCCAGCCTTCCAAAGTGGGTTTGATTAGGAAGAGTTTATTGTGGATGTTGTTATTCCAGTGTTGTTGCCATTTTGTATGAAGGAATCATCTATTAATTTTAGGTTTCAAATCAGTATATGGTATCTTGAAATTGTCGGGAATCAAATCTAGAGCCAATTTAGCTGCGGAGTCTGCTCTTTCATTCCCCCTCACTCCTATATGGCTTGGGATCCAGCATATCATAATCTCCTTAGAGTTAGACATCAAGTCTAATCTATTCAGGAGCTTAATGATGAGAGGGTTTCCAGTTTTTTTATTTCTAATGATAGTAGGGCAGAGAGCGAGTCTGGGAAAATAGTTTGTGCAGCTATTTTAAATAAATAAAAAATTGTAATAAAAGCTTTCCCAAATAAAAATTCCATTTTTTCAGCTGAAACCCGTGCAATAGATCTAGCACTTGACATAATCTATGAAAATAACCACAAAAATATTTTTGTGGTTATTTTCATAGATTATGTCAAGTGCTAGATCTATTGCACGGGTTTCAGTTGAAATAAATGTAACTTTCATTTGGGAAAGCTTTTCTTAAATTTTTTATTTATTTAAAATAGCTGCACAAACTGTTTTGTCATTGTCCTTAGAGCCATCTGTAAAGATGTAGAGGTGGTTGTGGTAGCGTTCTAGAATATTGTGGAATTTATCTTGGTAAGTGCTAGGATGGGTTTTTGTTTTGGGGAGTTCCCTTAGCTCAAAGATCCCTTTAATTTTTAATGATCTAAAGTGGTGTATTTGGTATAATGGTTTTGTGAATATTTGTGAGAGGAATTTTAGATTCTTTGAGGATGGGTTTCACTCCGAGGCCAAAAGGTTTCATTGATATTTCTTCTTTTTTTAAAAAAACATTCCTTGTATTCTTGATTGAATATGCAGTCATAAGCTGGGTTGGGTGGACAGGATTTGAGTTTTGTGTAGTATTGCTAGGCTAGTTTTTCGCATCTTAGCTGTAGGGGTGGTGTTTTCATTCAATTTCAATAGTCTTACTAATTCAATATAACTATATTAAAACTTAAATACTTGTGCCGAGCGGGCATATTTTTTTGCTAGTAAAAATAATGTATAATTCTGTATAATCTCTCTAGACTTACACAGATATACGTATATATTTTAAAAAAATCTTTCCTAGAATGATAAAATTGTGTTAATTTTATTGATGCTAAAATTTTAGTTAATTTACTTAAGAAACACATAAAAATCGTTATATCCAGTTTTATTACAAAGTATGATACTATAACAATATAAAATATAGGCCCGTTTTTCAACCTGTATCCTATTTATTTGAATTAATCATAGATTGTTACAACATCAATATATAATACATATTTACAATAGTTTCTCTATATTTTTCTATGGGGCACATTTCTTAAACCTCGTTTTGTTTACAATTGATTTTATTCTACTTTATTTTAAAATAACAAATCGAGAAATAATGTTACTTCAAACATAAAGATGTTTAAAGATTTTTCTACTTAACATTTTTTTTTCAGAATTATCTCCTTATTCTTATAATTTTTTCCCCATTTTTTGGAAATCGTTTCTAATGAACGCTATTCTTTCTTTTTGAAAAATAAATTCGAATACTCTCATGAGGTCAACAGATTTTGAAAAAAAAGAAGAACACTATTAATCATAAACAAATAAATTTATAATTTTTTAAATGTTCATTTTCTCTTTCAATTTGCTCTGGGGATGGTTGATATATTTGATATATAGATTTAAAAAAAGAAGCTCGAACGTAGTCACGACTATTAATTCATTCATGAATAAATACCTTCTTTGAATTTCTCTTTTCCTATTTTTATTCTTGTATACTGTCGGATATATTTCCATTTTTTTTAATAACTTGCAATTTGAAAACAAAACAAGAAACAAAAAACAAAAACAAAACAAACATAGATGATATATGTTGAACTATTTTGGATATAATTATTTATTATATAAAATTAATTATACAAATATGGCACAAGGCCTAAAAAGGGGGAAGGGGGATAAGGTCTGGTCATCTCTATCCTAATCTCTAACTTAACTAGTCTTATTCATGACCCTATTCATGCCACCATTTCCATTCACCACAACACTCAAGCCATACGACAAACACCAAAACGTCTTACCCACTTATGAATTACCTAAGCCTAAAACCCTTATATACATATTTGTGAGGGGGGGGGGAATGATATTTATTTACAAAAATCCCCTCAAATGAAACACACAAAAAAAAATAATAACTTTGGTAAAAATAAACTGATTAGTATGGCCCCCTCACTTGCTAATTATGGCAGAAAAACTAGTTCGTCGGTCGAAATTGCTTCGAGAAGTAAAACGAAAGACAAAAATAAAAATAAAATTCAAATTAAAATTTCTCGAGCAGCCGGCGAACCTGCAGTTCTGTCATCTAATAGGGAGGGGGTGGGGGAAAGAAAAAACTAAATACACAGGAACTAAAAAAAAGAAAAAGGCCAGTGATCTTTCATTCTCTAGCTAAGTTAAACAATAAATTAAACAAAAATACTCACAACCTAGTCTAGCTTATCTGGGTTGGGTCGACAATGTTCCTTCCACTTACCCAATATTCTTTTTAGGTCCCAGGAACTTCCAAAATGAATTCAAGGTCGGCACCTTTCACTCGACACAATCGCGAGAGCTTCACCCACCTTTCGTTGAACACCAATGAAGAGAGTCTTTTCTTCTCAGACCGAATTTTAACTTTAATTTGGTGCTTATAAAAAGCAACCAGGGCCTGAGATGAGAAAGACTCGCCTCCATAATGCTCCTTCTTTCGTGTCGTCCATATCACGACTCTCATAACGCCGAGTAGGCAGAGTAAAACATAAAGTTTATTTCTGTCAAGCGTCGTTACCACATTGCTTAAAACAGCCCGGACATCAAGGGTAAAGGGCTTTCCATTCTGCATGCGAACCATGAAACCTTCAAGAAGCTTCAAAAGTGGTTTTACAACAGGGCAGGTGAAGAAGGCGTGCTCAAGCGACTCCTCCTCCCCCTTACACCTGACGCAAACTGGCGGCGTTGCCAATCCCGCTTTTTTTCAACCTCTTGCCGACCCAAAGCGCACCCCGAATCACCAGCCAGGTGAGTGAAGCCTCATCATTGTTGAGACTGCTCAACCCGGGAGCCCAAGGCCACAGCGAGCGACCCTCCGCCTTCGTCAAACCGAGCTTTCTGATCAAATCATCTTGAACGGCCCCCCTCACAAACATTTGATATAATGCCTTGCGTGACAGCGGCCGGTCATCAGTGAGGCCTAACTGTAACACGTGCCGACACTCGCGATAGAAGGAGCATTCATGTCTAGGTAAACGCTTGGCCTCCCCATTCTCTGAATGCACACTTCTCAAGGCCGGAAAAGCCTTCTTGGCATCTTCTTTCCAGAAGGCACCGGATTCGTCGTGTTCTGAAACCGTCCGACCTAAGAAAGTGAGGCGTAACGTATGACGTCTCGTCTCAATGTTCGGTACTCCTAGGCCGCCCTCAGAAGGATGAAGGCAACAGATATCGCGACGCACCATAGGAGCTCGCTTGCCCCAGATAAACTGGAACAGGGCTCTTTCTAATTTAATTAGATCGGTGGACGGGATAGGAGAACTGATAACCAGTAAAGGATGAGGGGGTAGATGTACGTACTGCACACCTCTGCCCTCCCCTTTAAGGAGAGTCTCCTCCGTGACCATATGCCGATAGCGGCCACGACCTTTTCCAGAATTCCCGACCAGTTTTTCTCCAGCTGAAGGTCAGGACCGAACCAGACGCCGAGTATCTTGCACGGCCCATCCGTCCAGCTGAAGGGGCCGGGAAGAGCACAGCCCTTCCACGAACCCAACCGAAGACCTATCGACTTGTCTCGGTTAATCCTAGCCCCTGTTACCATTTCGTACTTTCCGATTTCTATGCTGACTTGCTCGGCTTCGGCTCTACTTGTTACAAAAATTGTAACGTCATCAGCATAGGCGGTATATTTGGCTGAGTTATCAGCATCAGCCAAAGTGATACCGCGCAGGACCGGGTTCGCCCGTAACTTGCGAAGGAAGGGCTCCAACGCAAGTATGTAGAGCATGGGCGACAGCGGACACCCTTGACGAATCGATCGAGATAAAGTGAAGGGTTTCGATCTTACCCCATTCACTTCCACCATGACTCCGGGGACGCATACAGTAAGCGAATCCAGCTGCGAAATTTTACACCGAAGCCGGCCGCAGACAGAACAGCCTCCAGAAAACCATGGTCAACCCTATCGAAGGCCTTGGACTGATCTAAATTGATCAGCGCGGCATTACCGTCGACTTTTTCTATGATCGTGCAAATTGTATGCAGACTGTCCTGAATAGTCCTGCCCTTCACAGCACAAGTCTGTTCAGAGGCAATTAGACTAGGCAGGGCAGTCTGCAAACGATCTGCCAGGATCTTCGCCAAAATCTTTAAGTCAGTATTCAACATCGTTAAAGGGCGAAAGTTACTAACCCCATCCCCACATGTTTGCTCTTACGTAGTAACTTCACAACCCCTCGGGTGAAGCGTCGGGGAATAGTCCCCTGCCTCATCCAGTTGTTGTAGACAGTCACCAGCAAGGGTACAAACATGGGCGACAGCCTCAAGTACACTTCGTAGGGCAGACCATCAATCCCGGGGGTCTTCTCTAACCCGACCGACTTCAACGCCTGCCTTACTTCGTCTTCCGTAATGCGCCCCTCACACCCAGCTGCTTCCGTCTCCTCAAGGCGAGGGAAGTCAGCGAGATAGGTGTCGAACTGAGCAGAGCTCAGCCCGGGCTCCCTAGTGAAGAGCTTCTGGTAGTAGTCAGCGAACTCCTTGCAAATATCTTTGTTTGTGGTTCGCCGATGTCCGTCCGGCGACGTGACACTCGCAATATGCCTTTGCTTGGCGGCCCTTAGCTCTTCCGCTCGCAGTTCACGAGCCATATTCGCTGCTTCGCAAGACATTCTTTTTAACCTAGCCCTAACTACCTGAGCTTGGTACTTTTTGTTATCGGATAAAGCCAGCTCAGCCTTAGCTATGTTAGTAGCTAAGCTATCTCCCTCCCGCACGGCCCTATCTAAACTATCGCCTAGCACTCTTTGCTCCGCTAGTCTATCTAGCTTGAGTCTCTTACTGTAATCGGCAGCAAAGGATCTAATTCTATCCTTAAGCCTACGCCACCAGGCATTTCCTATTACAGCACCCGTCAATTCCCTCTTAACTGTTAGTTCTAGCTGGCTAATGAATTCTTTGTCTTCCAACAAAGAAGTATTTAGTTTCCAATAGCCAGACAACCTAACCTTAACCTTATCTAATTTCAGCTTGACACAAACCATTCTATGGTCAAAGCCTCCTAAAGCTTCAAAACTTGGACCTTCTATAAGATCTAGATCGACTCGCCTAACTAACACTCTGTCGATATAGCTAGACAGCTGACGACCAGAGGCACCCTTACCGGTCCAAGTCCATTGTACCCCATCTGGATGCTCTTCACGGAATTTATCGACGAGATCAAATCTCTCGATAAAATCCCTGAAGTGTTTGGCATCCAGGTTGTTAGTGGCCCTAGACCCTTCCCCCCTGTCTAGTTGGGGATCAAGGACGGCGTTCCAATCACCCGCTAAAACTAAACGTCTTGATGACGTCACATACGGCTCGATGCGCCGAAAAAAGTCGGGAAGCTCGCTCGTCGCATTAGGCCCATAAACCCCAATGAAACGAAAAGCTCTTCCTTCTATGGTAGCATCCAGCACGCAAAGTCTTCCCTCCGGATCTGAAAAAACAAAAGAACATGACGCATGCAGATCTCTGCTAATCAGCCAAGAGACACCCCGAGAACGACCATCAAAACATGCTGAAAAAGGTTCGTAAACCTCTGACAGAATATCTTCACGGAAGTTGGAATCAAAGCGAGTCTCATGTAAGCAACATATATGCACCTCACGACTCTTAAGTCGTTCAAGGAGACGTTTCCTTTTTGATGGCGACCTAAGGCCGCGAGCATTCATACTTACCAACCTTGGTCCATTAAGGGGTTCACTGGAGTTGGGGCCGTGGACCGAACATGTCTGGGGACAGGACACCGATGGCATCGCTCATCGAGTCATAACCCAATTCTTTTGTCATGACACCGTCATGAGCGATGCCACCAATGTCCCTTGGGTATGTTAATTTAAGGGCCCTATAGAGGGATGGGTGCAAATAAATGGGGACCCTCCCCAAATCACATTTCAAGTGATTTGCTTCAGTTACGATGTATGAGAGTGGACCGAAGGTCCCGTTAGCATCAGCTAACATGCTTTCAATGGGCTTGGCCCTTCGACCCACTCTCATAACCGACAGCACTTTACAATTCGGGAAGTTTTGGGGGTCTTCCACATCCTTATTGTCCACGGTTTTAAAGTTCTGTAGGACCCCCAAGGCTTTTTTTGTTTGGGCTTTCAGCTTGGAGTGGTTCTGCAGGATGTCATCACGCACCCTGCAGACGTTTTTTTCCACTCCAAACATCACCCACTCTTTCTTTTTGTATTTGGGCAGTTCCTCCTCAGAACTGCCCGCAGAGGCACTCCTCTGCCTTTTTTGGGGGGATAGATTTCCCATGTCCATGGGGGATGATGGTGTTTTAACTGGGGAGGAAGTTGGGGTCGCCTTGGGCGTGTTTTTTTGGGTCTTTTGGGTGGGAGACTTGTGAGGGGACTTGGACGGGGTCTTTTTTTTTGGTGAGATTTGTTTGGGGGACTGTTTTACAGGTGGACGGGTCCCCTTCTGCCCCAATACTGTCATCTTTGGGGGTGGCATGTCAATTGATGTTGATGTTGATGCTGGTGATGGCGGTCTTATCGTCCTGGGTGATGGTGATTTCTTCTCTGGAGTTGTATTTGGCTTGCGGACCTCATCCAGACCCTTCTTCCACTCCAGCAGCTTTTCGAATTTCTCTTTCCCAGGACTGTGGCACACAACCTTTGCCTGGGAAGCAAACGACTTTGGGGACTCTCCTACTATTGTAGTGTCTCCCTGGGTACCTTTAGGGGATTGAGGTGCTTCTGGTTGGACCTTCCTCCCACCTTTTCCTACAGTCATCCACTTCTCCTTTGATTCCTCTGCAGAGGTCATAGAGGTGGTCTTGGGAGAATCATTGACTGCAGGCGAGACTACGGGAGCCTCCTTTATGCCTTTAACTATCGTGGCTGAGAGGGTATTTGGCTTTTTGACGGACGCCTGGGGCGCCCCTTTTCGCCCCTGGCACTTTGCGGAGAGGTGACCAGTTTCCCCACACTGCCAACACATGGGTTTTCGCCCGGTGACGATGACATTCAGTCGGCGCCCTTCAAAGTCCAACCAGTTGGGAACGGCATAGAAGGAGTCGGTACTTAGCATAACGTCATATGCCCATTCCCCGCGCATAACGTCCCAATTGGCGTTGATCACTTGGCCAAATTTCATTACTCTTGCGGCCAGATTTTCCTCTTTGAGGTAACTGGGCACCTCGCACACTGTGACCGTGGTCCTCCGCCGCCCCATATACTCGACCCTCACGATGTATTCTTTGGTCTCCAAAGTATATTTTGTTAGGGCGACGGCCTCCTCTTCAGTAGGCAACAGTACGTCCCACAAAGGGTAATAGTCACCAGTTACAATTGATATAACTTTGACTCCCAGAGAGGTCAGGATTCTAATGACCATGTCTTTTTTAACCTTAACGGTTTTTCTAGTCGCACGGTCTACGATAAAGACAGACACAATTCTTTTCTGTAGATCTAGTTTATGCTGCTCCAAATTGAACATCATGCCCTTTTCCTCAACCTCTGAGTATATGGCACTAGCCCTCTGGAGCAGATCGGCAACATCGATCTTTAGTTTTGGAGGAGCACTCCACACATTTTTTGGAGAGTCCCCACTAGTCTTATTCGTGTTAATTTCATTATTTTTTAAAGAAGAAGGGGAATTACCTACTGGTTTCTTTTCTCCTTCTTTCTTTTTATTGACATTTTGCCCCTTTTCATTAGGGGACTTAAAAAGGGCCTTTTTGGCCGAGCCGGAATTCCGGTCGGCCATAAGGCAACGTAAAAAGAGGGAAATAAACCCTTACCTTTTTAATTTTTTGTTTTTGTTTTTTCCGGTTGGGTTCTGAATTTTTCTTTTTGTGTGTGTGTGTGTAATTGGCCCTAGCAAAGGTTGTGAGCCACAGTCCGGGAAAGCTGGAGTTTCCGAAGGTCAGTTGAAGAAGTTAGAGGAAAAAGGAGAAATGCTGTCTAGATGGTCTTTGAATGAAAAAAATTGGCCTGAAGAAAAAAAAAAAAAGAATGAAGAAAAAAAAAATGACAAAAAGTCTTTCTTATATAACCAGTGCTGGTTACGCTTGGACGCACACCGGTCACGCCCACACCCCGCTTCAAAGAAACAGAGAGCGGGAAAAAAAACTATTTTGGATATAGATATTTATTGTATAAGATATACAAATATGGCACAAGGCCGAGTTGGGGGGGGGAATCTGGTCATTTCTTTTAACTTGGCTAGTTTCATTTGCTACTCATACATTCTAATTTTATTCGCATTTACCACAAAGTGCATTCATACTCCAAACACCATGCAAAATTACCATCCACTCAGTGACAACCTATTACTAAAAAATTTACATATTCGTGAGGGAGGGGGGCATTTTTTATTTACATTTTTTTTTTTTTTTTTTTTTTTTTATCAAACGAAACAAACCCCAGGATGAGAAAAATAAATATATGACAAAAATAAAATGAATATTACGAGTGACCCCCTCACTTCCTAATTTACAGAAAGGAAAACATTTCTCCGGTCGAAAAATTGCTTGCGGGGGGCTCAAATAAATCAAAACCTCCGTTAAGCATCCGAAGAACTGAAATTTCTGTCTTCTAATGGGGGAGGGATGGAGACATAAAACAAGATTTTAAGGGGTACTAAAAAATCAAAAAGGACCAATGAACTCACATACACTAGCCAAGTTAATCTAATAGGTCATACATTTAACAAATAAAGTCATTTAAACACATGTCAAAAATTTTTTCCACAAAAGTCAAAATATTTAAACGAAAAATTATGTCGTTTAAACAAATGTCCATTTTTTTCCTTTACCAAATGTCAATTTTTCCTTTTTTCCTAAACAAAAGTCCAAAATTTAAAACAAAAGTCAATTTCTTTAACAAACGTCCACATCAAAATTACGCCTTACCTTAGAGGCCTTGAGGTTTAGCACTAAACATGCGTGGGCTCAGGACACCGACTGACCCGCTCATTAAACCGAAACCCATCTCTTCGGTAAAGGCTCCGTAATAAGCCAGCCCCCCGATGTCCTGCGGGAATGTCAATTTCAATGCCCTGTATAGGGATGGGTGCAAACAGATAGGCACCCTCCCAGGGTCACATTGTCGAAGTTCGTCTATAGGCATCAGGTACGATATTGGGCCGAAAGCCTCATTAGCTTCTTCCACCATAGCCATGATGGATTCAGCTTTTCGGCCCGTTCTGATAACCGAAGTTACCTTCGCATCCCTGAAAAGTTCTGGGTCTTCTATATTTACTCCATTAACCTCCTCAAAGTTAAGGAGGACTTCCAAGTCTTTCATTGTCTTTGGGGGGAGATTATCGTGATTACCCAGGATGTCTCTCTTTACCCTGCAAATGTCTTTCCCAGTAGCAACTAGTTTCTTTTTTAGTTTAGGTAGTTCAGATTCTGAACTACCTGTCGACGGGCTTCGCTGTCTTTTTGGATTCGCCTGGTTCAACCATTTAAGAAGATTGTTAACCTTCTCTTTCTTGGTTGAGCTGGCGTCTTTCGGGTTTTCCGAGCGGGGGTGTGTTACCGCTTCAAAATCTTCTGTTTCCATAGGGGTCCTTGGAGTTTCCGAGCGGGGTGTGTTACCGCTTCGCCTTTTGAAGTTTCCGAGCGGGGTGTGTTACCGCTTCGCCTTTTGAAGTTTCCGAGCGGGGTGTGTTACCGCTTCGCCTTTTGAAGTTTTCCGAGCGGGGTGTGTTACCGCTTCGCCTTTTGAAGTTTCCGTGCGGGGTGTGTTACCGCTTTTCTAAGAATTCTCCCACGTTTTCCTACTGTCAGCCAATCTCCCTCATCGGGGAGCAGGGGGGTCTGGTTACCCCCAACCACCTCGGCCGCGGTCCTGACAGCAGGTAAGAGTATAGAAGTATCTTTTTCCTTCTGAGTTGTCTGTATGCGTAAAACATTCTGGTTCACCTGGCCCTTTTTAGCCGGACAGTCTTTTTTTAAATGACCAACCTTCAGACAGAAAAAACACGTCGGTCTCCTACCAGTAACAATTACTGGCATTTTCCTTTCATCTACTTCCAGCCAGGGGGGAATGGAGTCAAAAGCCTGCTTATCAAGCATAATATCAAATTTCCATTCCCCTCTGAAAGCATTATGGCTGGCGCCTACTATGTTACCAAATTGCAACATGCAAGCCGCCAGGTTCTCGTCTGAGATGTAACTCGGTACTTCGTAGATAGACACAGTTGTCCGTCGTCGTCCACAGAACTCTACCCTTAGAATATGGTCTTCCGTTTCTAAGTGAGTCTTTGTTAGTGTGACAGCGGCTTCCATTGTCGGTAGCAACACGTCCCATACAGCATAGGAGGTGCCAGCTATGATAGCTGACACTTTAACTCCTAAAATCCTAAGAGACTTTGTTACAGAGTCTTTCGTAGTTTTCAAAATCTTTTTTGTCTCTTTGTCAACCGCAAAGATAGACAATGTTCTTGTTTGTTGTTCTTTTTTCAATTCTTCCAAATTGTACAGTAGTCCGTCTTCCTTTACTTGCTGCATTAAACAAGTAGCACGCTCGACGAGTTCGTCCACGTTAAATTCAACGTTTGGTTTCGCATTCCACACATTTTTGTCCGCGTCACTAATGGTCGTTGTAGTAGTCGGCGTCTTTGGTAAGATTTGTTCCTTCGCTGGTTCAATTCCTTTTTTATTAGGAATATTCGTTTCCTTATTTTGAACCCCTGTTTTCTCGGGGGTTCCAAATAATGCCTTCATGGCAGCACCGAGTTTAGGGTCAGCCATAATCCTTTGTAAAATGAGAAGAAAGAGAATGTTCTTTTCCTTTTAAAAAGGAATAAAAAGACAAAAATGTCTTAAGTCAAATTAGTCTTGAGTAAAGACTATATGTAAAAAAAATTAAAAAAAACATAACTAAAACTGGTCAACTAAATAAATTGCAAAAAATGCATGCAATTTCTAGTCAAGTAAAGTCAAATCTGGTCTTCCGGAGAGCGAGCAAAAACACGTCCGGCATGGGGCAAATGGTCACTCCTAGATATAGACTCATTGACTACCACGTGACCTGGGGTGGATTTCTGTTGTCCAATCACTGGCACTGCTGCTGCTGTTTCTGCTGTATTAATAGACACACCGTTCTGAGTTATTTCATTGACATTTGGATTCTCTTGAACGAAGGACTTACAAGGAATACGTTAACACTGGATTCTTATTGGCTTGCTTGCTTATTCATTACATCTGGAACGAAGGATGGCTGCCAGATACTTAACAATATAAAAATTAGAATGAGTCAAAAATATAAACACACTTCTGCTTTCCTTACACTCCTTCTAAAATAGAAAGACCTTTCTGATATACTGTATACATGAGACAGTTGCATATAACAGCGTATCCAAATTTTTCAGAACTTACCCTTAAATTATTCTAGAATATATTAAATCATTCTTGGAATCTTCAACCAAATATCCAAAATTTTCAGAAATTTATATGCAAGCAAATTATTATTATTAGCTAGGGATAATTACTTTAATCTATATAATTGTGCATAAATTATTAATATTAGGTAGCAATACTTGCAACCATACAGTGATGTGCAAATTATATACAATAGAGAATAATACTTGATATGCTATAACAGTATGCAAACAAATGATTGCAGAAAATAAAGAACACGCAATTAAAAAGAAGCAATGGAACATTTATTATATATTCATGATTACAAACACACCTTTATAAATTAATCTAATTTCGGCATTAGAGAACTCATGAAGAGTTGATATACCGTTGAAACATAAAAGACACATTATATATATATATATATATAGTACGTCTTTTCAAACCATTAAAACAATTGGTGATTCGTATTGTATGAATTCCGTTCGTTGTTATTCAAAGCATTTGACAGGTATTGATTACACAACAAATTAAATAGAAAGAAAAAGACCAGAAAAGACAGAGACTAAAAAAAAAAAAAACACAAACAAGTACACAAATAGAAGAAAAAAAAGAATCTCTCAAATCTATTAAAAAAATCTTGAAAAAACTAAGACATTTAAAAGAGAAAGGTGAAACTTTAAAGAAATAGAACAATACAGATGAATTATACAACAAGGAAATAATCATCCTAGAAAAAATGAATACTATTGAGGATCCCGTAATTGAGAGGGAAATTCTAGCAACTCCTCATCAAGGCGACAGCACAGATTCCTTTGACTTTCTATTCTAGACTCCATTCAGTGTCCGCTAAAAGTTTATGCTGTTCGACCAACACATGTGGATTCCATGGTAGAACATCGCTTATGAGTTCTTTTTTACTTCTCCAACAGTGTCCAGAATATCTTGTATGTCTAATTTGAATGGTTTGTCAAATGAGATGTATATTTCTGTTTTGTAGAATGCTGTCTTTAGGATTCGTATTCTTGTATAGTTACCATCAAATATTTTCACTAGATCTTGTATTAAAGTCCAAGTCATGCAATCGTGCGGCAGTACTGGTATGGATATAACTTGGAGAAATACAGTTTTATTTTATCAGATCAGATTTTCATATAGCCGATTACCTGTCTAGGGCAGCTCATACTTTACCTATATGTATGTTAACATCATCTTTAGTAGATGAGATATTGCTATCGAGGTATGTGAAGAAGTCTATACATTTAATGAGGAGATTGCACCATCTTGATAAAAACGCAACACTGTTGATTTTAGTTCATGTAGGACCAATGCCACTTGCTGTCTGTTCCACATTCGACTTGAGCAGATGTATTTGCAAGAAGCGCTAGATAATCTGCGTAGTTTGTATCCGTCTGCGGGATAACGTCTGCTTCTTGCCTTTTATTTTTAGTATTATACCAAGTAATTACGTTTAATAATTTAGAAATACATCCGCTTTGTTTGGGATGAAGAAACAGACAAGATTGATTTTTTAACGGCATGTCAACCCATTTAAAGTTGTTTAAGCCATTGAGCTCTTGGTAGATGATTGGGATTAGAGAAAAGTGAGTTTGCCAAGCGAATTAAGTTTAAAAAACAAAAACAAATACGGCATATTCGTACATGTTTGGGTTTAATCTCTTTAGAAAATATTCATATTAAATAGAAAAGTGTATTGCTGTGATAAAAATCTCACGATGATGCGCCATTTTAGTCTGGTTTACAACTTTCATTGCTTAATAACTGTAGCAGAAAACCAGGAAACCTAGTGAAACGCACTCTCAAGTCAGTAATGGTTAAAGTTCGAAATAAGCTTGCTAACGATTATATCACGAATATCGCGGAGTTATTGTAATCTTCTAAAATTATATTAGTTTTACATGATGCCAGTGAAAATGCTTCTCTATATAAATGATCTGCTAAGATAGCTCACTATCTCTTACACCTCATGCGAGGTTAGGCACATGTACACGGATATAATGAAAATGTATATAAATACTAGACAAAACTTGACCCGTTGCGACAGCCATTGAGCTCTAGGTACATGATTGGGATTAGAGAAAAGTGAGTTTGCCAAGCGAATTAAGTTTTAAAAACAAAAACAAATACGGACTGAGAATTTCATTTTGCAAGATTTCTAAGAAAAGGAACGTTTGATACAGTTTGAATTTATTAATTATCTAGGCATATTATAAATATATATGGTGCTAATGTATCTCCTTGTAGGACTCCTGCAGCGATGTCAAAGAAATCCGTATCGCCATCAGGTGAGCGTACCATTGCCTTAGTGTCTTTGTAGAGCATCATTATAGCGGCAACCATTTCTTTGGGGAGACCATATGCCAGCAATATTTGTTCCATTTTCCCTCTGTGTATGGAATCAAATGCCTTGGAAAAATCTACGAATAGTAGCGTTACCTCCAAATTCTTTGCTCGAACCCCTTCTATGATCCGTCGTACTGTCAGGATCTGAGAGGTTGTGGATCTATTTCTGCGGAATCCATTTTGGTTTTTCCTGAGGGGTTTCTCTATTTCGGGTCGGATGCGATTAAGAAGAAGGGCATTATATACCTTAGCTGCAATGGCAATAAGAGTTATGCCTCTGTAGTTTTTAGCTATTCCTAGGTCTCCTTTTTTGGGGAATGGGAGGATGAATCCTTTCATCC
>CM042160.1:20492832-20560332 GCA_023376005.1 Doryteuthis pealeii | reverse complement strand
AACTAAATTCCATCTGATAGTGAGACCAAGTTCTGGAGATCTTGAGTGTTCTGAATATCACTTTATTGCCATTGCTTCCAGGCCCACTCTGGTACGGCATATTCGTACATGTTTGGGTTTAATCTATGGATCTCTTTAGAAAGTATTCATATTGGATAGGACTGTATTCAAAAGTCCCCGCCAAATATTGAAAAAAAACTGTACAAAAAATTTAAATATGACCGTAGAATGAACGCGATTCCCTAACCTATAGGCATAAAATAACCCTAGACATATTGACATGTCGTTAAAATCAATCAATCCTAACCATTGACAATGGAATGAAAACAGCCTACTACCGTCGATTTAATAATATGCTTGGCTCTATATTCTAAAATAGATACTTACACCAGAAGAAGGCCGGAGAGTACAACAGCCGAAATTTGGTGACTATAATAACTACCAAAACCAGGACAGTATACTGAATACGTAAATTAACGATACTGTATATTTTTCTTATACATATATTTTAAAGATACCTCATTTTATCTCCCCCTTTTTTCTTACTTCAAGAAATAACCTGTTAATTATTCTAAATCGACAGTTAGGACAGATTCTATTCTGACCACTCGGAGTATGAGCAATTTAAATTAATACTTCCGCTTGATTCGTCTTCGCTATAATCAATATGGCTGCCCTGTTACCATCCACAGTTTAGTCTCACAAACAACCAGACAGGAAATAGCAGGCGAAGAAGATTAGAACAAGAAAAAAAAAAGAAGAAAATTACACAAAAGTTTTAGCTTTAGGTCCTGTTTATTCCAATGGCAAATTTCCTTGAGTTGGCCATCAGTAAAAAGAAAAGAATGTCCACCCACATACAGGACTGAACAAAGCAGCGTATAACATTTTACGAATTAACGATCAAGCTTATGGGTACAGTACCTTGTTAACGCCGAATTTTGTTGGAACACTATATATATATATATATATATATATATATATATATATATATTACTAAAATTGGAGGGATCATATGTATGTAGGGAGATCATACAATAAGATGGTAATATTTCATTACAAAATAAAATAAAGTATGTGGGGAATACGAAAGCCTTTTCCCCCACAAATATATATATATATATAATATATATATATATATATATATATATATATATATAGGAAATAGTAAGATAGACTGGGTTATTTAGCCTTAGTAAACAACCACTCAAGGAGAAGCAAAACAGTATTCAAACTAGCTTTACTACGCTGAAAAGTTGTTGCATCCTGCTTGTGGCGAAGGGTTTAGGTAAATACATATAATCATTAATGTTTAATCAATGATATATATGAGGAATGAATATTAATTATTGTTGTTTTCTTAATTTTGATTCTGCAGATTGCTTTGGCGACGTATTGAGTGTCCAAGATAAAATATCGATAACGAAAGCGACATCCCAATTCTCTGAGGTCTAATTCTTGGTATTATGGTCTCATGAGACGGCTTATGATACCGAATCCAGAGGCAAAGCATTTTTCACAGGAACGATAGGCTACGTCATCACCAGAAACTATTAAGTGTTGTGTCTGCGAGTGCGATGTAGATGCTTGGTATCGGTGCTAGCTGACTAGAAATATCTAACAGCTTGGTAATTTGTAGAACTCCAGGATTAATGTTTAGCCATCAGCATCCCAACTTGGTGGGGTTTGATACTGCATTCCTTAAAGATAATCTCATCTTTATATTTATATTTCAGGCCAATACGCTATACAATTACACAATGTATACTGGACCTATTGATAGGTTGATATGAAGTAATATCAATTTTGCTATCAATTTCATTCACAAATGTTTTATTGCATTGGAAATTATTTATTATCTATCAATCAACTCTCATGTTATTTCATTATTTGTTTTCATAATATGTGTTCATGCCTATGTTTTTGCCTAGCAAAGAATCAGCCAAGTTTTCTTTCTTTCTTTCTTTCTTTCTTTTATCTCCCAAATTTGACATCTAGCGTAGAGGCGGGAACGTCATAAGTTAACTCACTCTAATTATGCTGATTCTGTTATTATAAACATCTATCTATCTCCCTCTGCGATACCGACTGCTAGGACGATCATGGCCAAATAAATTGCTGACATAAAGACTTGCGCTTAAGTTTGTTTTAAAAGCCAGCACAGGTTACTCGGGATCTTAATTTAAGCGTCGCTTTCACGCACGAAGAAACTAGCCCGTCAGAACGAAAATTCAGTACGTTACACGTACACACTCTAATGTCTCTAACTCCTTTGATCTCTCTCCCCACTCTCACTATCTTTCGTTCTTCTTTCTCTATGTCTCTATATCTCTCCCCTACTCTCTCTCTCTCTCTCTCTCTCTTTCTATATATATATACATATATATATATATATACTAGAAAAAACGTGACCCGTTGGGTCACCCATTGAGCCCAGCTAAGATTGTTGTAAAAATCACATTCCAAATAAGTTATTTCAACCGGAGTAAACATTTTCATTTGAGCAAAGGAAAAAACAAGAGAAGGGTCACTTAGTTACTTTATTTCTAATTACAGGTAATTAGGATTTTAATCATGGATATCCATGACAATCTCTCGCCAACATTACCCTTTCATTTATTGCTCTCAGGAAGTCCTCTGCACAGCATCCAGTATCTGCGAAGAGTTGGTCAACGTACGTCTTTGCTCAACGGTCCACACTGGTGTGCCTGTATGCTGGTTTCCATAGAAAAATATCACTGACGAGTTTGTCCTAAATCCTCCCGCAGTGTCCAGCATGCCTTGTTCATGTTACTCGGATGGTTTGTGTGATAAGTGGCAAGTAGCTATACAGTTGCTTTCACAACTTGTTAAAAATTACGTACTGCATTCTTGAGCAGTTCCCATCTAGCTTATTCTCTAGGCGCCATGTTAGGATCCAAGTGGTGCAATCATAGGTGGGGGGAGTCGACTTTTGCACATTTGAATAAAATTCCACAATTTTTAAATATCTAGAAAAGCTCAGTAACAATCTTTACTCAACGTGAAATATTTTAAATTAGATATTTATCTAATCTATTAAAAAAAGAGTAAGTTTAATAATCATGTTAAATAAAACATTTTTTCCAAATTTATTTACAGCAGACTATAAAAACATACTGGATAAAAGTGTCGGCTTCAGCTATGACTTTTCTTTAAAATGATTGTGCTACAGTTTTTTTTAGGGTAATTAACTTAAGCAGAAAAAAAACGCCTTTGGGGACGAATTTAATTGTTTAAAAGAGTATTAAAAATATTAGATATGTAATTTTAATTTCCCCTTTTTTTAAATTTTTTATTGGTGTCCATTATTTTTCGTACTAAAACATTTCACCTTTAATAATGGATTTAAATAATTTTAATTCGTTTTCAAATTGAAAATAAGCCAACATTATGGAGCATATCGCATAAATGCATTCTGGCTTCCTAGCCTAAACAAACACTAAGCAGTGTCTACTTAAAACCCGACCCGTGCTCCTTATGAACTCCCTAGCTGTTTGAAGATGTTTTTCCCGAAAAGTTAATGCGATATGAAAGCAATATTTTGAGCCCCAAGTCTTTTTACGACAAGTAAATGTAAATATTTTACCCTCCCCCTCTTTAAAATATTTTTGTTATCGGTTTGAAGGCGTTTTTATCGACAAATATTTTATAAGGCGTTAATAAATAAGTAATTTCCAGTTTTTTTTTATCGGCAAGCAAATGTCTACCCCCCTTAAAATATATTTGTATTTTCATTTTATTTTAATTCAAATCAACTGTCATGGATTTTATCGAGTTTCGCAAATAAGTTGATTTGAAATAATTCCCCGAGTTAGATTAACAAAAAGCAAGTTTACTAATTATGTTAAATCAGACATGTTTTCCAAAATTGTGTGTAATATATATATATATGTATATATAACAAACTATTGTTCTCCTTTATTTACAGTATACTACTGTAGAATATTCGGCTAGGATCCTCTCGGTTCCTGGTTTGATACTGGCCCTCGTCAAAGCGTATGAGTAGCTCAGGGATCTGTGTCTTAGAGTTATTAGCTGATGGTAGGTGTAGCACTCCACCTCTGACGCTAAGAAAACAATCCCCTTGGTATAGTGAAAAGGGGATACACTCATTCGCTGTATGACTGATACCGACTTTTGAAGACCTCGACGACTTTACTTTTTAAAAAATGACTGGAAGCAAATAGATTTGACAAAACTTTTTAGGTGTTTGGGCTTGGTGATTGAAATATCTTAGCTGATACAGCTATCATTTTTGTAAAAGAAAAAAAAAACAGCGTGCTTAAATTAGGAATTAACATGGATATAATAGTCGTTGCAGAAACACCAAAAAAGGAAAGGTATATAAAAAAGAATTTAAAAAGTAAGTTATCATAAAAAGTGTATTACGTTTCTTCCTTCAATATTGGGTAAACTAATCATGTGACATATTTTGATCGTACCATAAAATAAAGTATTTTTTAAAAATTCAAAAGGGCCTGACATTTTTTTATTAGAATATAAAAAAATATCTAAATCTTCAGGATTTTAAAAATGTTTAATGTCTTTTTTTAAAGTAAATGCATATCTAAATATTTTAATTTTTGTTTGTTGGAAATGAATATATTAAAATAAAATGAAAAACTGGAAAAAATACTTAAGCAGATTAAAGGCATTTTTATCGAAAAATTATTTTTTAGTGGTTTTATGGGCTTAAAAGTAAGCCATATTTCTATCAACAAGTAAATGTAAATATTTTTGTAAATAGACCCCCCCCCCAAAAAAAAAAACAATAAAATAAAATGGAGTTAAAATATTTACCCTTACATGCCGAAAAAAGACTGGAGTGGGTAAAATATCGCATTAACTTTTCGGAAAAAACGCCTTAAGCGCTGATTTTTTTTCAGCAGGTACCGCATCAGATCGGCGACTTTGTTCGTAGGTGGGAGGATTTTATCACCGACTAGACCGCCGTATAAATCCCACCGAAATTTTACATCACTCAAAAAATAAAGGCGGTTTTGAAATAAAATAACCGATGCGTTTAAAAATTATTTCATTGATAAATCAACATTGAAAATTTCATTAAAATCGAATAATTCCCAGATTTATGTTAATTTCTATTCAATTTAATTGTTTTGTAAAATAGGGATTTACCATTTTTGCAGCGCCTAGTATAAAATTATTAAAAATGAATTACATATGTAATATAATTTTTTTAACCCATCCTCATAATATAACTACTTAGACAAAAAAGGTGCATATCGGATAAATACGACCTGGCCACCTGCCATGCTATATTTCCCAAGCACTCAGGTTAATATTGAGGCGTTTCAAATTGTACTTCAATTTGTCTTTAGAGCATAGAACGCTTAGCATTTGGTAATTGTCCGTTTAATATCTTCTTTGGAAGCCTGTTCTCATTCATTCCGACAACATGACCAGCACTCCTAGGTTGAACCTTTGCTAGTAAAGTTTCATTGACTGCAATGTTGTTACATTTCTTTCATATTTTACTATTTTTTACTCTACCATCCCATATTTATACCGCAAATGGCAGGAAGACAGCGCATGTGAAAGGCATCAAATTGGTTTATGTGCTTGCTGTAAAGTGTTCAAGTTTCACCACCATATAGTAGAGTTAAAAGCATATATATATATATATATATATATATATATATATATATATATATATATATATATATATATATATCTTTGAATACAACAGAATCTAGATTATCTTATTTTATTTTTTTTTCAGTTTTTCCAATGTTTTCTAAAAAAGAATTTATGAAAAATCCGAAAGAATTTTTCCAAGTACATTCGGTTCTTCTTTGAACCATTATCAAGGCTGCTTTATATAAGAAGATCTTAAGGTTATTATTGTTTGCAACGTGTCATTAGATATTAAATGCAAAAAAGATGACGTAAGTGTTTTCATTTCAAAACCTCTACGGTTATTTTATGCCTTGAGGTTAGGTGTTTGAATTCATTATACATTTAATTTTTATGTGGTTGTTTCTTACTTCTTTTCTGCACAAAGGTAGATGATATCAAATATCACTATCCAATACAAATAATTTGCACACACTTGTATGGTTTCAAGTATTTCTATCTAATCCTAATAATCATATAGTTTCAAGTAGTTATTTCTATTTTATAGTAGTTATTTATTTGCACCCAATCATATGGATTCAAGTAACAAATAATACTTCTTAGGAAACAATTAGCTTGGAGTAACAATTTTTAATACAAATGATATACAGTTATATAGCTTCAAGTATTTCTCTCGAATATGAATATGTATTAAAAATATCAACTTGAGTCTAACAGGTATTATCACTCTGGGTGTAAGTGGACCTGAGAGTAATGCCAATGAAGGGGTATTTCACACTCCCCAGATCTCTGAAATGACTCTTCATCATCAAATGCAATTTAGTGTCATACCCAGAACACCTTACTCTTCTGCAGGGGATACAGTCAGCGTATTCTAAACCTCTCCGGCAATAAATGTTAAGAAGATTTTAAGTAAGTGTATGATAGCTTAAGAAGTAAGGTATCTCTTAGGATGCAAACAACCTTATCACTTATTGAAAATATCATTTACACACAAAAGTAAC
The DNA here is from genome assembly GCA_023376005.1 of Doryteuthis pealeii. Classification (NCBI taxonomy): domain Eukaryota; kingdom Metazoa; phylum Mollusca; class Cephalopoda; order Myopsida; family Loliginidae; genus Doryteuthis; species Doryteuthis pealeii. The sequence continues at coordinate 20,553,712 of CM042160.1, read as the reverse complement.
ATTGACTGATAGTCTGAACCAAGAAAAGGTGGCGGTCCCTGAAAGAGATTCTTTCTGGATTCCACTGCAAAAATAACACAAACGCTGATACAGTTGGATTCCCACGTTTATTAATGTTAATAATTCAGTTCGGTCATGTCCGCGAACTTCCAAACTGTCTTTCATAAATTCTCTTTATTTTTTTTAAGAACATAACAAAAACCTCTAAAAAGGGGGTTCTAAAACGATATTTCATTTCAGAGCCAGATCGTTCGTTCATTTAAATGACCCGTATGTTTTGAACTGGTCGTATATGAACGACATGTCACTACTGGCCATCACATTCAATCACTCATTCTGCTGGATTTTCTGACAACTCGTCTACATGATGCAGCCATTATTGTCCATAGGGATTTATGAATGAAAACCTGTAAATTCACAACATATAAATCCCTATATTCTATTCGTCCTACCAAAGTTGTATTCATACTTCAGGGGTCTATATGGATCCCTTTGAGAAACCCTGTTTTGTACAGCAGTAAGATCTCGGGATACCTTCGATAGATAAACTGCGTTCTAAATAAGATTTTTACAAATCTATTTTCTACAAGAACAGACTGAAAAACATATACCGCATCATTTTCTCACATCCATTCTAACGTAAGGTGTTTGATAGCTGTTTCTTAACTTTCAAAGATCAGTATAAAAAGGAAAATTCAGCTGCATTTTGTTTCTTAGTTATAAAGAGATTTAGAAATTGAAATTAGTAACTGTGGATCCTTATGCCTTTCTTCAAACAGCAAAAATCTTATTCACTATTAGTTGTGTATATGAGAAACCCTGGTTTTACAGTATACTTTGTTACTCAGATGCATTAATAGAATTAATATTGATAACTGTACCGGAAGGCTAGCGTAGCCTTAAAACTTTACTAACCCTTCGAATCCAAGCGGACGAAATTGGTGTCTATTCGTAATAGTACGTATAACGAGGCAGTCGCAATTACGGATATGTAATCCCATAATGTGATAGATAAAATCTTATCAAACTATTAAGTATCAGATTATAGCATTCTACATTTTCAGATATTTATCAGCGCGGATTGCAAGACCATGGCATACAAGAAGAGCTCAGAGTTTGACGGATTAAATCTCGGATGCCTTACATTGAAGTTAAAGCCTCTGATGCTAATTTAAAACCACAATAGCAGCATTAACACAGTTAATAACTGTTGTTATTCTCCAGTGTTAGTCTCCTTTGTATTCTTCTTTACAACGACCGCAAATTCGCTTGAATAATTAATAAAAAACACAACTCTTTAGAAAGACGCTCGTTGTGTAACAGTTATCGTCATAGGAAATGGACTTGTCTTTAAATCCTCAACAATGATTTTTACATTTCCATAGTACCAAGACCATAGGGAAAGGTAGGGATACAACTATTCTACCTCCAGTTATGGATAAATAGTAGGCTAAACTGGGTTCTTTAAACTTCATATGGCAACCAGCCTAAGAGGTGGATACCTTTAAACTCAAGACAGCGTGTAGGCCTCGAGTGGGATAAGCACCACCAGGATATGCCCAAGTCACATTATATGAGTATCACTCTTGCGAACAAACTATATTACAGAAGCAATGATAATGATTATCGAGGTGTCTTTATTTGTTTTCTATCACAATTTTCCACGTGATGACTTCCGTAATAATGGAATTCATTTTAGATGATGCTGTAGAAAGGCTACATTCAAAGAATATGCAAATTATTTTAATAAAACAGAAACACAAAAATTAATTCAAACATTTTCTAATTCTGTTTAATTGATTCTTGTTTTAATTTTAACTTAAAAAAAACTTAGAGCCCAGTCGGCTGGAGATAGAATACACAAATTCTCTTCTACTGAGTGGTAAGAGCCCACCTCACCCCAATGGGGTACCCTGGTTCCGACACTAACTATATCTGATGGTGACGCTCCAATTCTTTAGATCTGAGGAGTACTGATACCCCTTCATTGTCATTACATCAAAGTCTTCTGTAACATAGAGTGGTAGTAACTTTTAGGTTCGCATCCATGCCTCAAATAAATATGTTTAAAACATATTTTATTAGATGGGACCGTGGCAAAAACAACTACAAAAATCTAAATATGAATGTACAATGAACTCGGTTCCCTAACCTCAAGGCAAAAAATGACGGCTTGATATGCCGTTAAAATTAATCAATCAATCAATCATACTATATTTCATCTTTTTATTTTTTAAAATCTTATAGAAATCCAAATATATCCGTGAATCGTTTCATAACAAATAATATATACACATGCTACTAAAATAACAAAAAACAAAAAACGAGTAAAAACAACAATATATATGTCAGCAGTGCTCTCAACAGCCTTCATCAGATATTGACTCTGCGATAACAAATGTAGCTTCATTACCACGAATCCAGAGCGTCCCAAATTTTACAATAATACCATACTTTGCTGATTTTCTTTTCCGAAACTCGTCTTTTCTTTCTTGTTCATTCTTCTTTCTTTCTTTCTTTCTTTCTTTCCCACCAACCTTAGTTTTTTTTCTTTTCCAAGATTCATTCTTTCTTTCCGGTCCGGTCTTCTTACTTTCTTTCCATTTTCCATTTCTTTCTTTCTTTCTTTCTTTCTTTCTTTCTTTCTTTCTTTCATTTTCCAACATTTGTTTTCTTACTTGTCCGTTTTTTTCTTTTCTGTCTATTTTCCCTTTTCTTTCTTTCTTTCTTTCTTTCTTTCTTTCTTTCTTTCTTTCTTTCTTTCTTTAATTCTGTCATGACCTGTTTTAGGGTCAATAAATAATAACTCAACATGGGTATAAAATGTAGGGAACAGATTGTATTCAGCAATATATATCAACGTACAATGAAAGGGTTTCCTTGTTACAGCTTACACGAAGAACATGTTTCTGGTACTTCTCCCTTGAGTAGCATTACTCTGTTAAATATATACCCTTTGGGTAAGTCCATGTTCGTGTCATAGGTAGTCACCTACAACACCCCTTCCCCAAACCTAAACTCCGAAGGAGTCTCAATATTTTTTCTCTTTTGGGTTAATATTGATTAATTCAGTCCTTTTCCTTTTTCTATTAGACTGACGTTTTTCGGGGGCAGTTTGTAGAGATGGCAGATCAAAAGTATAAAAAATTACGTCCATGGTCTCCTCTTGTTCTGGTGGGCCAGTATTAATGTCGTCTGACCATCGCTTCTTCAGCTGGTTCAGATGACTCTTGTGCGAGAATTTTGCCCCGTCGATGATATACACCATATTTCCAATTCTTTTTTAATGGTGCCTAATCCCAGAACGTTTTATTTGCTTTATCAATTTTTAAATATTTTTTTCTCCAGGCACGTAGCGTTTTGACACTGTTTGATTTCTACTGGGTTTGATTTGTCTGGGAAGTAGTTTTTCAAATACAGATCTTACTTTGCGTGCGAACATTATTTGTGCGGGAGGTAATTCTGCTGGTGTGTTTGTGTTAGGTGTAATCCTATATATTTGTAAAAACTGTTGAAGGGCTTTGTCTTTTAGTGTGTCCTTGGCTTTTTTAGGGCGCGCTTTAATGTGTCAACGATTCTCTCTGCCAATCCGTTAGATCTAGGTCGTGATATGGTTTACTTGGAAATCCTCACAGAATTCCTTAAAATCCCCTGATGTGAATTGCGTACGATTGTCAGACACGATGCAATCCACTACATCAAAAGGAGCAATAAATTCGTGTAATGCGCTAATAACCACTTCAGTGTTGGCCTTTTTACATCTAAACATTTCTGGCCATTTGGAATAACTGTCCACTACTATTAAATAGTAGTATCCGTCCAAAGATCCCGAAAAATCCACGTGAATGCGTGACCAGTGACAGTCCGTTTTCGGCCAAGGACTAAATTTAATTGGTAGAGACATTGCGACCAGGGCACAGCCCGTACAATTTCTTACCATATTTTCGATGTCCTTATCGCGGTTCTTCTAGAAAACGTAGGACCTCATTAGGCTTTTTGTCCTTGTTATGCCTGGGTGTCCGACGTAAAAATCTTTTAGTATACGTCTTTTGAGAGTGGCTGGGACGACCACTCAATCTCGATACAACAATACATCAGCGTTAGCTACTTGTTGGTCTTTGTTCGCGATTCTTTCCTTCATTTGTGTGATGAACTCATCCTTCGTAGACTCCTTTCTGATTTCCTCCAGAGTGACCGGTACTGTATTGCATAATACGGTACTCATGTCTCTTTCAGTACGTAGGGGTGCAATAACCTCTAGGGGCTCTCGCATCTTAGGAATTAGCCTAGATAGTCCGTCTGCGTGGTCGAGTTTTCGTGATGGTAGGAAATCCATTTTAAAATCGTAGTTAAGTAGGATCGCTCCCAATTTTTGCAACCTGTTGGTTGCGTGAGTCGGCAAACCCTTGTTCGAGCCGAAGATGGTTAGTAACGGCTTGTGGTCCGTTTGGAGTAAAAAAATGTCGGCAAATATGATTCCTAAGCCTTTTTTTTTCTGTGAATAGTTACTCTCAGCGGGGAGGAGGGTCCGTGACACGTACGCGATAGGTTTGTTTGTCCCATCCGGCATCTTGTGTAAGATGCACGCTCCTAATCCGTATGAAATAGCGTCACAGGCAACGATTAATTCCAGGTTAGAATCAAAATGAGTAAGGAACAAATCTGAAGTTAGAGATTCTTTAATTTTATTAAACGCCTCTTGACATTCGGTAGACCAATCTTATTTCTTGTCTTTTTTCAAGAGTTCGTATAATGGTGCTCGTACGTCGTGCATTTTGGGTATGAAGGATTGATAATAATTTGCGTGTCCCAAGAAACTTTGTAGCGAGGCGACATTATTTGGTGCCAGCATCTCTTTTATGGCTGTCGACCTCTCGGGGTCTGGGTTTCTCCCGTTCTCATCTATTATGTGTCCTTTTTTTAAAAAAAAAAACTCGTACTTTGATTCCTTGGTCTTGAAACCATAATCCTGTATGCGCTTAAAAACCTGATTTACATGCAGTTTATGTTCGTCCTTATCTTGACTCTCGATCAGTATATCATCAAGATAGGCAATTTTGAAATCAAGACCGCCCAACATGGTAACTATTACCTGTTGAAATATCGCCGGTGCGACCTTGACTCCAAACGCTAGTCTTTCGAACTTATAGAGTCCCCGATGTGTGTTTATATACAGAAGTCTGGAACTATTTCCTCCCATGGGGACCTGCAAATATGCATCGCTAAGGTCTATTTTAAAAAATTTTTTACCTCCGTTTAGCTTGCAGAATACCTCATCAGGACTGGGCAATGGGTAAATATACTCTTTCAGCGCCGCATTTAGGCCCGTGGAGAAGTCTGCGCAGACCCGAACTTCGTTTGATTTTTTCTTTATATAGACGGCTGGCGCAACCCACTTGTTATATTGTATTTTCGAGATTACGTTCTTTACCAATCTGTCGAGTTCCTTGTCTATTTGGTTAAGTGACGCTAAAGGCACGCTTCTTTTCTTTTTAAATATAGGTTGACTGTCGTTTTTTAACTCGAGTTTTACGGACATTTTTTTTACATCGACCCAGACCATCTGGGAATGTCTCCTTTAAATCTTTTAATAGCTTCTCTAATTCTGCCGTGGCATTTTGAATTTTTTTGCAAAAAGTATTTATTCGCGAATCCCAAACTCTTGTATTGGGTCGCCCAAAAATATTATTTGTATTCTTAATACAAATATCTTCAGTTTTTTCGTCTTGTTATTTTGTATGACGTTCACAATAATTTCCCCCTCAAATTGTATTTTTTCGCCGGTCACTGATCTCGCTATTTTGGTAGTTTTCAGCATCGTAGGTCTCCCAAGCTTTCTCCATGTTTGAAGATTAATTATTGTCAAGTCACTACCAGAATCCAACAGTAGATTTATTTTTCTTCCCATGTACTGGTACATATTTTTTGTAGTTGTCTTCGTCTTGCTTGTCCCATTTGATCGTTTTAACATAACCGGTACCGGCTTTCTTTCTGCAGTGGAAAGACTTGTTACCCATTTGGTTACAATTAAAACACTTCCGCTTTCGGTAGTCGCAGTCAGTAGACCAGTGTAATGCTCCACATCTCACACAGGGGATAGGGGCAACTTGTTTTGTTTCTTGGGAGAGCTCTGAGTTCTTTCTGGTTTGCTACGTCTGGGGGTTGAACTGAATTTCTTCTTCGTGTAGTGTACTTTTCAGACATGCGAGATACCCGACTCTTCTATATCTTTTGAGTCTTTTTTTATGGTAACGTACCTCTGACAGTCCTCTACCAAAAGGCGTTGGGTCAAATTAGGCTCACTTTCGAGTTTGTTTAAAACTCTCTTTCTGACCACTGCATCCTTTGGTGAAATTAATCCCTGACAAAAAACAAGGCATTTGAAGTTGTCTGCTGAAAGTTCCGCCAGCTTGAAGTCATCGCAACTTTTGTTGACTTTCGCCGCAAAAACTGTGAATTCCTCATTTTCCCTGACTAAATTTAGACATTTCCATCGTTTATGAAAGAGAGATGTTTTTTGAGAAAACAGTTCAGTTAGAAGCTTAATAGCCTCTTGGAACGTTAGTTCGTTAGTTTTTCTAGGTAGAATATAGTTCACGAACCTAGTATGTTCGGCGGTATCCAACTTTCTTTTTAAAAGTCTGACATTTTTTAGAGTCCGACCAGATTTTGCAGTCATTTATGTATATATCCTCGTACCGCCTAAAATAGGCTTCGAAGCTTATATCCTCATTTGGTCGGTATTTAAATGTATCAACTGCCGACCAGACTGCGCCTTGGGTGAATGTGTCGTCATCATCAAGACTTTGCAGATTTTTATTTATGACTTGGGCGAATAAATCCATTTTCTTGTCAGACTGAATTTGCATTTCAGCCAATTGCTGTTGAAATTGTTGCTCTTGTTGCTGTTGTTGTTGAAATTGTTGCTGTTGTAGTAGAAATTGTTGCTGTTGTTGTTTCAACATCTCCAAAACTTGAGCCTGGATATCCATGTTTGTAACCGAAAAAATAATCAACCTAAACAAACGCTTTACCTCTTTTCGCAATAAAAAAAAGAAACTCAGAAATTACGAGTTCTAACTGAGTAAAAAGAACAACTTTTACAATAAGTAAAAATCAAAAATTAAGATTTCACTTACTTGCAAAAAAAAAAATCCACGCGTGTCGAACAAAAAAATTTGTCTTTCTGACGAAAATAATTTTTTTTCTTTTAAAATGGATACGAACTTAGTAATCCTAACGTGGTGATTTTAAATGGCTGTGTCTCTTTGTACACTTTTTTTCGGTTCTGGCTCAAATCCCGAAGTCAGATAAGTTCTTTTTGAGACTCTGTATCGTTTCTGCTGGAGTTTTTTCCGTTTTGTACCGTGACTGTAGTATTGCGTAGGTCCTTATAAATCTTTAGACGCTACTGCTTAGGGTTCCGTGAAAATCATGTTTCCTCGTCGCCACTGTTATGACCTGGGAATAAATAACCTGGGGGAATAAATAATAACCCAACACGGGTATAACATGTAGGGAACAGATTGTATTCAGCAATATATATCAACGTACAATGAAAGGGTTTCCTTGTTACAGCTTACACAAAGAACATGTTTCTGGTACTTCTCCCTTGAGTAGCTTTAATCTGTTAAATATATACCCTTTGGGTAAGTCCATGTTCATGTCATAGGTGAGTCACCTACAACACTTTCTTTCTTTTTTCTTTCTTTCTTCTTTCCCACCAGCCTTCATTTCTTTTTTTACCACTATCCATCTTTTTAAACTTTCCATCACTTTTCTTTATTTCCTTCTTTCTTTTTTTTCTTTCTTTCTTCCTTTCTACTATTTACTCGTGTATTTTGAAAGGATTTCATTCGAAAAGTGCTACTGTTTTTCTACTTCTCAACACACCTGATTCAACCATCTAGAGAGAGAGAGAGAGAGAGAGAGAGAGAGAGAGAGAGAGAGAGAGAGAGAGAGAGAGAGAGAGAGAGAGAGAGAGAGAGAGAGAGAGAGAGAGAGAGAGAGAGAGAGAGAGAGAGAGAGAGAGAGAGAGAGAGAGAGAGAGAGAGAGAGAGAGAGAGAGAGAGAGAGAGAGAGACGTCGATACATTTTTTTCTTGGTCATTGTATAATGTTCTGCCAGTTAGCCAAATAATAATTTCCATATTTCCATTCATGTCTTTTGAAAAGCTAAATCAGTTCAAAATCTGGCCGATTGTCTTGGTGTGTTTCTATTTTATTTAATCTGACTCGTTGTTAACGTCCAGAAGTTAAATATATGCTATGTAATTTCTTTGAATCCATTCGTTAGCAGCATTTTATATCACGTGCCATTTGCTTTTTCGTTTCAGACAAAGGAACAGACAATTTAGTGTTATCGTTAAGAGATAGTACAAAAAACGTCACTGTTCTCAAGAATTCGTTATAAAAGATATTAGAGTAAGCATAGATAGATAATTATTTATTGGTTTTCAGAGATTTTTGGGAGAGTGATAAAAGAAAAGATGGAGAAATAGCAGTTGGATTAAAGTAAGGGGAAAAAGGTAGTATGAAAGAAGTAGAAAGAAAAGAAAGAACAGAAGAATATTCAGATGAAAATAAGGAGAGAATTTACAAACTGAAAATTAAAGAGGAAAGACAGTAGTTATTTACTAAGCTTTTCTTAGTTGTAGTACAAGGGCGAAAGAATGTGGCACCCAGCAAAACTCGAACTCATTAGTAATTGTCTGCCAGTCTAGCTTGGTAGCCATAATACTACGGGGGTTGCCTAAACAGGAAAGACTAAACTAAATAAGAATTATAAATGCATAAAGGAATAAATGAAAGAATGAAGGAAAGAAGGAAAGAAGGAAGAGGTATAAGCTGTACGAACAACCACTGCTTATATTTATATACTATTCCAAGTAGCAGGAGCTGGATTGACCAATAAAAAAAATGGCAAACGTATTTAACGTCGTTGATAAATTGTCCTAAAATTATTTACCTAATGGACCGCTTTACAGAAGATCAATAGACAAGGATTAAAACTGATACTACATCTTTCTACAGGAAGAAGAGAACCTGTCATCTCGTGGATTTTGGCGTCCCGTCCGACCAGCAAGGAAAAATGAAAGAGAGCGAAAAGACATAAAAATACTTGGACCTTGCTAAGATAACTGAGGAAACTGTGTAACATGAAGGTGAAAGTCGTACCAATTGTAATTGGTGCCCTTGGGATGGTCCCCAGAGCTCTAGAAAATAATTTGGGTTAATTGGGAATCAGAAGAAGAATCGAGACCCTCCAATCAACAACACTGAAAACCTCATAATGTTTAACAAATAAAACTTTTAAAAAGTAAATAAATAAATAACCAATTCCATATTATATCAAGAGCGGGGCCTGTTTGATTATTCTCTTAGGTATGAACTGTACGAACAACAACCAAGAAGGACCAGCAGATCAACAGTCAAGGATTAACCCTGATTCTACATTTTTCTACTTGAATGAATACTGTAATGATCAAAGACAAGGATTAAAACTGATGATATATTTTTCTACTTCAAAATATACTCTAAGGATCAACAGAAAAAGATTAAAACTGATACTACATCTTTCTACTTCAAGGAATATATCAAACTTTATGTCACAAGCAATATCCACTATGAAACTGCACTCAATATAACAGCGGAATTAAGCGCCTAAAATTGTGACTAGAATGATAAGATAAAAAGATATCCGGGAAATTGAAAGAAAATGATATTATAACGAGAAGAAAAACACGGTAAAGGAAAAAAGAATGAATAATAACAATAAGGGCAAAATAGAATAAAAAAGAAAGAAACAGAAAGGTAGGGAAGAAAAGAAAAGTTGACAGGAAAGAAGAAGTTAACGGAATGTAGTACATACAGAAGACAAAAAATCGATTAGAGAAAAAAAGGAAACAACAATACCGAATAATTGAAAAAAAGAAAAAGAAAATGAAAAAGAAGAGAGGAAAGCGGAAATAACCAAAACGGGAAGTTGATCGTAGAAATAAAAATGCACATGAATAGTAATGATCAACTCCGATTTATGGGAAGAATAAATGAAAACAGGAGGAAATATACAAAAGGATTTCCTCAAATAAAAGATGATAATGATATGATAAAGAATGAAAAAAGAACGAGAAAAAATATGATGAAAAGGAAGTAAGAAATCGAAAGAAAGAGAAATAAAAGAAAGGGGAAAGCATCAATGGAAAATATCAAATAAATCCGATTGTAGAAAGAGAGAAAGAAAGAAAGAAAGCAAACTTAGAAATGAATGATAATTATAAGATAAAACTAAGAACTTTTAAAAAAGAAGTAAAGAAAGAAGAGAGAAAAAAAGTATGAAAACAAGATTAAGAAAGAATGAAAATACACAAACAGGAATTATCAAATAAAACTGACAATCTCATTTTAGAAAGGAAAAATGAAGGAGTAAAATGAAAAACAAAGAAGATGAAAAAGCCTAAAAAGCAAGAAAGAAAAGAGGAAGAAAATGTAATTATCAAATAAAGCAAACAATTGATAGGAGAAGGAAATCAAAATTGAAAGAATGAAAGAAATAAAGAAAGGAAAAAAGAAAGAGCAAAGTTAACGGAGGACAGAAAAATAAAGAAAAAAAATGAGATTTAGAAGCAGAAAAGATTTGAAAAACTGTGAACTGATTTTAGGATAAAAAAGCAAAGGAATGAAAAATGATTAACCTATGACTTACCGTTTTTTGGGGACGTACTGTTCCCCACGACAGAAAATGTCACTGCCCTTATCAAGAGGACAGCCATATCCTTAGGGTTGAGTACATAGGACACAAGTAACGGTATAAGAGGTACCTGGCTATCTCAAGGACGTGAATGTATACATATTATAGTTTGGTAAAATAATTCACACCAATCATGATAGTATGCGTGGGGAGTGGAAATTCGAGCTAATGATCGACTTCAAAACCTTTACCTCCATTCCCAACTGGTTGGATTTGGACGTGCAACGCCTTCGCATAACTGTAGTGGAAAGGAGGCAGCGTACTAACTTGCGATGGGACTGGAAATGCCAGGGGGAAGAAGGCTCATTATTCCGAGCCCGTCAAAAATGAAGTGTCTGGCTGTGTTATATACCTCTCTTATTCTTCTGGCCGTCTTCTGATCGTCTAGTCTTCTGTCTTCTATCTTCTAATGGTCTGGTATATCTTCTACAGGTCTCGTCTGGTCTTCTTGTATGGGGATTCCGTGTCTGGTTCTGCTGGGGACCATTTATTATCAGAAGCCTTGTGTCATTGTTAGCTTTTAGTAATAACAACAAGACTTCGATTTACCTTTGATGTTATTTTATTCCGGATCCCCAGAACCAGACAAAATGCACGCGGAGAGTCACATCTTGCTAGCTTCAGTCCTAACTCTCAACTCACTTACTGCCTACTGCAACTCTTACTGAGTTGCCCACCTTAAACCGGAAGGGGGGCTTTCTATCGGGGTTCCGTTCTCACGATTCTATCCCCAGAAAGCAAGGTGAGAGTGAGGTCAAGCATTGTCACTCACTCTCAAGGCCATCAGCTGTACTGATTGCCATAAGATTTCTATACTACCTTAAAAAGTAATAGGGATCCAATTAATATGTAACAGCTGTAGAAACGTAGGTAAAATGATACAACCAGATGTCACCTATGGTTTCCCAGGGCGACATAAACGTCGTCGTATGTCTCTCGGACTAAGGTCTTTTGCTCCAGCCCCGGGAAAGAGAACTTCAAAAAGCTCCTAGAGTGGAAGAAGGAATTTGGCCGAACATGCCACCCTAACTTCCCCAAAATATAGAACTCTACAATCCCCACCAATACCTCCAGGGCGTCAGATGCAACGCCCCAATATTCATAAAGAGTTCCCATCCTTCCCCACTGCCGATTAGCAAACCTTCATCTTCGGCAGCCTCCCCAGCAACCTTTCCAGCAGCATCTCCATCCAAACCAAAACCATCCCCCATGAAGATATGGATGCCTGTGCACTCAGCTGCCCAACCTCCCAGGAAACAGCAGCGGGGTCCATCCGTCCGTGGATGGCACGGATTATTAGCAACCTAAACACCCAAAAATGTCAGGAACAATTATGGGAGTGGTATAAATATCTGCATGGTGAATAATAACATCCTTGAGGGGAAAAAAACCTACAGCCAGAAACCTTTAAGAATTTGGGGTCCACCACAACTTCAAAAATGTCAACAATAAATATGTGAAGGACTCCAACAACTTCCCAGGATGCAAAGTCCTGTCCCTTATTAAAAAGGGATGAAGGTCGAAAACTATAAACAACGTGGTTGCTGAAGTCACTGAGACCTCCCACATCGTTGCGGAGAAGCTTTTAAATATGAGCCAGGGAAGGTCCTAATCTATCTTCTCCCATACCTCTATGGGGCTCTTGAGTCATCATACTCACAGGATATCGGTGGTCTCGTTTTCGACGGTGTCATCACCAAAGAATTACGCTTTGGGTGGATGAGCAAAATTGTTGGTGTCCTTTTTCCAGACATGTTTAGTACAAGGCCCCAACACATGTGAATTTAATAATGGATATGATGTTAGCTTGTGTGAATGCCCAAAACCTGAGGTCGAAAAAGAAGCTGCTCCTATCTCGGCTAGATAGTCCAACGGGGATATATTTGTTGTATTTAAGAGTCTCGCTTTGATTCCATTCTCCATGACGAGATACAGTCAAAGGTTTACTAACCATTTTCAGCGTATTTTGATGGTCGTTCTAGAGGTGTCTTGGCTTGTTCTTCTGGGGTTTTTTGTGTTTTTTTTTTCAGATCCTGCGGGAGGACTTTGCGTGATGGATGCTACCTTAAAAGGAAAGGTATTTCGTTTCATGTGGTCTATAGACCAAATGTCACGAGTAAGCTTCCTGACTTTTTTCGGCGCATCGGGCCTTACGTGATGTCTATAGATTTAGCGGGAGATTGAAACACTGTCTTTGATCCGAAGCTAGACCGAAGGGAAACTATAAGGAATACTTACAATTTGGATGCATAAGACGTCAATGAATTTGTCGAGAGGTTTGATCCCGTCGACAAGTTCTGTGAAGTGCATCCAAATAGTGTATAATGGACTTGGACCAATTGTGGTGCCTCTAGTCGTAGGCTCTCCAGCTATATTGACCAAGTATTATTAAGCAGAGTCGACCTAGATCTAATAAAGGGTCTAAGTTTCGAGTCTATGGGTGTTGATCATGAAATTTTCTATGTCAAGCTAAAATTAGATATGGCTGTGGTTATGATATCAGGCTAGTGGAATCTTAATGCTTCTATTTTGGAAGACAAAAATTTCCTAAGCCAGCTAGATGTAATTATAAAGCGGACATTGGCGGGTGTTATTTTTTTTAGGAATGGTTGGTCAAAACCTAAGGATATCATTAGATACTTTGGCGTTTTGGAAGGAGATTGCATAGCTAGTAAAATAGCAACGGCAGAGCTAGCTTTATCTGATGACAAAATGTATCAAGCTACAGGAAGATTAAAAATAATGTCTTGTGAGGCGACGAATATGGCTCAAGAATTGTGAGCTGAGGAGCTAAGAGCTGCTACTCAAAGATATACCGCGAGTTTTACATTGCCGGACGAACAGCGTCGAACTACAAACTAAGATATTTGTCAGGAATTTTGTGACTACTACCAGAAACTCTTCACTTGGGAGCCCGAACGGAGCTCAGCTCAGTTCCACGCTCATTTTGTATTACCTTGAGGAGATAAAAGCCGCATGGTGTTAGGATGAAATTCGGCAGGCGCTGAAATCGAATGGGTTGGAAAAGATCCCCGGAATTGATGGGCTTCAATAGGAAGTGTAATTGAGGTTGTCGCACATGTGACGTGGTGACGTTTCTACGTAAGAACGAACATTGAGTGGACGGAATAAGTAACTTTCGCGCTGTCTTAGCAGATCGTTTGCCGACTGCCCTGGCTAGTCTAATAGCCCCTGAAGAGTCTTGTCCTGTGAAGGGCAAGACTATTCAGGACAGTTTTCATATAATTCGGACGCCCGTAGAAAAGTTGACGATGACACCGCGCTATCAATTACATCAAGGCCTTCAATGGTGTTGACCATGTTTTTCTGGACGATGTTCTGTCAGCGACGGGTTTCGGCGTAGATTTTTGCAGTTGGATTCGCTCACTGTATGCGTCCCTCGGAGTCATGGTGCAAGTGAATGGTGTAAGATCATAGCCCTTCATTTTATCTCGATCGATTAGACAAAATCGCTTACTCTCACCCCACATATACGTTCTTGTATTGAAACTTTTTCTTTGCAAGGTAAGGGCGAACCCGTTCCTTCGCGTGATACCGTACCTGGTGCTAGGAACACGGCCAAGTATACCGCCTATGCTTACGACTTTGCTGTGTTTGTAACGAGTAGAGCCGAGGTTGAGGAGGTCTGTTTAGAAAGTGGAAGATAGGAAGCTGTAACAGGGGCCATAATTAACCATAACAAGTCGATAAGTTTATGGTTGGTTTCGTGACAGGGCTGTGCTCTTTCTGGTCCCTTCAATTGGACGGATGGGTCTTGCAAGGTACTCGGCGTCTGGTTCAGTCCTGATCCCAGCTGGATAAAAACTGGTCAGAAGTTCTCACAAAGGTTGTTGACCACTATCCTTAAAGGTGGGAAGCTCACACATCTACTTCCGTATCCTTTACCGACTGTCCTTTCTTTCCCTCTCGTCCACCGTTCTAGTTCAACTAGAAAGAGCCTTGGTTCGGTTTATCAGAAACAATCGGCCTCCTTTCGTGCGTCGTGAGATCTGTTGCCTTCATCCTTTGTTAGTGAATACTTATACTCAGGAGAAATCCAACAAAAGAAAAAAATCAAGAAAGAAGGAAGTGTGTTTATGAAATAAAGTATGAAATTAGTAGTTGAAAAAATAAATAAATAAAAAAATAAGAAATAAGAAAGAATGAAGGAAAGGACTTAAAAGAGGACATAACAAAGAAAGGAAGTAAGAAAGAATGAAAAAAGAAGTAAAAAACAGAATGGAGTTTTATGTACAAGTGTCAGTCAATGAGTGAGTAGAAGAGACACCATGATCAAAAACGGAATTATAAGAAGATTCTAAAGAGAACGAAGGAGAGAACTAGATTAAAGAGCCAAGAAAGGATCAACATAACAAGTCTTAGAAAACGGAACCAACGTACAAGATGGCGTCCTATGCCCATAAAATCCTCTGTGATCTCTCAATTTGCTCCGGTGCGCTTCGACTGGATTTGCTAATGTCCACGCGAGGATGATTATAATTTGATTGCTTGCTTCAATGGTCAGTTGGTCAATCAAGCCCGGCTGATGGCTGAATGGACAGTCGAATACGCCAGCGAACAGAGAAATTGATGGAGGTCGAATGGCTTGCTCCTTATGAAGGCCAATCGGTCGGAAGTGAAAGGATTTGCAAGAAGGAAGGAAGGAAGGACGAAAGGAAGAAAGGAAGGAAAGAATGGAGGAATAAGAAAAATCGATTATTTTACGGTTACACCACTTCATCTTTTTTCGCTTTGGTTTTTGGTCTTTTTCTTTTGTTTTCTTCTTGCTTTACTTTAATCTATATCTCTGCTTTTCAGTCAATCGTTTATTGATCGGATTCTAACTATCATTGATATATTCATTTTGTTTATTTATTATTTATTCATGTCAACTTTTTCATTCGGTCTATTTTTCATTCCCTGTCTTAATTTCAAGTTTACTCATTCATCACTAAATTTCTTCAACTGTCGTCCTAATTTTGTGTGTTCTTTTTTTTTCAGATTTGTTTTTTGTTACAATGGGCATTTATTGATAGGCGTGAAAGCCTTTTACGTTTGTTAGTTTAGCATTTTTTCATTCAACAAATTTCCCAGACTGTCTCGAAGATAGATAAAGTGTTCCCATAAATAAGTCGCTCCTATTTTTTTTTAAATTAAAAAAAAAGTTAATTGTCTTCTTAACCGACGATTCAAGCATTTTTTTATTATTTCTTATGGAACATTATACAATCAAAATGGAGATTATTCACCAACAAAGAATGATAGCTCTGTAACCAAAAATTAAAAATAAAAAAACACCAAACGTATAAATGTATATATATATATATATATATATATATATATATATATATATATATATATATATATATATATATATAAGAGATGTACGATTTGTTTTTAATGCTATGTATTCCTTTTTTTCTTTATTACCGATTATACTGCCGATTATTGGTTCCTGAGAAAATAGAAAGTTGCAACCATATCCATTACCAATAAGATTCGCATCTAATTATTAGGCAGACATACATACACATAGAAGGATAGATATATAGATCGGCATACACGACTGCTGAAAAGTTGCCAGCACGAATAGGATATTCCATATATTTATCTTGTATTCAACATAACTTATACATTGCCGTCCCGATGTCACTAAAAAGAAAAACATCAGGGATATATTTTAAAAAGGTCAATTTTATTTGAGCAGAAACCTTCCAGCATTCATCATATATGTATGTATTAATTACAAAACATTTTTTCTATTAAATGTGTTCCATGAATATCAATACTGCACACATACACGCACTAATTTGCATACACTCACACACACACACACACTATATATATATATATATATATATATATATATATAAAAAGAAAGTTTAGTATGTACGTGTCGACTTATAACCCCAATAAGAGACATCACTCAGACTGGAAATCTTGCATACACCTTAATATCATTCTAACTAAAAATACATCGAATTTGGTTATTGATTTTTCTGATTAAGGAATATAAGCAATTAATTAAACAAAAATCAAACGATTTTCGGAAAGTATCGTATAGATATTGCTGCTGTTGTATCAGTAGGGGCTTGAATGTTGGCTATATCAGCTACTCGAGGCAAGCTCCTGCTGATACAACAGCAGCAGCTATACGATGCTTTCCGAAAATCGTTAGTTGGTCAAACTTAATAGAAGTTGCTCTATTCTACTAAAAAGCTAACATTATTTTGAGTGCAATTGTTTTGTAATTTAGTATGAACTGTTATTTTTTTTTTGAGAACTAACAAAAAAAATCAACTTTTCAAATCAAGAGTATCTTTTTAAATTTAAAAAAATAACGAAATTGTTATACGAAAAAAATTACATTAAAACAACGCCTGGTGATTAAAAAAAATCAGCTTACGGAAATAATGAAAATTATGAACGAAAACAATGTTTACATTTTCGCACCGTTAAATTAATTGAAATTTACAGTAGCCAAAAACAAGTTATAACTACATTGTTTTTAATTCTATGAAAAATCAACTAATAGTCAAATTCTCAAAATATTTTAGGTAATTATTTATCTGTTGATGAAAATATGTTTGAAATATTTTTTCTTAAAATATATCAGGGGAAATATTTTTACGAGCTCCCCACTCCCGATGTTATTTTATGAAATTTGGGAAAAAATGAACAGATAAAAACGATTTTTTTCTAGAAAGATGAGTCTGAATAATTATATCAGAAGATTTTTATAAGTTTCTGCTATAATGAATATGCATACACCTGCCCCCCCTCACAGTAATATGATTGGTTGGTGTCAGCCATAAATACAGAGCAATGTAGTGGTACAGTGCCTACGACTACGACGTCGCACCAGTACTATTACTTACCTGCTCGATTGTACCACTCTGTTACTGTGGCCCACCACTCTGCTACTTCTACTAAATATATCCCTTCCCGGAACATATCAGTTGGCGACGAAGGATTCAGAACGATCTCGCAAGTTAAAACAAAGACCGACAAAAGATTAATCGGCAACGAAAAAAATATATACAGTTGACAATGCTTATTAACGAAGAACAGTAGAAAGACTTGCCCGACACTTACAGAAAGTAAAAGCTTACTAACGAGGAACGTTAGAAAAACTTGTCCGACGCTTACACCGACTCGTAAATAATTGTTTATTTTCTTGTGGAGACGTTCGTAGAACAGAACAGATTGCAGAATGAACTAAAGTGTTGCAAGTCACTTTACAACATCAACAACAATTAATGCAACAAGAAAGGCATAAAATAATAAAGCACTTTTGGAAGGTGTATTATCTAGGACGACAAAAGAACCAGGTTCTAGGTTTTTTTCGGCTGAAGGAATTTCAAATTCACTCTCTGAATTTAAATACGATCCTGACAGTGGTTCGACGTTTCCGACTTATTTTCACAGGTATGAAGCAATTTTAAGAAAAGGTGTGAGTAGTGTACTGAGGAGGAAAAATTTCTCTATTATTGCAGAAGTTAGGAACAGAGGAGAATACGAACTATGCGAATCTTGACAAAGAAGCCAGAGGAAATGACATTCAGTGAAACAGGAGAAATTTTGGCAAACGTTTTCGATAAAAAAGATCGTCTCTTTCATAGGCACTATCGTAAACAAGTGGATGATGATTTTATCACTTATGCACGGATGGTTAACCCACATTGTTAGGCTTTTAATTAAAGGAATTATCAAGCGAATCGATGTTCAAGTACCTAATTTTTATCCAAGGGCCAGCAACACCGAAAGACAAAGAAATTAGATCAAGAATCCTCATTAGAGGACCTGAATATTACGCTACAAAAAGTGACGGGATAATATAAACACAAAAAAGATAATACTCGGATTGCGGAGAAGATCATTTCGCGCTTACAAACTGTAAGACAACAGAAGTGGATAAAAAATAATGAAAGAAAACTTATATGCAGTTCGTGTGGAGGACAACATATAAAGAAGGATTATTTCTTTAGGGATAAAATATGTTTCAATTGTGGGCGCATAGGCCATAAAAGTTCCCATGTTGGCTCAAACAGAAAAAAGAAACAAAAAGAAAGTCGCAAACAAATGTAAACGTAGTTTTGACTAAAAACGAAATTGAGGAGGGTCAAAGAATAAAATACCTCAATGTAAAAATAAATGGGCAGACCGTAAAATTATTAGTCGATTCAGGTAGTGATATCTCGGTATTAAGCGAGCAGGCATGTTAAAAAATCGGTTGCCCAGAGTTGATTAATAGAAATAAAATTGCAAAGGGAGTTACAGGGAAAGGACTTAATTTTAGAGGTGAATTAAAATGTAACGTTTCGTTCATGGGAAGAATTCACAAATCGAAAGTGTAAGTGCTCCCTGGTTCAGTGAATATTTTGGCACATATTAGTTTTGTTTAATTCATGGGAATTATCGATAAATTATTTCTGTAACAATGTTGATGTCATAGAGAAATATAAGCCGAATCAAACAGAAAGATTTATTACTGATTTGAAAAACGAATTTCCTCGCGTATTTCAGAAGGACTAGGTCTGTGCACGAAAACAAAAGTCAAGTTTGAATTGAAAGTAAATGTGAAGCCAGTATTTAGAAAAAAGAGAAAGGAACCATTTTCGACAATAAATGAGGAACTAGGAAGGTTGGAGAAAATTGGCGTAATTTCAAAATTCGATTACTCGGATTGGACGTCTCCAACCGTATATATAAAAAAGAAAAACCGAAAAATCAGAGTGTGTGTTGACATTTCGACCGGCTTGATTGTGTGCCCTCTACCGTCGGCGGAGAATATATTCACTAAATTAAACGGAGGCAGAGTGTTTTCAAAGTTTGGACTTATCTGAGGCCCCACCACTCTGCTACTTCTACTAAATATATCCCTTGCCGGGACATATCAGTTTCTATACGGGATTTTTTTTAGTAAAAAAGACCCCAAAACATGAATTCTAAATTCTGCTGAAAATATCAATATTATGACATTTTTAGCAGACAATTCTGTATGTATGTGACATCCAGCAAGGATTCAGTAGTAATGGATTTACGGGACTACCTTTTTAGCCATTACATAATGATTAGATCTATGTAGGATATGGTACAAGGTCGAAAGTAAAGGACATCTAGCGTGTATCAAAATCGCTATTCAGTAATAATGTGAGTCTAACTTGCACCACAATACGATACTATTAATATTGAAAAAAATGTAAACATTAGCTTTGTTTAACGTTAAATATCCAATAAACAATTAATTTTCGTTCCAATGAAAACTCATTTTTTAATCTTTTCAACTTATAAATGGGTCCCTAACTGGATCAAAATTGCAATGAAGGAGTATTCCACACCTCCCTGAGCTCTAGAATTAGAATTTCACCATAAGATGCACTTTAATGTTATACCCTTTTTAGGAACACTCCCTGGTGTTCCTAAAAAGGGTTTTCGTCCGGTCATGGACTGGGTACTTTTGCTATATATATATATATATATATATATATATAATATATATATATGTGTGTGTGTGTGTGTGCGTGTATGTATATATATATAGGCTTATACATAGATTATATGCATATATATATATATATATATATATATATAGGCTTATACATAGATTATATATATATATATATATATATATATATATATATACTTAGAGAGAAATAAAGAGGGACAGAGATAGATAGATAGATAGATAGATAGAGAGAGAGAGAGAGAGAGAGAGAGAGAGAGAGAGAGAGAGAGAGAGAGAGAGAGAGAGAGAGAGAGAGAGTTTCTGGTCATGGTAATCTTTCAGTGGTTGTTTTTTGTCCCATTAATAGACACCACCCTTAGACATGAGTAGCAGTAGTTTCCTGATTGAACTTGTTTGATCCTGGCTGTTGAACTATGAGGTCTAGTATCATGTGAAGTGCACCGCTGACCCAGTTTTGGGTTCCCCCATCTCGCTTACATCAACCATGCTGATTCTCATTGGTTTCTGATGTTACGTGCTTGTATGGCACGTATAATACTATCCTTCCCCTGAATCTAATATCCATTGAAGAGCTGGAGCAAGACCACTGGATGATTATAGGGATCGCATGTTTGTTTTAACGTGGAGTTTAACGCGGAGTTTGGCTTCTCCGTTTATATGCAGCTCTTGTCGCTAAACGGGTCTGGTAAAACTGCGTACGTGAGCTTTAAACAACATGAAGACATCTCCAAACCTATTAAATTATATAGACCAGTTCACATACGAAGGGAGTAATATCTACAGAAATCGATGTCAATATACGCATAGCAGACGTAATAACTGCGAGAGAGGTTATCAATCATATGGAAATCTAATCTCTCAGATGAGATAGAGCGAGCATTCTTCCAAGCTGTAACCGTGTGATTGTCTATGGCTGCACCTATTAGAATTTAACGAAATGGTTGGAAAAAGGCTAAATGGGAACTACACAAGGAAGCGGGTGGTCTTTAACAAATCATAAAAGCAACAACCCACAAAAAGTGGCTGTACAGCCAATTACCTACAATCATCCAAAACATACAAGTAAGAGAATGAGATACGCTGGACATCACTGGAGAAGCACAGACGAACTCATAAGCGACGTTATCCTTTTTACACCTACACAGGGATTCGCCAGAGTGAGTCGACAAGCAAAAACTACATTGATCTGCTCTGCTCGTAGGGAAGTCTCATTAATATCTTTCCTCGGTTAGACAGAAAATGATCAGTAGATAAACAGATATACGTTAATCAAAACAAATGATAGACAAAGATTCATAAATGGATAATGATGAGCTTGTGCTAGATAGATAGATAGATAGATAGATAGATGTCAATTGATACAACATTTAAGAATAAACTAAGATTGATAAATATATAAATAGATAGATAGATAATTATGACACTTAAATAGATGGATAATGATGAGAATGATATACATAGATATATTTTAGTTGACAAAGTATATAATAAACTAAGATTATCTGATAGCTAATATTGATTTTCAAAAAGAGAAATGAATAAACCAGTCATGACTAATATTAATGAATTGAGAAATTTAAAAAAAGCAGATGTGGAAAAGTTCAAATTTGGCAAAAGTTCATATCTATGAAAAACCCAGTGATGATCAAACTCATAAACAATGGACTAAGCCAATGCTCAATAAAAATTAGATTCATACAGTTTGAAGGATATGTGCATATGTGAAAAATAGTTATATTAATAATATCAAATATACAAATGAGTTTAGAAAAACACACATACAAAGGATATTGAGAGAGAGAGAGAGAGAAGAGAGAGAGAGAGAGAGAGAGAGAGAGAGAGAGAGAGAGAGAGAGAGAGAGAGAGAGAGAGAGAGAATGATAGTGTGTGGGTATGTGTGTGTAAGAAAAAGAGAATGAGTGTGTATAATAGTATGTATGTGTGTGTGTGTGTGTGAGAGAGGGAGAGAGAGAGAGAGACTGTGTGTGTGTGCGTGTGTTTATGTGTTTGAGAGGGAGAGGGTGGGAGTGAGAAAGAAAGAAAGAAAGAAAAGGCGAGAGGGGTAAGAGGAAAGTCATGTATTCATGAACAAATTAAATTTTGGCCATTTAGATGTTTACACACAAATAAAGTCTGTGAAAAATCCAGATTTGTGCATCTATTCAGTAATATCATTCCAGGAAACACGCTCAGCCAACTTATACACATCTACCGGCAGTGTCCGGTCAAAGGTATCTGGTTTCAGTTCAATTCCATTCTACTCGGAGAATACGGTCCTATGCCCAACGACCTTTGATCTATGATTTAGATATTTAATGCGGAAAGCGGAGAAAAAATTTCAAGACTTTACTGAACCACCCTCTACACACACATACTCTCTCACACATGAAGATATATATATATATATATATATATATATATATATATGATAATATATTTATTGATAAATATTAGAAAAAGATTGAAAATTTACGATATATATATATATATATATATATATATATATAATATATATATATATATATATATATATATATATATATATATCCTAAAATTTCAATCATTTTTCTAATATTTATCAAGTTGTCCAAATGAAAAAAAGCAGGGAAATGAATATCATTCAGAAATTGAAAGCTTGCCAAAAGCGATTTTTATTCTTGATGATTTTGTCGAGTAGAAGCAATTAGTCATTCACTGTAATTCAGAAGCAACAATAAACTTTTTTTTTTATTTACTACATTGACTATTAAATTTAGACTGCGTTCTATTCGCATATCTATTCAAGACAACAAAATAAGATTTTTGATCACTTCGTTATAAATGTTAAATTAGTTTGTCCGAGTCTTTTATATCAGCGTCAGTCTGTTGAGATCTACTCCAGTCTTAGATTCTTTCTCAGGCTTTCTATCTAAGTCTGTCGATGTCTGTCTGCATCGATCGTCCCGTATCCATCTTAGTCTATTCATATCTATTTATCTGTCTATTTATTTAACTGTCAAGACAAAATAATATTGTCATGATTTTTTATTTAGAATGCTGATTGTCAATGCCAATAGATAGCGATTTTTCTTTCCAGAGAAAAATTGTTAAGGCATTTGTAAATGTCTTAAATCTAAAACACGGTCATAATCTATCTATCTATCTATCTATCTATCTATCTTTATCTCTTTATATCCTTCTATGTCAATTACTCTTCATATAAATCTAGTAACAGAAGAAATAAGAGGCGTAGTTTCTTGGTTTCAAATTAAAACCGAACTGACTAAAATTGTCATTGAGGTTAAAATTAAGAAGAAAAAAAAAGTAAATTCAAAAGGAAGAAATTTGAATTTACTTTTGGTATGGAAGCCATCCAATCATCAATCTATCAATTACCAAGTGCCGTTGACTTTATGTCTATGCTATCCTTAGATATGTATACTATATCACTGATATTGAGCACTCTTTATTTATAAATAAACCATGCTATATTATCAAAAAATTACCATTCATTTGTAAATGGAACAATAAAATTCATTCTCCTCCAAGTCACATCATTTCAAATGTTGCTATGATGTTCAATTCTTTCGGGTTCAAGGTTAGATATATTATTATGCATTCAATTTTTTTTACAAGTTATGAAAGCGATGATTACTTTAACATAATAGGAAAGTAACGATTTCTTTCTTTCATTATTATATTTATTATCTACAATATAAAGTATTTCAGCATAAAAATACGTAATGTCCATAATCTTAAAATGTTTGTCAAATTTAATGTCATTTACCTGTGGTCGAGTTAAGGTGAATATTATTTAGTATTCATAGTGAACCGAACTAGGGTGAACGATGTTTGAATTTATCACAGACTAAAAGAAAATTGAAACAAAAATTGAAAAAATCCTTTTAATCTGATGTTTATTTTTTGATAGATTTGCCGATTAAAGTTGACTTGAAAACTGAATTTCTTGGTTAATGAACAATATATTTTTTAATAATTTGAGGTATTATCTCTCTAGTAAATCAAAGAAAAACATAAGAATTACATTTTATAATTTTGATTACGTTTTACAAATAATGTGATGAAAGAAGATCCATCTTTTTAAATATAACAAATTCATTTTTGTTTGCAGGTTCAGGTTTTTCATCCGAAGTAATAATGAACATTATGTATTTAAAGAACTGCCTATAAACCTAATGAGCATAGATTTAACTAACAGCTTCTCAAACAGCAGGCGACGCCACGAGGTGCTTTTTAAGCAGAATACATGCTGATTAGAGAAGACAAGATTAATGCCTTTCATAAGTGACATGCAAATAGCCTAGTTCAGGATTTGACCTCTAATGAATAAAGTTTATTAAGATAAAAATTATAGTAATACAACTAAATCCATTACTTTTTTATTTCTTTAGAAACCTTTATGTATTTTACCGTGCCAATTGTTTCAAACACAAATTGTTATAAAAGACAAATCCACATCAAAAAGATTTAGCAATTGTATCTTTTACATTAATAATGTTTTATAAATTTGCGATTCTTCTTATTAATAATTTCATATGAGTCTAACTTTAGGAGACTTATTATTTATTTATTTCCGGTCAACAAAAAAAAAAAAAAATCCCAAAAGTTCCTATTTAACTCGTTTGAATTCATCCAGTGGCTTTCTTTCTTTGCTTTCCTTAAACACTAACAAAATGTCAGCTTATGACCAATGATCGATATATCATTTTGGGAGCTTAAAATAACTTTTATTTCAGGAATATATTATGAAGTTTATATTCTGATAAATTTTAGAGAAAATATTTTTAAGTGTGTTCAATATTAAGAGATTTATGTTTACATCCTAAGTAATACTATTCATTAGTGACTACCATAAAAATACATTTTTCCTCTGGACCCAAATGACATATTCCCACCAGATGTCTCCAGCTTTTTTCGGTACTGGAATACAAAAAAATATGGTTTCTTTCAAGAGCCTGGCAGTCTCCGAATTGCTAGTAGTAAATATAATAATGGGAAAGGAATATCAAATTAATGTAGTATTAATGGTAATATTAATGTTATAACAATCAGTTCTTTATTTGGGCCGAAGTGCGCTAGTGTGATGTCTGATAGTAGACATCCTTTTATTCCTTGAAATGCCTTTTCGCACTCTTTAGACCAACACCATTTTTTACCCTTTTTTTAGTAGTTCATTTAATGGGGCTCTTATCTCATACATTCTCGGTATGTATATACTATAACTTGCTAGACCTAGAAATGCCTATAGCTTCGTTACATTGTCCGGTGAGGGCATATTTTTCATGGATTTATCTCTTTCTGGGTCAAGTTTTCTACCCTTTTGATCAATTATCTGTCCCAGATATTTCATTCTATCCATAAATAATTCACACTTTTCAAGTTCTAGCTTAAACCCGTATTCATTAATTCTTTTAAATACTTCCTAAACATGTTTCCTATGTTGTTCCATATTTTCGCTTTTTATCAGTGTGTCGTCCAAATACGCCATAGCGTATTCTAGACCAGCTAGCATAGCATCCATGATTTGTTGAAAAAGGCTCGGTGCCACTTTTAGTCCAAATGGCAGACGTTTTAGGGTATACAAACCTCTGTGCGTATGGATGGTTAAGTATTTGGAACATTCATCATCGACTTTAACTTATAGGTATGCTTCTGACAAGTCGATTTTAGAAAATAACTTTCCTCCGTTAAGCTTTGAAAAAAATGTCTTCTGGAGTTGGAAGCGGATAGCTATGATCTCTTATACAGTCATTTAGGCCTGTCAAAAAATCGGCGCAGATTTTTTTTTTTTTTTTACTGTCGGAGACGCCCAATCTAAATAATCCACCTTATTGATCACTCCGACTTTTTCTAGTCTTTCGAGTTCTTTGTTTATTACCTCCAAAGATGAAAAAGGTACATTTCTTTTAGGCCTGAACAATGGTTTTACATTTTCTTTAATTTCGAATCTTCGGTTTTCGTGCAACAACCTAAACCATCAGAAAATACTTGAGGAAATTAGTTTTTTAGTTCTGTTAAAAATTCCTCTGTTTGTTTGGATTTATTTTTTTCTGTAGCGTCTAATTTATGACAAAAAGAGTTTATAGGCAGCTATAAAATTATCCAGTCAATACCGAACAGACACGTATTCTTACATTGTACCACGTACACTTTTGAATTATGCGTTTTTCCACCAAAAGATATGCTGGACTCCAATTCGCCTTTAAATTTTTAAATCTATTTCCCGATACGCCTCTAGCGACTTTACCAGTGTTCAGTAGTCTTGGTTGACCTATTTTTCCAAGTTGATTCGTCAATAGATGAAATGTCACTACCTGTGTCTAACAAACATCGTACCGTTTGTCCATTAATTTTAATATTAACGTATTTTCTTTTTCCGTTGTCTTTGATTTCTTTTTTGGATAAAACAATATTTACCTTATTGTTGGGTTTTTGTTCTTTTCTTTTTTTACATATAGAAAATGTATGACCTATAATCCCACATTCAAAACAATGCTTATTTTTAAAATAACAATCACTTCTTGTTTTGATTTTTACCCCCACAAGCTTTGCATTGAAAATTCTTTTCTTTACTTTTGGAGACTCTTTGTTTTATCCTTTGTACCTGCGAAATATTTTTTCTTCGATACGCAAGTTATCGCGTTTGACGTTAATTAATCTTTGACACTCCTCAGTTACCTTTTGTAATGTGATTTCTGGGTCCTGTTCCATGATTGTTAATATTCTGGAACGTATGTCTTTGTCTTTTGGTGCAGTTAACCCTTGCACGAAGATGAAACATTTGAACATGTTCTTTGAAATTTCGTTTATTTTAAACAGTTCACATTGAGAGCGGACCGTACCGGCGTAAGAAACGAAATCCTCATTTTCAACTTTGACAATATTTAAACATATCGCGTATGGAAAAGGCTATCACGTTCGTCGAAGATTTTCGACAATGTTTTAATCGTTTCGTCAAACGAAATTTCATCTGGTTTATTAGGTAGTATCAAATTTGTATATTTCGTATTTTCTTGAGAACTCAATTTCTGAAGTAACAATGTCAATATTTCTTCGTCGGGCCACAGTAGACACCTTTTTGAAAAGATAGACTCATATCTCCTATAGTATGCTGGAAACGTCATACCGTTGTCGGGGTCATAGTGGAATTCTGAGAGAGAGAGTTTGAAATTCCCTCCGCTGAGAAGATCCTTGATCCTCTTTCTTGAACTACTTGATTTGTTAGTAGTTTCTCAAAATTCTCCTGTTGTTTCAATAGTTGGTTTTGCATTTGTTCTAATTGCTCATGAATTAGATGATTGCATTCCTAATAGTGAAACCCAAAAAGAAAGTCTTGACACAACGTAATTTCTGTCAAATACGAAACGCGAGAGAAAACGAAAATCCAGATTTTGCAGAAAGTTCTGCCGATAAAAAGAAATACCGTTTTCTGGCGGTCTAGGTTCAAATCCGTATTGCGACCTGCTACACGATTTTTTTTTGTAAATCCATTTTCTTGCGTTCCAAGTTTAAATCAGTGTTGCCCCCTGCTACACGATTTTTCTTTTTTTTCTCGGGTTAGTTCAGATCCTTCTCGCCACTTGTTATATAGTAAGGTCACTTGAGTATTAGGAGGAGAGTCCATCGTCTAAGTACTTCAAGTGAGTTCTGCACAGAGTAATATGTGTGTTCTTAAATAGTGGCTAGAACCATCGCCACTGTTGAGATACAGGGGAGATGGATCATTCCATTATATCAATATATATGAGAAGCATTCAATAAATGAGAGGATTTTTAAAAAAAAGAAAAAAAAAAAATTTTCATAAATGCAAACTCAGAATTGTTTAGAATTTGTTTATAATAATTTTTTTAATCTCCAAAAAAGTATTTGTTTTGATGCTATACAGTATCGTAGCAAAACAAATATAGAGCTCAGGTCAGTCATCACATTTTTGGTGACTTAGAAGTGCAAGCCAGGTGTAGTTTTCAGAAGAATGTGTGATTCTTACGGGGATAGCTTGTTTATGTATAACA
Organism: Doryteuthis pealeii; assembly: GCA_023376005.1. Classification (NCBI taxonomy): domain Eukaryota; kingdom Metazoa; phylum Mollusca; class Cephalopoda; order Myopsida; family Loliginidae; genus Doryteuthis; species Doryteuthis pealeii. The sequence continues at coordinate 20,525,481 of CM042160.1, read as the reverse complement.
AATATGTTTACAAACGGACAAAATATGGGTTTGCCGTTTCAAGCCTGGGTCTAAAAGACAGTCAGTTGAGTGGAAACAGATTGACTCTCAACTCATTAAAGGAGGTCGTTCTGAGAGTCTTTTGGGACAGGAACATACTTATCACAATTGATTCCTTCAAAAAATGTGCAACGTTCAACTCTTCAAGAAAAATTCACCTTATTTATTGAATAACCCTTATATATATATATATATATATATATATATATATATATATATATATATATCAAAATCCACCAATCTGTGTGTCTAGAACTCCGCCCATCAGTTTCTTTTTCCTGATTTCAGCCAATTGAACAAACTCATTTCGATCGTGTCCCCAGAGTTCAGTCGTCTTCCGCCGGACGGCGACTTGATCTTGCTGATCACGCAATCACTTTGCTTCTTATTTCTCTGGGGATTTTGGTATTTACTTATGTATACAGTATCACGTAGACACACACACACACACACACACACACACACATATATATATATATATATATATATATATATATATGTAAGCAGCAAAGATTACAGATACATACACACAAGAGGACAGATTTATATAGATTATTGAATAAGGATAGAAATGATTAAGTATACAAAAATAAATATTAGATTTCTTTATAGTCACAGACTCTATGAGCTACACAATTTGAAATATTTATGTGTATGTAAACCAAATGTAGTATGGTAGGATTTCGGGGATTACGCATCATCATCATTGAATCGGGATGTCCGAAATAATACAGCGAAGTTATACCAGGTTTTCTTGATTCTTTTCTATATATATATATATATATATATATATATATATATATATATATATATATATCGATGTGCAAAGTTTTCCAAGGGAGATAATCATTTTTTTTAATTTCCTTATTTTAAAACAATTACTAAAAAATCAGGGAATTGTCCAATTTTAATGAAATTGTCACCAAATTATTTTTCAACGACTTAATTTTATAACGATTAGCTTATTTTATTAAAGAAACTTGAAAAAATATTTTTATCAATTCAGAATATATGGGGGTGACCTTTGACCATTTGAAGAAAAAAAACCATGTCCCTAATTTTTACATTTCTTGAAAGATCATATGCTGAAGAATATATAGAAAAATATAAATTCAATACCCTAAAAAATGATTTTAAAATTTACAAGTTTCTTAAAACTCAAAAAATAAATAATGTAAACCTTTTTTTAAATATTTTTCTTTAAATTGATGCAAAAAATGTCTTTGTCTCGGTTAAATTGAGTTTTTTACTACCTTAAAAATTCGAAGATCAGTTTTACATGTTTGTCAATAGCCGTGAATAACTTGAAAATTTAACAAAAGATAGCCCTGAATTTTATCTTTGAAAAAATCTAGGTTAAAATATATGCGAGGATAGGCTGCATATTTTCTGAGATCTAAAAAATTTAAAAAAAAAAATCGTCTATTTCAACAAAACGGGTCGAATTCTCTCCCAGTCTATACAAATATGTCAATCGCAACAAAGAACGTCTTTTTGGCTACACTTCCAAGAATAAATATTTTGAAAGTTATTAGATAAAAATCTCAGGTTTCTCTTTTACTTCAAAATACCCAGATGTGAAAACATACGAGATCGGGTAACCATAAAAAAAACTGTTCAGCGGCTGAGAAGCAACCGATCTAAGGGATATAATCACGTAAACAAAATAGTAGTTATGACCCTTTATTCTGCACATTCATATATATATATATATATATATATATATATATATATATATTAAGAAAAATGAAAAAACACAGGTTTAAATGGGTTAAGTGGTGAGTTTAAACCTGTTTTTTAATATACTACATACCGTCGGATTCATTTCCTTTCATCTATATATATATTATATATATATATATATATATAATATATATATATATATATATATATATATGAACGTGTATGTATTTATCTAATCCCTCCGCCATGATGAGACACAAATTCAATTTTTTAAGCATAAAAACTTGTTTGAAAATCTTCTTCTCATAGACCAGTTTCCTTGGTAAAGGCTAAAAGAGTAAATTCTGCTCTACCTTTTATCCCTAGTGTAATGTCATAACGGATCTGGGTAAAAAAGGTAGGGAAAACAAAAATGTTAATTTGACGCCAGAATGTAATAGACAAACTAAGTCCGTTTCCATTTTGTCTTTGAATAAACAAATGGAAAGACCACTTTTAAAACCAGAGTATTGCAATTCCTCATTCCACTTTCCCTCTCTGCATGTATGCTTACACTTATCTTAACATCACTTAAAAGATTCCAAAATTACAACTATTTCCAAATTGATTTACAAAGTCAAAAGTGGAGTGGAACTTTCCTCAATCTGCTTCTACCTTGTACATTTCAAAGAATTTTTCTTTCTCTCAGATTGCTATTTTCCTTCCTATAGATGTGTGGCGTAATCATGTAACCTCCATAATAATTTTAACAGATTCTTCTTCTCTAAATAAGATGTCTTGAACATTGTTGAATTATCAACACCTAAAAAGAATTTGATTTTTCTGTTTGCGACAAAACAATGTCTACAATATTTGGAATTGAATGCTGGTGTTTAGAAAAAGTAGATAAAACATAGAAACAATAACAATGCTCACAATTCGCATTTATTTCGACTAAATAATCGTGCGCAAAATTAAGTCAAACTCGCGTAAATTCAAAAATATCTCCCCCTTATTCGAAAAGATCATACAAAGCATCTCTTAATTCGATCAGCTTTTTCTCCTTGACCCTCACTTCCTCTTTTTTGCTACTCCTAAGACTGTGGGACTCTTTAACAAGGGATCGAATTTCACTTTAACAACCTTTCCTATGCTCTCATCTTCACTTGTCTCTGTTTCGGGTTTGATACTCTGTTTCTCGCCTTTCTTTACTCTGATTCTGAATGGGCGAATTGGTTCAACTACTATAGGAATCTGACTCTGCCTAATTTTTCTCGAACGCTCTCCAGTGTATGCTTATATATCGCAATTTCCCACGTTCTGAGAGGCACGTATAAACTATCAGTCTCGGATCAGAACAGTCAGAACTGTCCAAGGATATGTTTTTGGCTACAGGCTTTCCGTGTCTGAGATTTTTTTCAACCGTATTTAAAACGCAACGTTTTTCTATGCTCTGCGTGTCCGTTTTCTCGGGTCTTTGCTTGTTCCCAGTATCGACACAATCTTCTATTTTAACATTAACAAGGCTAGTTTTATTAAAACGTTGCCCTCGTTTATCTATTTCCCTCCGATCTGTAAAACTTTTCTTAAACCCTCTATTATAGAGTTTATCCTTCATGTTTATGTACTCACCCCTAAACTTTAGTGCCCCGGAATCAAATATAACTGCACTCTATCTTGTCGGAGCCAATCATGACCAAGGATTACGTCCCTACTTAAATTTCGCACGACCCGAAACATGTGCGAAAAAATTCGATTAATTGATTTTAAATCAGAGCATATAGTGAAGTTAATAGAGGGATTCTGATAGTGCGACCCCAGATTAAGAATTGTTTTGTAGAGGGCTTGAGGGACACCGATGTGAAGATAGCTGCGTTAAGACATGAGCCCCAACAGTCGACGGTGCCTATCAAATAGCACTCTCAGAAGATAGGTTCAGAGCGACGGTTAGGCTCGCTCCAAATATAAATCCAGCACTGATAGAGATTTGCATTGCTAGAAGACGAAGGGTGCATATTAATGCATTAGAACAGTTTAGCAGGTCCAACGGTACGTGCAAACATAGATCCGATCAGGGAAAGGCGCACCCAGGGAAATACGATTGAAATAGGAATAGATTATACTGGATATGCAGACCTTAGGAGAGATTGTCCTCAGCGAAATGCTGAGAAATGGAGGACGCCCGACCGTATTAGCCCCACCCCCCGAACGAAATAAAAGAGGACAGACACGGAAATAAGTGCAACATAATTGACAAACATAATTTTAAAGTCTTAAATGGGAATAACAACAACCAATAACATCATATATAAAGCCAAAATCAAGGACAATGTGAATAACAACGACGAAAAAACTTACATTGGTGCAACTGAAAACAATTGGAAAAATAGCTGGTATAACCATAACTTAAGATTTAACAACAGTAAATAAGCAAACAGTACTACCATGCCCAAATATGTATGGCACATTAAAGACACAACGGGCAAAACACCCAGGATATATATATATATATATATATATATATATATATATATATATATATATATATATGCATGTCGAATTAAACAAAAGACACGTCTCCTGCTTAACGATTTTATTGATGATGGAATTTGGAGTACTTTCGGTACTTCGAAGTGCCATCATTAGGCATATGAACTTCAGTGGACTAATCCACGAATTACATCCAAATATAAAAAAGTTGGCCAGAAAACTTGAAAAGATCATCAATAAAATCGTTAAGCAGGAGACCTACCTTTTGTTTAATTCGACATGCATAAATGAAAGAATGCTGCTCAACTACACTAACACACACACACACACACACACACACACACACATATATATATATATATATTGTGGTATACTAAGAACCGGAAGCACCGGTTATACCATTGTACCGGAAGTACTGTTTCAGCCATTTTGTGTTGTTGCAAATAAAAGGCGGAAGTGAGGTCTTCTCGCAGTTAACGTCAACTGGGCTACACGTCTTATTCGCTAAGCGCGTTATAACAATTGGCCGACGAGGATCTGTTTCACTCAAGAAAATGCCATTACTCGGACATTTAGAAGAATTCTGTACGGAATCAGAAAATATATCAACCTATTTAGACCGAGTAGAACAGTTTTTTTTTATCGCAAACGATATTGGACATGAAAACCAAGTAAAATGCAAAGCCATATTACTGAGTACAATTAGAGAAAGGACCTACAGAGTCTTGGAGGATTAATGTACCCCTAAAAAACCAAGCGACAAGTCTCTGGGGGAATTACCCAGTTGTTGTTGGAGCATTTTAAACCTAAAAAACTAATAGTGGCTGAAAGTTTTCGTTTCCATAATGCAAAACAAGAGGAGGGTGAGTCAATTTCTAATTTTCTTGTTCGCTTAAACATTTGGCTTCCACATGCGGAATCGGGTCATTTAAAAAAAAAGCATTGCGTGACAAATTTGTGTGTAGATTAAAGGACGATACAATTCAAGAAAAATTATTGTCCCATATGTCGTTAGAAGAAGCTGTTAAAATGTCCACAGCTATAGAATTAGCAATGAGTGACGTTGCATATATAAAGAAAAAAGAGACTGATGAAATAAATTAAATGTGTGCTGAATCTAACGCAATTGAATTACAAAAGAAAGAAAAATGTGTTTTGGTTGTGGGGGAAAATGGCACGAAAGACGAAAATTTTATCCCGCATGGGGAAAAATTTGTTTTAAATGTAACAATAAACATCACTCTGCAAAATTTTGTAAAAATGAAAGGTGTCGAATTACATACAAGAGACAGACGACATACCCTTATTTTTTACGAGATCGAGTAGCCGTGAACCATATATATGTAACATTTTTTAAAATGGCATTCAATCTCAAATGGAAATTGACACCGGTTGTTCGTCTACTCTGATAAGTAAAAAACAGTTTGACTTACTGCCGAACGCGAGACTTATAAAAAAGGCAACATTACAGAGGTTGCGGACCTATTCGGGTGAGGTCATTGTACCTAAAGGAGTGGCTAACCTGAGGGTAAAATACCAGGGCAAAACATATTATTTAAGACTGTTAGTTGTACCCAGTTCTGGACCAAGTCTTCTTGGAAGAGACTGGCTGTAAAAGTTGCCAATTAATATCTATGCTACCTGCAACAAAATGGAATGGACTGATTTTAATCAAGAATTTGCAGAACTTTTTAAACCAGGCTTGGGTACATTGAATATTGAAAAAGCAAAATTGTATGTTAAAGAAAATAGCAAACCTCGTTTTATGAAAGCTAGACCTGTACCCTTAAGAATTAGAGAAAAAGTTGAAACTGAACTTCAGCGAATGGTTGCTACCTCTGTTATCAAGCCAGTCCGTTTTGCAGAATGGGCTTCCCCTATTGTCCCCGTTTTAAAGAGAAATGGTCAAGTTCAGATTTGTTGGGATTTTAAACAGACCGTTAATCCTGTTTTGCAAATATACAAATATCCCATTCCAAATATAGACGACCTGTATTCCAAAGTCTCGGGTGGACAGTATTTTACGAGACTGGATTTGAGTGACGCTTATTTACAGGTTCCTTTGGATGAAGATTCACAAAAACTAACTACAATAAACACACATAAAGGTCTTTTTATGTATACTCGGTTGTATTTTGGTATTGCTTCATCGCCAGGAGTTTTTCAAAGGATCATAGATCAACTTATTCAAGGAGTACCAAAGACAGTTGCTTATCTAGACGACATCCTAATCTCGGGATAAACTATGGAAGAGCATAATAGGAACCTGCGGACAGTATTAAAGAGATTACGAGATGCTGGTCTCCGACTTAAAGGGGATAAATGAGAATTTAAAAAGTCGTCAAGTTCATACCTGGGCCATAGGATTGATTCTGAAGGAATCCACCCAACGCAAGATAAAGTCAATGCAATTCATAAAGCACCCACCCCAAAGAATGTGTCTGAACTGCATAGTTTTTTAGCTTTTGTTAATTACTATCGGCGGTATTTAAACAATATCAGCACAGTTTTAGCTCCCTTCTACAAATTACTACAAAAGGGAGTTCCCTGGAAATGGGGACCTACGAAGCCTTTGCTTTCAAGCAATCAAAGGGGTCGCTAATGTCAACTAGTGTTTTGGTTCATTACAATGCTGAACTTCAACTTATCATGACGATGGTGCATCTCCAGTGGGTGTGGGGGCAGTGTTATTGCATATAATGAAAGACAAGAGTGAAAAACCGATTTATTTTGCCTCCAGGACATTATCAAAGGCAGAACGAAATTATGCCCAGATAGAACGTGAAGGACTGGCAGTCATTTTTAGATTTTCCAAATTCCATAAATAAATCTATGGTCGAAAATTTACCATCATCACGGATCATAAACCACTGCTTGGGCTTTTTAAAGAGGACCGTGCAATATCACCAACAGGAAGTGCTAGAGTTCAACGTTGGGCCTTGGTTCTAGCAAGTTATCATTATCAACTAGAATACAAACCTGGTTCAAAAATTTCTAATGCAGATGGACTGAGTCAGCTACCTATAGAAACCATTTTACGCCATTATCTTGTCCGGAGTAAGTAGTACTCTCCATGTCAGCTTTAGACTTAACCCTGGTCACGTCAAAAACTGTTGCTTTTTACACATCAAGAGACCCCGTGTTATCACAAGTGCGTAAATGGATCTTACATGGATGGCCGGGAAAAGGATCTCTTGACTTTCAACCATATACAACCAGGAAGGATGAGTTGTCGGAACAACTGGGTTGTGTTTCATGGGGATCACGGGTGATTATCCCAGCAAAGTGTCGAGAGGCGTTACTGAAAGAATTGCATGAGAGTCATCCAGGAATTTCACGGATGAAGTCTCTTGCTCGTAGTTACATTTGGTGGCCTAAGCTTGATGCAGATATTGAATTATGTGTGAGGAGTTGTGCCATGTGCCAAGATTGTGCAAATATGCCTCAGGCTAATTCATTGCATCCCTGGGAATGGCCAGGAAGGCCTTGGTTCAGAGTGCACATGGATTATGCGGGCCCTATCCAGGGCAAGTGGATTTTAGTGATTGTCGACGCCACAGTAAATATATAGATCCACATGTTGTGCCGTCACCATCTTCTTCAGAAACAGAAAGGATGTTGAGACGCACATTTGCCACACATGGGAGTCCACATGTGATTGTATCTGACAACGCTAGCAGTTTTACTAGTAAAGAATTTTCCAGGTTCTGTACCCTAAATGGCATTAAGCATGTTAGATGTGCGCCATACCACCCCTCTTCAATTGGACTGGCTGAGCGTGCAGTTCAAACCATTAAGAGTGGTCTTAAAAAAGTTACTGGAGATTTTGAAACACGATTATTGCGTGTATTAGCCCGATACCGGTTATTCCCGCAATCAACAACCGGTCAATCACCAGTAATGATACTAATGGGCCGTCAGCCTCGATCTCGTCTGGACCTTGTGTATCCAGATTTATCTACCCAAGTCACCACGAAAATAGACGATACTAAAAGAACAACGGATAGATATCGTAGTGAAAGGATGTTCCATATTGGAGATAGTGTTAGTGTGGTGAATTTTCAAGGGAGGCCAAAATGGCTGTGCGGAGTTTTCGAGGAGCAGCTTGGTCCACTGACTTTTAGTGTGCGATTGGAGGATGGTCGATTATGGAAAAGGCATGTGGATCATATTCGTGCGAATATCCCAACAGAACCTGTTGTGAGAGGTCCAGAAGAATCAAGGCAGCCTCAGGGGAGTCAGGAACAAACAGTTACAGGGCACTCAACATACTGTGCACAGCCTTCTGCACCCTACAGAGATAGCAGTTTTTCAACAACCGGTGACAGCTTGGAAGATGAACACCCCAGAACTCGCACGAGAACACGTTTTCAGAAACGCAAAGAGGAGGAAAGAAGGAACAATGCTGAGAATAAATCCAAAAGACAGTGCACCAACATTAAACCAGACACAAAAGGGAAACGATCCAGTACTAGCCCCTTAACTGGGGAAATTGCTGTTCAGGAATCTCCAGAGGCTACAGATGATGATGATGTGACTATGTTCCGAGAGTCGGACAATGCCTCCTATAAGTAATGGGAGTTCTTGCCGGTGTTCCGGAGAGGGACCTATGGATGTTTCAAGCTAAGTGGGGAGGGATGTGGTATCTTAAGAACCGGAAGCACCGGTTATACCATTGTTTGTATGAAACGGAAGTACTGTTTCAGCCATCTTGTGTTGTTGCAAATAAAAGGCGGAAATCAAGTCTTTTCGCAGTTAACGTCAACTGGGCTACACGTCTTATTATTCGCTAAGCGCGTTATAACACACACACACACACACACACATATATATATATATATATATATATATATATATATATATATATATATATATATATGTGTGTGTGTGTGTGTGTGAGTGAGGAAGTGAGAATTTATTTTTCATTCTATATATATATATATAGAGAGAGAGAGGGGGGAAGAAGAAGAAGAAGAAGAAGAAGAAGAAGAAGAAGAAGAAGAAGAAGAAGAAGAAGAAAGGAATGGGTTTATTTGTGAGGTATTTTATTTTTATGAGGTCATTTATTTATATTGAAGAGATTTGATAGTCTAGTAGGAAATTAGTGAGTGGCGACTACTGTCTGTAACTGTTTGTGAAACTGGGGGTTTGGAATATTTTTTTGTTTTGGAGTATTTTAGATATTTTGAGATTTTGTGAATTTATTTTTAATTTTTAATTAATTGATTAATTAATTTTATTTTTATTTTGAATAGGAAACGCATAAAAAATGAAAAATAAATTCTCACTTCCTCACTCACACATCCAACCCTCCCCTCTTTCCTCTTTCCTTCCCTTTTTCCTCACATCCCATCAGTAGGTTCGCCCCTCCCCTCATCTTCTTCCCGTCCTAAAATGACCTTTTCAGGATAAAAGTAGACTACAGCCTATTCTGTCTTCAAAATAAATTTGACAAAGCTTCGCATAATACCGAGGCAAAATATCAATTGAATTTAGTTGTGTTGTTTTATCCACACTTTCCTCTATTTTCAACAATATATATATATATATATATATATATATATATATATATATATATATGCGTGTGTGGGTAGGTGCGTGCGTGTGTGTGTGTGTGTGAATGTGTGTGCGCATTTGTCTGTGTACGTGTGTCTATGTTTGTGTGTATCATTGGATATTACAAATGTTCATGGTATTGCCATGTGTTATATCGATACTTTGCCAAATACCAATAATTTTTGCAATGCTCATGAGACACAGTATCGAACAATATTCTAGTTCATGGCAAAAATTATTATAGCTCGGTTATCGTCTGAAACGTTTAACGCTTTTTAAGAGTGACGAACACAGCTATCGATGTTGGCTTAATATATAAGGTTGAAGAGAAGCCATACATTAGCACTCGAAAACTAATATCATCAAAATATGCTTTATGTAGAGAATAAAATAGGCTTCGAAATCTTTGAGAACTAGGATTTGTGAAATATACCAGATGCAGAATATCAGATAACCTTAAATATATCATACAATAGATAAAAAAGGAAAATATTTTGATAAACTATTATAATGAATGAACAACTCGGTTTGCTATCTTTTGTGATGAGAAACTATTTTATGAATTTATTAAATATATACAACCGGCATCATTGTAATTGTTTGTGACTACAGAGTTTTTTGTCAGAAATAAATAAATAAAGAAAAGCAAAAGAAAGAAAAGGCGGATGAAATGGAACAGGAAAAAAGCAAAGGGAATTTAGTCGAAACAGAGAAAGGAAAATTGCGTAGAAAGAAAAAAAAAGGAAACAAAAAATTGGTTAGAACGAAAATGACATGGAGTAAAAATAATTTTTTTAAATAAATAAAAATAAAAAGAAACATCAAAATAATCAAATATGAATCATTTTTAAAAATTTGAATTTTTGGACCCATAGGTCACTAACAAATATTACCACTCCATCTCATATTAGACCTGAGGATATTAACTATAAAGCGTTACACTATACCTTCCCGATTTCCAAACTAGAGCCGTACCATCAGATTCAGTGTAATTTCACATGCAGATATTAGTAGGTGATACAGTTTATTCTAAGCTTTGCCAGCGTGGTATTTGATGATGTGCGCTGTGGGAATGTTATAGAAAAAAAACCCTGAAAACATAAGCAAAAAAAAAAAAACAAAAGAAAAAAAGGAAAATCTTTGACTGAAAGAAAGAACGAAAGAAAGAAAGAAAGAAAGAAGGAAATAAAGAAAAAAAAAGAGAAGCAGAAAGAAAGAGAAGAAAAGGAAAAGTCTTTTTTACCTTTAAAATCTTATCATTTTACTTGGTTGAGTTCGAACATCGAACACTTTGTGGAAACGTCCCAAATACTTGAACCACTCAATCGGCCTCGATGGTAAGTGAGACTCGGATCTTCTGAACAAATAATCATCGGCAATACGAGACCAAAGAAAATGGCGGGTGAAGTTGAAAATATTCTGGCATTGTCCTGTTCATGTTTCTTGCTGCCAATCAATAAGACACTTGAGTGGAAAGGCGCCCACTTCAGAGTCAATCCGTCACCACTGTATGTGTTTAAAGGCAGAGTGAAGATGATGAAGCAAAGACGATGACGATGATGGAGAGGACAGCGATGACCAAGGTGTTGAGAGAAGGGAAGCAAGGAAATGTTTGGGGTTAGGCCATTAATTTGGCGTACGTTTGAACTGGAGAAGGGAAGGGTGTTGGCGAGTGGTGACTCCTTCTAGGCATCTACCTGACGCAACCGAAGTGCAATTAATATAAAAAGCAGATTAATGTTATAAAAATCAGCAAGTAAATATATCATTGCTTTGCGTAATATATTTGTAAAAGATTGGGATTTGGAGGCTGAGGGCCAAATTTGTTTGGGAGGAAAAGAAAGAGGTAAAGAATATATCGAAAGAAAAAGAAAAAAAGAAAGAAAATAAGAGAATAGTTAATGAAGAAAGCTCACAAAAGAAAGGGGAAATGATTTAAAAGAAAGCAAAAAAGAAAGAATGAACAAGGAAAGGAGGAATATTGTTGTTTGAAAGAAAGAAAAAAAGAAAGAAATGATTGGATGAAAAAAAGAGAAAAAAAGAAAGAAAAATAGAAAATTAAAGAGAATGATTGATTGATAGAAATATAAGAAAAGAAAAAGAAATTATGAACAGAAGAATATGTTTGGAATGAATGGGTGATAATTTAGAAGGAACGAGTGAAAGAAAAAATGAAAACTACAAAATAACACATGGAAAGGAGAAAACTGATGTATATAAGTCCTGGATTAGAGAGGACAAAAAAGCAAGAAAACGGAAGGGGAAAGGAGAAAGGGGTAAAGGGCTGTGTCCACACGTAAATGACCCCCCACATCGTATATGACAGGATATAGTAAATAAATAATCAGTTTGGTACTTTCAAAAATATTTTGTTTGAATTTAAAAATTGCATCTGCAACTCTAATGATTTCTGTAGATACATACCATTGCTTTTGTTTATAAAGATCTCTATTCTTCCTACCAATAATTCCCTCTCCCACACATTCACTTCAGTAATAGGTATTTTTACACAATATTTTATGTGTAAAAAGCAGTTAATCGATTGATTGATTTTAACGGAAACTTACCTCGTCCAGGTTTATTTTATGCTCAGAGTTTAAGAAATCACGTTCATTGTACGTTCATATTCATATTTTTGTATGCTTGTTTCTTAAAATTTGGTTTTTTGTTTTGTTTGCTACCACCACTATTTGTCTGAGTGAACCTGAGAGTATATATATATATAAATATGTGTGTGTGTGTGTGTTGCATACTATACTCCTATCTACGTATATTTTAGTATTTTGTAGAGTATAGCTACATACCCATATGTGTACACAGTTATACTTATTTGGAATACTTAACTTCTGGGTAGATCTGGATGGCTGTTATCTCATCTTTTTTCTATAGTTCATGGTAGATGGTTTCGTCTATTTGTTATCTTCTATCTTGGATATCCTGTATTTGAAACTGCAACGTCTTATGATATTACGGAGTTTTTAGTTAACAAACACAAGACTTTGCTCTGTTAAGAGCTTTTTCATTACTTTATAAGATCCAGATTAAATCGAACCCACACGTGAGAATTTAATTTTAACTGACAGATTGCGTCAACGCAGGGTTAAAAGTGTCAATAACTTTTGTGTGTTTTTCACGACTGTTAGTTTGGATTTATGCTATACATAATTCATAGGCTACCTGTTAATTATGTCTGAATTTTATCAGTCCGATGTATTAACCCCTTAACAGCTGCCACTACGAAGCGGAGTTTTAACTGATAAAGTCATACATCGGTATATATATGTTACGATCACTAGATAGCTCAAATCCATAAATAACAATGAGTTTTGCTTTACGCTAACAGTGAAAGTCAGTTAAATTCCCTTCCAGAGAGCTCTACCGGGTTTTGGGAGCACATAATAGTTATCCATAGACACGGTGTTTCGACATTTCACGTCTCTTCAGTGTGGCTAGAATTAGCAACTGCTTCTAGCCGGGAGTGAAACACGACTGACTTTTCATGTCTGATTCCTTAAGCCCACGGCCGTTAGCAGCTGGAAGTAAGAAGCACAGTTTTATCTGATAAATACATACATCGGTATATATATGCTACGATCACCAGAGAGCTCAAATCCATAAATAACAGAAAACCTTGCTATATGGTGTTAAACTCTGTTAATGTCCCTTCCAGAGAGCTCAACTATGGAAGCATATAATAGACAGCCTCTCATATATATATATATATATATATATATATATATATATATATATATATAGAGAGAGAGAGAGAGAGAGAATGTGAGAGAGATGGGAGAGAGAGAGTGAGGGGGAGAGAGGTAGATATAGAGAGAGATAGAAGGAGAGAAAGAGAGAAATTAATAGAGAAAGAGAGTGAAACAATTTTGTTACTGATGCAAGGGAAGTATTTTACTTAATTAATCCTTTTTGCCCTGAAACGTTGTTAGAACAACATCAAGTCCGTCTGGAACAATATAATATGTCTGGTATTTCGAATTTACTCAATTTTACATATAAGAAGTCAACATGATTTTGATTTAGAAAAAAATATTTGAAAACGCAAGGTAGATGTTATATGAAAAATTAAGTGTGTAAAGATATATGAGAAAGTAAGAGAGGAGATATATGCAAACGTAAGAGGGCTTATATGAGAAAGTAAGAGAGAGAGGATATATGAGAAAGTAAAAGAGCATATATATGCACAAGTAAGAGGGATTATATGAGAACGTAAAAGGGTTTTATATGAGAAGGTAAGGGAGAGGATAAATGAGAAAGTAAGAGAATGGATATATAAGAAAGTAAGACAGGAAATGTTTGAGAATGTAAGAGAGGAGATATATGAGAAAGTAAGAGAGGAGATATGGGAAATTAAAAGAGAAGATATAGGAGAAAGTGAGAGACGGGTTATAAGAGAATGTAAAAGATGTATGAGAAAGTACGAGAGGTAATACATGACAAATTTAGCGTAATAGTATGAGAAAGTATGAGGAGGTTATATGAGAAGTAAGAGAAAAGTTGTATAAAAAAGTAAGAGAGAAATTATATGAGAAAATAAAGAGAGGTTTTATGATTAAGTAAGAGATTAGGTGTATGAGAAAAGCAAATGGGTTATATGAGAAATTAATAGGGGGGTTATATAAAATGTAAGAGAGGAATGGTATAGGAAAGCAATAGAGGAATTATATGAGAAAGTAAAAGTGGGATTGTAAAAGAGAGTAAAAATGGCGTTTTATAAGAAAGCAAGAGATGACTTATGTAACTATACGAAAGGCGTCAGCAAAGGAAGTAGTGGGAACTTGGCAGACCTGTGTCTAGCGTGACATACAAATGATTAATGAGCCTTTGGGGCTTCCGACAAGAGACAGAATCAACGTAAGAGCAACACGCATTTTGTCCAATATACAAACAGCCAAAATGTACAGACTAGACAATTCTGAGACAATTTCAATCCCAACTCGGAAAACCGTACTTGCTGTGATACAACATCGTTTGAGATCTATTTTCCTAACACGTGTTTTCTAAACGATTCCGTCCATTTCATCTGATTCAGATATTGTTCTAAGGCACTATGCTACGGTTATCTGAGAAAGAAAGAAAGGCGTTATTTATTAAAGGAAAAGTGGGAGGATATAAAAAGTAAAAGAGTGGTATATGAGGAATTAAGGGAGAATGCTTATATGAGAAAGTAAGATTAAATAAAGAAGAGTTTATAGTCACCTCCTATTTATACAATTAACATTGTAATCAAATGCAAATAAATGAATAGACATTTATGATTATAATTTAACAATTTTCTCTCTTAAGAAATTATAATGCTTGCTGTGTACCCGAACGCAATTATCCAAATGTTATCAAGTTCCAATTTGGAGAGGAACTTGCACTATTCCTTAGGTTTCCACTCGATTATGATATTTTTACTGCGTTATGATAACATGCATACAAAACTGAAATAATGGTAATACAGTCTATTATTATTGTTTGAAGCCGCGAGTTTACATACCAATAATAATTAGTAGTTTTCTTTAAGGTCTGAGTGACAAACCATATGTTCAGCTTTGCAGGACTGTTGTAAATATTGTGGTCTGAACTGTCGCAATTCTTCCTTAGATTTTTAGTTCCTCTAGCCTCTTTTGCAGAGTTTATTTTAACTCTTTAAAGGACCTCAACTACGGTTGGTAACATTTTATGCGTCTCATTTTCTATGTCATTTTATTCTTTGTGCATATATTATATTTCAGCATGACCAGATGTTATTCTCTTGCACAATTCCCAGTGAATCATCTTCTCCATCCAGTCACCTGATCTTGTACTCATTTCTGGCTACTTTTCTGCATTTGCTAATGTGATTAACGGTTTCTTCACTTTCTCCACACATCATTCACTTGCTATTCTGTAGAGACCTACCTATTTACGTTTCTATATAATTAGTCTTGATAGTGTAGCGATTGTCCGCTCCTGCTGTGATAGAGTTGGGTCCAAAAGAGTTATCTTCCTTTACTGCGAGAATTTCGCCAGTAGGAGGGGTATTTAAACAATAACTCGGGAATTCTCACTCTTTTTCCCTTGGTCTAGCATCCACAAAATATTAGGCTAGAGGCTTGGTGTCACTGTCCATTAAGTAGGGGGTGCTTCCCAACTATCAGTAAGTGACTTTCTTATTTTCCATGAACTTCTTAATTCTTTAGGATTTTAGTCTTATATGCTTCTGTATCTATTTTATGCATGTCATTGTATTTGTTCATCATCCATGTGCTCAGACAATAATATCTGTATTGTTGTGTTTTACTTCTTTGTCCGGATTATTTTATATACATATGTACCTACGTTGAAAGGTCAGCCCCTAGCCTTCTAACGTATTATAAGAATTACACATCATATTCTTATAATGGTATTACTGTCGGCTGATATCATTAGAGATTCAGTTTTTCAATTGAGATTCCGTTTCTTAGTTATGTCCAGTGCAATTCCTCCAGTGTGTCGCCAGAAGTATCAATATAGTTGTTTTCTTCTCATTTTTGTCTTCTAGATCTTGTTGTTTTTTTCTGTTTGTCGATATGATGCAGTTGGCTTTATTGGCTCTTTTAATAATCATTTCTTTACTTATTTTAGTGTATTATACGATTCCCCGAATTGTCACATCTACACAATTTTTATTGTGGGCGAGACCTCACCCCTCTTCTTTTCTTGGTACTTATAACATGTATATGTCATCGCTCTTGTTCATTTTAAGAGTGACCAAGTGTATCTTACAAGGGGGAAAGCCCAGGTGTTTATTCCCTTGATGAACCTTCTGTTGCAGAGTTTGGTTTCTTGGAGTTTTCTTGTTCTTCTGAGGTACACTTTCTCACTTTTTCTTCTATTTTTGTTTGATGTTGTCTACTCCTAATATTACCAAGGACGTGCAATTCTCTTTTTCTCCGAGTGTTCTTAATTTTTTTGATTTGGCACTAATATTCCTTCTTTGGTATCTGTTTTAACTCGAATTCCATTCCTATATACTGGGTGTATATTCTTATTGTTTGTACAAGGGCTTCCGGTTTTATTATTATTATTATTATTATTATTATTATTATTATTATTATTATTATTATTATTATTATTATTTTCACTCCTTTTGAGTTTTTCACATCAGCGTTAGCGGATGGTATTTCACTGGAGTCTGAGTAACAACAAGTCTCCTCAGGTCTCCAGGACTCTTCTGGGTATTCTAGCCGATTGCAGCAGTACAGTAGTCTGGGTTGTCTCAATTCCTCCTCTGATTTCATGATCCTCCATTCTTTCTTCCAAGTTTATTGGGACCGTTCCAAGTGTACCAACTACAATTTGTATCCCTTTCACTCTCATATTCCACAGTTTTTTTTTCAATTCTCTGGCAAGGCCCATGTATTTATCCATCTTTTCATTTTCCTTCAGCTTCACCCTGTGATCTGCTGGAACCACAAAGTTTACCAGTTAACACGTTCTCTTTTTTTGTTAATCAACACTTGGTCTGGTCTCCTAGCTGGGATAGGGTGATTCGTCTTTATCTCAAAGTGCGTATTATTATTATTATTATTGTTCACTCCTTTTGAGTTTTTCAAATCAGCTTTAGCTGATGGCCTTTCACTGGAGTCTGAGTGGCAACAAGTCTCCTCAGGTCTCCAGGACTCTTCTGAGTATTCTGGCAGATTGCAGCAGAGCAGTATTCTGGATGGTCTCGATCCCCCCCCCCTGATTTCCAGATTTTCCAAACTTTTTTCCAATCTTTTTGGGACCGTTCCAAGTGTACCAACTACAATTTGTATCACTTTGACTTTTATATTCCATAACTTTTTCAGTTCTCTGGCATGATCCAGGTATTTGTCCATTTTTTCGTTTTCCTTTAGCTTCACCCTGTGATCTGCTGAAACTGCATAATCCACCAGCTGACAAGTTCTTTCTTTTTTGTTAATCAACACTAGGTCTGGTCTTCTTGCTGGGATAAGGAGATCTGTTTTTATCTCAAAGTTCCAGAGAATTTTATGTGTTTCGTTCTCAAGAACAGATTCTTGTTTATGCATATACCATTTTGTTTATGGTCAAAATATAATTTTTTACAAAATTCCCAGTGAATCACCTTTCCAACCCAGTCGTGTCTAGTTTTGTACTCCCGTTGTGCTAGTTTGCTACATTCGCATAGAACATGGTTCACAGTCTCATCTCTATCACCGCATAGTCTACATTTACTATTTTGTTGGGTCTTATCAATTTTTGATTTGATATAGTTTGTCCTTATGGCATTATACTGTGCAGCAATTATCAGTGATTTAGTTTCTCTTTTGAGGCTTCCTTTTCTTAACCATGTCCAGGTTTTTTCATGTGCAACCTCTCCGATTTGTCGTTTGAAGTGTCCATATAATTGATTTTCTTCCCATTTTTGTTATCTAGTTTTTGTTGTTTTTCTGTTTGTCCATATGTCACATCTAGTATTGTTGGCTGCCATACGTAATCTGTCTTTGCTCTTTTTTTGCGTAGTCTTCAAGTTGTTGGATTGTGGCTTCTATGCAGTCCTCTATGTTGGCAATACATCTTCACCCTTCATTTCTTGATACATGTAGTCTATCTCTATCGTCTCTAGTGTGTAGAGCCTTGTGCATGGTCATTAATTTTGTACTCCTTTGGTCAATCTGTCTGAGTTCTTCTCTTGTCCATTTTAAGAATGGTCCAGTGTGTCTTATAATGGGGACAGCCGAGGTATGAATTCCTTTGTTCAGATTTTTGTTGCTGAGTTTGGTTTCTAGGAGTTTTCTTGTTCTCCTGAGGTATTCTTTTTTAACTTTTCCTTTCATTTCTGCTTGCTTGGTATTGTCCGCTTCTAAAATTCTTAAGTATTTGTAACTTTCACTTTCATCAAGTGATTTTATAGTGTCCTGATTTGGCACTTGTATTCCATCCATTGATTTTCTTTCATCCCGTTTTATTACAAGCATAGCACATTTTTCAATTCCGAATTTCATCGCTATATCCTGGCTATATATTCTACTAGTTTGTACTAGGGTTTCCAATTCTTTTTCATTTTTTTGCAAAAATGTGAATGCCATCCATGTACATAAGGTGGTTTATCTTTTCTTGTGAGTTAGTGAATTTGTACCCCACCTGTACATTTTTAAGTAAATGATTGAGTGGCATCATTGCTATAATAAATAGTAGTGGTGGAAACGAGTCTCCTTGGAAAATACCTCTTTGGGTTTTTACTTCTGTCAGGGATTTCCCTCCGGCTTTTAATTGGACTCCCCAGTTTTCCATGGCTTTTTCAATGAAATTTATGATGTTGTTGAAAATTTCGTACATTTTTAGACATTCTAAAATCCAGGTATGTGGGACCATGTCATAAGCCTTTCTGTAGTCGATAAATTGCCATTGCAATATTTTTCCGTCTATTCTTAACTTCTTTAAGAATTTGTGGTCTATATAAAGCAAGTCATGTGTTCCTCTTTTTCCTTTGCGGCATCCTTTCTGTTCCTCTGGGAAAAGTTTTCGCGAATTGAGTGAAAAGTATATTTCTTCTTTTATTACTGCAGTTAATATTTTCCACATCATGGGTAGACAAGTTATCGGTCTATAATTGCTTGGGATGTTTCCTTTTTGTGGGTCTTTCTGGATTATGGTAGTTATCCCCTTTGTCATCCATTCAAGTATTTCTGTTTCTTGTAAACATCTGTTCAGTTGTTGGGCCATTCTTTGTGGATAGAAGTACATTTTTTACTGAACCAGAATCCATGTATGCCATCATGTCCTGGTGTTTTTCAATTTGCTACTTTCTTGAGTATTCATCTGAGTGTAATTATATGAATACTTGCTACAGGTCCTTCCTCAATTTCCATCAGCTCATTTTTTATATCACTTATCCATTTTTATTTTTTATTTTTTTCCTCTCCCATATATCACTCCAAAATTGTTTTGCTTCTGTTGCGTCTGGATTTTCATCCATGTTTGTTTTTGATCCACTAATTTGTTCAGAAAATCTATTTTCATTGTTTTGGAAGGTCCTATTTTGTTTGTACTTTTTAGTTCTAGCTCGATATCTTTTGAGTCTTCCTTCTATAGCAGATATCTTTTGATTTACTTCTTCCATTTTAATTTGCTGTCGTCTTATTATATTTTATTATTATTATTATATTATTATTATTATTATTATTATTATTATTATTATATCACTCTTTGAAAGGTCTGTGGTCTGTGTGGTCTCGATTCTATCTCTGATTTTCAATTCCATCAGTCTTTTTATGAAGTCCTTGATGTCCATTTCAAGTGCAGCAAATTATTATAATTATGAAAGTTTTTCTCGCCAGCTGATGGTATGTTATTATTATTATTATTATTATTATTATTATTAGTAGTAGTAGTAGTAGTAGTAGTATTAGTAGTAGTTGTTGTAGTATGCAGTATTATGTCTTTATCAGGATCAGAGAGCAACATCTACATGATTCCTAGACGTAGTACAAAGCAAATGGACAATAAAAAGAACGAAATAAGATGTGATAAGACCAGGAGAAAGATGTAATATTAATAGACATCTGACGGGAAGACAAATGTGTAACAGTGAGTGAAGAAGATGAAAACAGGTTTCATAAATGAGGGTGATAAAGAGTCAAATGTAATAAAGCCTATAACAACAGGACTGGAATAAACGCGAAGACAAGAGAAATTGTTTCGAGTGAACTGACCAGTTTACGGTAATGGTTTCAACTTTATGCATTTAGCCGATGTGTTAAGCGTGCTATAATGTTGTAAATGCTAATAGAAATGACAAAGTGTTATTAGATCAAAGATGTCAGCCAAGGAAGTGAAGATGCTGGGAGGAATGGCGTAGACCCGCCAACAGTCCGATTCTGTCTTTCCACCCCTAAAAACTAGGAATTGAATGGAGGACTGTAGATTTTAAAGTTAGAATTTCGTTTTCCGATGTTCTGAGATGAATTATTTTCATAATTCCATTGATTATTTCTACATATCATTTGACCACGCCTTAATCGATAACATTCCGCCCTTTGTAATAAAACCCTATGAGTATATTAATGCTTCTATATGAGAAGAAGTGAATAACTTTACTTAAGATGCAGAATTATATAGCGAATTTGCATTTTTTAAGAATTTGGTGTGCATAAATATCCCCCAACAACCCTATCTACGGAGGTTAGAATACGCTGTATCCCGTGCAGGGGGTCTCTTGAAATGACACTAAACAGAAACTGATAGTAAAGCTCATTTTCTGGAGCTCTGGGGAATGTGTAGTACCCCTTTATTGCCATTACTCCCAACCGGGATGATATCATCTGTTACAGACCCAGTTAAATAGATCTGTTTAAGAATTATTCGTATTCGTTAAGGACGGTGTGAACGCGATTCATTATTCTATGCATAAAATAAAAGTAGACAGTTTGACATAGCGTGAAAATCAATTTATCAATGATCACTAAAATTATCATCAACTTAAAAATATGACACCAACTTAATTCAATTTTTCTCAGTATTTAAACATATAACAGTGTTGTTCCTTATATATTATTTGGACTTCATCAGATAGACAGAGACAGACAGACAAAGGAGAGAGTTATAGAGGCGGTGCGAGAGAGAGAGAGAGAGAGAGAGAGAGAGAGAGAGAGAGAGAGAGAGAGAGAGAGAGAGAGAAGCGTCTAAATATCTATTTCAAAAGATTTGTATAATATTCAATATTTGTATAATATTCAATATTTTGTAGAAAAAATCATAAATTTTGATATAAAATGTGCGAAAAAATGTCATAATATTATTATTTGAAAACTTTTTTTACTTTTTTAATTGATATGTACTATATTATATTAAATTGTCAAGAAAAAAAAATTTTGAAGAAATTAATTTTGAAGAGATTTTAAATATTTTGTGTGCTTGAATAATTTTTTTTTTTAATGTTTAAAAATGTTTTTTTGAGTGTACAAATCGAATTTTTCACTAATATTTAAATATAAAATAACTTTGAATTTTAGAATTCAGGTGAAGTAAAAATTTGTCCGATCCACGATATATTAATATTTTCAAGAGAATCTAAGAGATTTTTTTATTGTTGAATAGTAATGTTTGATTCTTATAATATACGGAAGAGCAAAAATGACAACATTTGTAATACTTATTGTCTTTTCATTGCTTTAGTTAGACTATAAGTTCAACTAAAAAAATATTCCGGAGTTATTCTGAAACTACCACAAAAAAAAAAAAATCGAAAATCGTTTAAAACCAATAATCGGTTATTGAATATGCACAAGAAAACACTTATGTCGAATACAGCCACCCATACATTTAAATGTATAATTGTCAAAGAGAGATAATGTTTAAATTTACAGTCCATGTTTCTACAGAAAAAATCACCGTATTGCATGTAAAACGTACTATTTTATTTATTTATTTTTATTTAACGGTGAGTAACTTTTCCAATCGGATAATTTGATCTTGGAATTAACTATTTTTCTTTGTAATAACTCTGTGTGATTGTTACCTTTTTGCGGGATTTTTAAAAAACAAAGTTCAAAAATATTTACTTTCGTTTATTCAATATGGCTTAAACTGATCACGTGAGCGCTTTTGGAGATACCTAATAATTATAAATGAAAGCATTAAATATTATATTTCGAAACATTAGAAGTCCATTGATGTTTCATGTGGTAAGATTCTTAAAATCACAATATATTGATAAAAATATACATCTAACTATGAATGTTTATCAGATATATAGTAGGCAAATATAGATTCCCCAATCCTAAATATGCATATTATCCACACACACACACACACACACACACACACACACACACACACACACACACACATATATATATATATATATATATATATATATATATATATATATATATACGTATGTGTGTGTGGATCAAACTACATACAGTTGTATAGAAATATGTGTGTGTATCATGTCTTCTGTAATAGATAATAAAAGGCATATTTGATAGTTGGATATGAGAGAAAAAATTCTCTCATATCCAACTATCAAATACAAATTTACACCGAACACTTATGAAAATATGTAAAGAAAAAGAAATAAGAAAGATATATCGTTTATGGCGTAATGGAAGCGGTTAGTAATTACACCGGACTAATGTCGAATCAAATTGCATGAAAATCAGTTTCATAACTAAGCCCCGAATATACCTGCTTAGTTTGTAGCTAAAATGGGAAAGGTTGCGAATGCTGCTGCTACAGCGTTCGAAGAAGATAGGATAATTATGAGATTAGCGAATATGGTGCACCATATGATCTGATCACCATTCTTCTCGCAGCTATCTACTTTCCCTTCAAATTATCTCCCTTCTCTCAATGATAGACTCTTATTAGCGCTTAGAAGTCGCCAGATGATATATTTCAGGTACGCAGAGGTTGAAGGGCATCATGACACAACCTCAGTTTGCAAATCATTAAGTGAAAATTTAACAAAAGTTTATTTTGGAAGTATAAAGTGGTACATTACATATTTATGTTTTGAATTTTATTTTTTTTAATCTGCCAGATTGTGTTATCTAAACGACAGACTTACAAGTCACACTGAAAAAAACCCATTAGCGCTAGATGACTGATTTCAAGAAATGATTAATCAAATGTTTAAACAACATTTATTTGGCTTATCTTGAAAGAAATTTATAATTATAAATATCTTTGTTCTAACTGCGCATTAGACTTACGGTGAAGTTACACCGAAAGCACCTATGTAACGGTTATTAGTGAAAGATATCTAGTCGACGAACAGTGTTCAGATCCTAGACATGAAAAAAGGCATGCGTTCAGTTCTCACACCCATCGGTAAAAATTAGGGTACACATGACTCTTTGACCTTGTGTGTGTGTGTGTGTGTGTGTGTGTGGTGTGTGTGTGTGTGTATTGTCATTGGGTTGACTAAGATCAAGAGCGTAGTCTATGTTGATTGCAGGGATTTTCATGGCTGATTAAGTCAAATCGAGACATGGTCACAGCCTCTTTAGCCGTGGAACTAGTTTGGTGTTTGATGGCAAAATGTTGTGATTTTTCCTTCAGTACCATTGTCGTTGGGGTTGCGATGTGGAATTTTTCAAAGAAGCAGACAACATGGTTGGTGGTGAGACGCAAGGTGTCACATTTCTCGGCTAGGTCAGACCATTGGCAATTGTCGATGTGAGATTCACCAAAAGGTTTTTCCATTCACACCATGTATCACTTCTTTAGTGTCCCTCGGTGGAGACCTCACGGTGCCGTGTGATCTTCGGCAGGCGTTTTTTTCCCTCATCCTGGAAACGTGTAAAATTTTCAGCTACGGTATTGGTGATCTTCGCCGTCTAAAAGACTTAAATATTGGTGACAAAGTTACCCCAGTGGATGCTGATGCTGATGCTGATACAGTACTTGTTGAACCGCTCGAGATGACCTTGGTGGTGACGATAATTGATCAACTTCTTCAGGTGTCTGTTGTACCACACACTTTTGTACAGTCTGCTAAAAACTAGTGCTCAGCTTTGCCAGACTGTTGTTGACTTCCTTGTCGATCTTGACATCTGATGTGATGATGCACTCCAGGAAGTGAACCGAGGAACAACCTTCCACCCAGTCTCATCAATCTTCCCGAAGTGCAGACAAGTGGAGTACTTCTGTCTTCTTTGTTTACTTCTAGCCCAAAGAGTTGGACAGTCTCTGAGTAGCAGAAAGTGTTACGCTGCAAAGCTTTCCCCTTGTGGATAAAAAGACAGCTTAGTCTGCAAAGCTGTGGTCTCGGATAAGTTGCCCTCGGTTCGTCATGTGCACCTGTAATCGTCGAATATTAAACAAGCTACTATTAAAACGCTATCTGATGTAGGTAGCCTCCTTGGCAAGATCTTTTGTGGCCTGTTTGAGGATCACGCCGAAGATGGTGAAGAGAGCCAGAGGTAAGAAGCAACCCTGCTTCACTCCGTTGAAGATCAATAAGTACTCTGAGAGATTACTGTTGCGTTTTATCCATGCTAGTCTTCGTGCAGATGTTTGATCTTGATCAGTAGCTTTGTAGGGGCAGCTGAGTTGTTCCATGATCTACCATATTCCCTTTCTTCTCACTGCGTTGAATGCTTTTGACTGATCAACGAACCTTTCATGCTGCAACATCCTTTCATTTTACTACTACTTCTCTTAGAGCTTCCTAAGAACAATCATCATATTTTGAGTGTTACCGTTTGCTCTGAATATATTTTTCGCAATGGGGGTAACAGTCTGTTCATCAGAATCCTTTTCCTTCAATGGAGATAAAGTTGGTTGTTGTTAGCACCTTTCCATCCACTAAGGATGATGGCATAGTGTCAAAGAAAAGTTTTTATCTGCATCTGCGCATTTGGCTGATCAGGCCAAACCTTGAGAAACATTCAATAGTACACTGACCGCACCCAAACAGTGATAGCTCCCTTTGCTGTGGCGGTAACTCTCATCTCCTCTCACTCCGCTTAGTGTTTTGTTTAACATTGAGGCGCCAGGAGGCTCGATTTTATGTATAATCTCACGTGTTTTTGTCAATGTGGTATATTCTCATGTTTTGTAGACGTCTTTGAAACGTAGACCAATCGGTTACCTTTTAATAATTCGGCTTACAAAAAGTCTTTGGAGATGCGGCCATTTTCCATCCTCCTCACGCAGAGGATAGCGAACATGCTGAATATGATGGGCACAATCCTACCAGTGGATGTGAAGGATTTGTAGTAGGCACCTGAAGTTGAAAGTATTGAGTTTCATTTCATGGCTTGAATATGTTGTCCACACTCCGCTACTGTAGAGGAGTGTACGGATAATTGAGGCTTTGTAAACGTGCAGTTTTTTGTTTTGCTTTTTAGTGAGTCTGACATTGTTCCAGACTCTCTGGCTCAGTTTGGCTATAACTGTTGCTGTTTTCGCGATTCTGCTGTTGACTTCAGTATCAATGAAGAATGGTG
Organism: Doryteuthis pealeii; assembly: GCA_023376005.1. NCBI lineage: Eukaryota > Metazoa > Mollusca > Cephalopoda > Myopsida > Loliginidae > Doryteuthis > Doryteuthis pealeii. The sequence continues at coordinate 20,499,808 of CM042160.1, read as the reverse complement.
GACCCAAGGTACTTGCATCTCTCACCAGCGCCAGGCTACATCCATCAATAGGGATGTTCAGAGGAGTGTCTGAAATTGCACCATGACTTTTGTCATCCTTGCAAGAATGTGGGGTGCGACTGACAAGTTGTTGCAGATCTTCATCAGTGTTTGACGTCAATGCTGCATCGTCGACGAACAGCATTTCACGAATGATAACATTCATGACTTTACTCTTGGCCCGAAGATGATCAATATCGAACATCTTGTCGTCAGATTTGGTATGAATGTAGACTCCTTCATTGCAGTCCCTGAAGGCGTACTGGACAAACACGAAGAAAAAGATCCCGAACAGTGTAGTTGCTTTGCTTCACTCCGCTGCTGACTGAAAATGTTTCAGATGTTGTACCATTAAAAAATACTGTACGGTGCTTATCTGCATGAACGGAAGTGATGATTTCAAGTAGTCTGGTTGGACAGCCAATCTTCTGCAACATTCTAAGAAGACCACTTCGGCTGTCGAACATTCTCGTTGGATCTATGAACGCGATGCAAAGTGACACTGCTCTCCTGGCACTTTCCCTGCTGCTGGCGTAGAGAGAATATCCTGTCCACTGTTGACCTGTCAAATCGGAAACCACATTGGGGCTCCGGTTAGATGCGAGAGGCAAGTGTCTGTAGGCGTGCCAGTGAAACGTGAGCAAAAAATTTCCAATGATGCTAAGAAGGGAGATGAGTGACGATGATAGCGTCCCGCATGTCCAGAGAGATGTGCCGTTCCCAGCAACTACAAAGTAGATGATGTTATGGTTGGAGCAGCGCTTTTTAGCCGCTCTTCAGGACTTCTGGTGGTATGCCATAATTCCAGGTTGCCTTCGTAGTAGCGCGGCGTATGATGGTTTTACTGAGTTAACTAATTCATCCATGACTGGTAGATCTGAAATGACATTTAGGGCATTGTTTATCACAACGCTTTGATTGTGTATAGCTCTAGGTAGTGCGCAACCCAACGTTGCAGCTGCTTCCCTTGGCCAGTGATAACTTCTGCCGTTTTAGTCTTTGGTGGTACAGTTTTTGTGATGGGTAGGCCGATCTATTTTTTGATGCCCTCATACATCTTCCATGTTGTTAGCTGTCTCTATGTCGCAGCACAGGTTCAACCAGTAAGTGGTGGTGCAGTGTCAAGAATCCGCTGGACTTTATTTCTGACACTCCTCAAGGCGTTGACTGTAATATGATTAGATGCTGCCTTGTATGCCAGGAGAAATCTCCCCTTCGTCCCGATCACAAACTTCATTCCCCCCAGTGGTCTCGAACCAGTCCGGTTTTTTTCTATTCTTTTTTCCGTTGGCGGTGATGGCCGAGTTATATACGGCATCCTTGACGTGAGACCAGCTGGAGGTTTCATCTGGTGTCCTGTTTGCGATGGCTTCTTGAAGACTGCCTAAGAAGTGTTGTGTCTTCTCTGAGTTGCCTATACATCATATGCTTATACGAAGGCGACCCTTCTTCTTGAAGTGGTGGATCTTTTTTAGTGTCATTCGCACCGTGTTGTGCGTGAGAGGAGGATTCTTTTTACATTCGCACGTCTAGTGATGATAAAGTCTAATTCGTGCCAGAGGTGGGAACGCGGGTGTCTCCATGACACCTGATGGATATCTTTACATTTAAAGTACGTGTTGGTCACGCATAAACCATAGTAGCAGCACATATCTAGTAGTCTCTGCCCCGTTCATGTACACCAAGACATGTGGGCCAAACCTCATGGTCAGCTCCCACTCTTGCATTGAAGTCTCCGAGCAGGTATAGATTTTCGGTGTTCGAGATCCCGGATTACACCGCATCCAGGTTCTCGTAGAACTGGTTTTTCTTCTTTGGAGTTGCGTAGATGTTGGGGCGTTCGCACATATTGGTTCTAGGGGCGTTCACATTCAGGTGGTGAGGATTCTCTCGTTGCCAGTTGATGGGTGTTTAATGCAAGCAATGAGAGTGTTCCTCAAAGCAAAGCAGACCATGTTGACGTGGTTCATCAAATGATTTTATTTGCCAGAAAAGGTAGTTTGCCTTTTTGATTTTGCCGTTCTCTGCCAGGCGTGTTTCCTGAGGACGGGCGACATCAATGTTTAGTCTGGAAAGTTCTTTGTCGATAATGGCTGTCCTGCATGCATCAGCAACTTGTTACAGATCAATAGATGTACCATGGCACATTGTGGTGACGTTCCAGCTTGCGACTCGAAGTGCAGGAGACTTTTTGTTTTTTCTTGGGCTCCTTGGTGCAGACTTTTTAGCCGAGGTTTCCGGACGATTCTGTAAGCTCCATACACTCAGTGGAGCAAGCAGGCCATGGCGAGATAGCACCTAAGTGGCTGAGGGCTGCCTAGGGCGGGCAGTTGCTATACAGTGATGTATGATGACCTCTCCACCGTCAGAAGTGACCACTAGCGCTAATCAGATGAGCTTATAACCGGCAACCTGCCATTTCCCGTTGTATTGGTACCTAGCAGTATTGCTGGAGTGTCCTCTCCATTTGAACTATCAGTGGAACTACCTAGCCTGGGCGGGTTGATATAGAGGATGAACTGTTGCCCAAGCAGCAGTCTCCCTCTCCGCACTGCCGTTATGATCCAAAGCAAAGGTAAATAAAAAAAATTGGCAACGATAGTCTCGCAGGATTTGCTGGATAGCGATGAAGTTCCGCTTTACACCACCTTAGGGACTTCAGCTCCGGATTTGATTTAGGTGTTTGCTACCCTAGCCTATGCTTGTTATAAGGTAAAGCCTCTAGGCAGCAGAGGTTTTATAACACACTTTTCCTTGTCCTAGATGGATTGCTGACCAAAGATAAGAATCCCCATCTATCCCATTTGAGGATTTATGTAGTACCTCAGTCCTGACACTATTAGTGCTGGAGCTCATCTTCCCGTTTTATATCTCTTTTTTATGATTCTGGGTGGCTACACCCACCTCACTAGACAAACCGAGTCGTGCTTGATGAGGGTGTCCAGTTTAGTCGGCGATAACTCAATCATGGAATAAGTGGTACTAGTAGCAGGTAGTAAGTAAGACTTTTCCTGTTCTGACTGTCCATATACATATAGTCGTGCACAAAATTTGTCTAGGAAGATAACAATTTTGAAAAAAAAAAGTTAAAACAATTACTAAAAATGGGGGAATTGTCCAATTTTAATGAAATTTTCACCTAATTATTTTTCAACGACTTAATTTTATAACAATTAGCTTATTTTCTTAAAGAAACTTGAAAGAATATTTGTTATCAATTCAGAATGTGGGGGGAGGTTTGACCATTTGAAGAAAAAAATCCCGGTCGCTTTTTTACATTTCTTGAAAGATCATATCCTGAATAATAAGGAAAATTCAATTCCCTAAAAAGTGATTTTAGAATTTAAAAGTTATTTTCTTAAAACTCAAAAAATAAATCATGTAACATGTTTCTTTTTTTCGAAGTTTTAAAATATATATTTTTCTTTAAATTTATGCAAATAATTTTTTAGCTAAGTTAAAATAAGATTTTTACTATCTTCAAAATTTCAAAGTCACTAAAAATGACTAACTTTTAAAAAATGACCAAGGATAGGCATCAACGTAATCTATCTAAAAATGTAAGCTATAAATATGCTACCATATACTGCAAATTTTCCAAGATTTTTTAGATATTTGATATAAATTTTAAAACATTCAAAATTTCAACTATGGACGATAAAACGGGACAAATTATTTCCCTTTCTTTCTCAATTGCAACCGAGAATTCTCTTTGACTACACTTCCAAGAAAAAATATTTTAAAGATATTGGATCAAAAACCCAGTGTTTATCTTTTACTTCGAAATACCCAGATATGAAAACATACGAGGTAGTAAAAAACTTGCAATGTCGATCTACCATAGTTTTATGACTAATCAGCGAAGGAAAATAATAAGTTATCGCCTCTTGGGATACGCATTTATCTCCCTTACACCTCATTTTGTAAACATCACTATATACATATATGTATTTCTGAACGTTCACCGTCGAAGCAACATAATGAAATAGGAGTAGACGAATTGAAGTTTATTTATTTATTCATTCATTTATTTATCTGTTTATTATTATTATTATTATTATTATTATTATTATTATTATTATTATTATTATTATTATTAAATTGTGCTATTATAATTTTAAACTATTTAAATTGATAAACATAGAATAAGCAATTTTAAGGAATAAACGTTTGAAATATACGTTCAAGTTTAAGACGCCAAGGCTACGAATGGAATTAATTAACTACTATAATTAAAAGTGTTAATACATGAATAAAAAACCATCTAGATACATACGTACTTACATATAGTTGTCGAAAGTCCATTTATCTTTACAAATTTTAGTAACACATAGTTTAACATTTACATGTAAGATACATGTACTGTTAACTGTAACGAAGTACCTCTGTGCAGATTTGAAAGGAAAAAGAAAAAATGTGTGTAGTGATGTATAAATACTAAGCATCTCTCGATATAAAAGTTTTAAAATAATAATAATTAAAAATAACAAGTAAATATATATTAATTATATTAATTTTGGACATAATTTCTGTTGAGTTTGATTTTATATCTGATTTAGACTAATATTGGCATGCTGATTTCAGAACTGCAGTCAGTTTTCTTCTACCACGTCAAGTTTTTTCTCTACAGCCTACTCCAAAAATAAGCACAATTGTATTGTTTGTCTGTCAGTAAAACTGGTCAACTGATTGCATTGATTGTTTTACTGAAACTGAAGGAGAATTATTCAGATCTGGTGATTAGGTTGATTCCTAGTCAAAGAATAAATATTAATGCATTTGTGAAGCTAGTCTATTTTGCATATTTTGAATTAAAACGTGCCGATTATGACAAGTCTTGGGTCCCTTACAAGATGTGAAAGCAGTGTGTTGAGAATTTACGGTTGTGGATCAAGAGAACATGTTATAAGTTGGCATTTGGTATAGCTATCATTTTGTGAGAGCCAAAATATCATTGCACATATTGTTACTTTTGTTTAATGAAAACTTCACCATATAAGAAAAACAAATGTAAAACTGAGTATCCTAGTCTTCCATCAGTTATACATCCAGTGCCTCATTATACTGAAATCCCTGAGTGGGATAGTAGAGCTTGAGAGAAACATTGGGTGGAGAGGAATTGGCCTCCAAGATCTGACCTAAAACCTGTTGATCCCAACATTCTACATGAGCCATTTGTTGATATAAAGAAAATTATATTCGCACCTTGTACATGAAATATGTCTCTTGAAGCAATTCATCAAAGCATTGCCAATTAAAGGCAAGTGTTTCAAGTACCACATTTTGACATTTCCTGGCCTGTCAATTGAAAAAATCAAGGCCGGTGTGTTCGATGGTCTAACAATTCTGGAAGTTATTAATGGTGAACCTTCCATCAGGATTATGTTAGAACTCGAAAATAATGCAAGGTTCTTCACAAGTTATTTATGAAATGCGTGAGCAATGAATTACACTGAAATTGGATAGCCACAAAATGCTAAATTGCAACATGAGCATCAAGTTCCATGTTCTGCATAGCCATCTTGCTAACATCTTGAAAAACCTTCATGTGGTCAGCTATGAACAAGATGAATGATTCCATCAAGATTTGAAATTTATGGAGGAATGGTATTAAAGTATATGGGATGTAAATTTGATGGCTGGCTATGACTCACAGTAACAATATCCTTTGTATGAACAAAATAAATTTGTACAAACGTAATGTCAAGGATTTTTTAAATCATTTTCTATTGTAAATCTTTTTAAACATACTATAAAATATGCTCAAATTTATCACATGCAGTATTTTAAAGTTTTTTTTTTAGATCAAGCGAGAGTCCAAAAGTTAGTAAAAAACAAGTGTCAAATCTAGCTTATCAAAATTTGTGATGCCCAGTGTAATGTTTTATTATTTCCCATTATATATACATTTTAAATCCTTCTATAAAATAAGCAAAACATTGTTAAATGCTATATTTTTACGGTTTTTGAGAAAAATCGAGGGCATCCCGTAGCTGAAAAAGTTGACGTGATATAGAAAAACTGGGGTCATTTTTGGATTCACGAGTCAAAAAAGTGTCAGATCCAATTCAACAAAAATTGTGTTCCCCAGTTTAATTAATTAATAAATGAATAGTTAATAACAGAATTTAAAAAAAAGCACACATACATCCACAAACACACATACATATATGTGTGTCTGTGTGTGAGTTTGTTTGTGTCTGTCTGTTTGGCTGTGTGATTGTTACATTGAGTTCATGTGTATTTTTCTAATACGCCCTTTCTCATTCCTGTTTCCATTTTGTTGAGTCACGGAAGCTACAGAAATATTCATTTCCATGTTTTTCAGTCGTATAATTTTCTGACATCTTGATTGATTGTACTTGTTTAATTTTCTCACTTTCCAATGGCATTCCCCATTTAGTATTTGGTCTTCATCCCGGAGAGTGAAGTGTTTGCTTTGCACTCATTAGATGTGCACATGTTATTTCATATTTAGACATGGAATTAAATTTTAACCGAATATTGTCGTGAAAGAGTGAACTTTCGAAATACAAAGTTGACAATATGAATTTAGAATAGAACAGTCAATGAAAGCAAGTTCACCTTTGGTTGTATAATTTTATTTGTATATACTAATGAAATTAACACGGCTTAGGATATTATATATTAATAAAGAAAAATAGATCGATAGATAGAATAATGCATCTGTAGATTATACCTGTATTTGATTAAAGACGTAAACAATTATAAAGATGAATAAAAATCAAATAAATTTTAACATTAAATCTAGCAAGAGATGAACAGAAAATAACTCTGCTTTTTATAAAACAAAACAAAAGGAAACATAATTGAACCCAGCAACAATGGTCTGCAAGCCTAGGTTACTAACTATTGTCCCATTCACTCGCAAAAAAATTAACTGACACTTTTATTAAGTAGGTACTGACATTCGAGA
>CM042160.1:20480332-20487832 GCA_023376005.1 Doryteuthis pealeii | reverse complement strand
TAAAGCTACGGATTTTAAAGGAGAGGAAGCTAAATTAAAGAGAATGTCTGCTGAAAGGCCATTTAAGAGGGCAGGGAGAAGAGGGAGAAAGCCCTCAAAGATCGACCAGAAGGCACGATTAGAAAGAAGCAGACAAAGTGCAAGGGAATGTCGAGCAAGGAAGAAACGTCCTTATCAGTATCTTTAAGAATTGGTTCTCTTGCGCGAAAGGTCCATTTTTTCTTTGAGGGAAGAACTTGAAAGGCTCAAATCCCTGGGTCATGACTTGGATGGATCACGGCATTGAGATTCCGCCTGACGTCAAACAAAAGGTTATAAAATCCGTGGAAGGTTGTGAACAAGATGATTGTGAATCTCCTTGATACTCCATTCCCTCCCCTCTCCCCAAAAAACGACACTAAAAAAACAAACTTAATAATAAATAAGAAAAAGAAGAGTGGAAGAGTATTATAAAAGGCCAGTTGAAAAGAAAGAAAAAAATGATATATTCATTTACTTTTAAAATTAGAAAGAGAATAATTAAGGTTTTAAGAAAATGTGACCCCCCAACTTTCAGCAACAAATCTTATGTTTCTATTCATAGCATATATTTATTTTTACATGAGTTTTATAAACACTCCAGTAACAAGAGAGAAAAACAATATTTGTCCATATTGATATATGTATATCCATATAAGTATTTATTTATTTTTCCCATTCCATTTTCTGCTGTTTCAGATTTGTTTTTTTTCTGGTTCTGAATATACAATGGATGATCAAGTCAACAAAACAAAAACAAATATATATATATATATATATATATATATATATATATATATATATATATATGAAAAATAGATGGAAATTAATCCGACAGTATGAAATTTAACATTATGAAAAAACATATGATGTTTGTTATGTAATAGCTGACAGTACTGTTTCGACCAAATCGATAAGTTGGTCTTCATCAAAGAGCGACATAGATGGGAAGAGAAGATATCCGTTAAAAAAAGACTGTTTACAGAAACGAACGCTGGGTTCAACCGCTGAAGTTTTTGAAAAATGCATGTTCTGTTTTAAAAAAAAAAAAAAAATTTTATTTTTAATTTTTAAAAAATCAGAAGCATTATAGTTTATAGAAAAACTCAAAAGAGTTTGTTGTAAAAGTTTATATAAAAATGTAAAGTGGGTATCAAAATAGTATAGTATATATTTTTCAGCTGTTAAAAAATATACAAGTCCACATGGTAATTTGAAAAAAGATGTTAGATTTCCAAAAATTTTACTTGTGGCGTTGATAAGTCCGTAGTTATAGATGAAAGTCTTCAAGGTGTAAAAGTCCCAGATATAATGTTTTTTCATTTGACAAATATGAAAAATAGATGGAAATTAATCCGACAGTATGAAATTTAACATTATGAAAAAACATATGATGTTTGTTATGTAATAGCTGACAGTACTGTTTCGACCAAATCGATAAGTTGGTCTTCATCAAAGAGCGACATAGATGGGAAGAGAAGATATCCGTTAAAAAAAGACTGTTTACAGAAACGAACGCTGAGTTCAACCACTTTGCATTTTTATATAAACTTTTACAACAAACTCTTTTGAGTTTTTCTATAAACTATAATGCTTCTGATTTTTTAAAAATTAAAAATAAAATTTTTTTTTTTTTTTTGTAAACAGAACATGCATTTTTCAAAAACTTCAGCGGTTGAACTCAGCGTTCGTTTCTGTAAACAGTCTTTTTTTAACGGATATCTTCTCTTCCCATCTATGTCGCTCTTTGATGAAGACCAACTTATCGATTTGGTCGAAACAGTACTGTCAGCTATTACATAACAAACATCATATGTTTTTTCATATTGTTAAATTTCATATATATATATATATATATATATATATATATATATATATATAAAATAATAATAATAATAATAATAATAATAATAATAATAATAATAATAATAATAAAGAATCGAGACCATCCAAACTACGGCACTGTTGGGATCGGCTAGAATACTCAGAAGAGTCCTGGATATCTGAGGAGACTAGCTGTCACTCAGCCTCCAGTGAACCACCAGCTACGGCAGGTGTGATAAATAATAATAATAATAATAATAATAATAATAATAATAATAATAATAATGATGATGATAACGTAAGTGGTAATGAGGTTCATTCCATGCATAGTTTAAACGTACTGATACAAGTAAACCACAGTGAGAGCTCGATGCGCCTATGCCAGTAAGTTGACGGGCAGGGCAATATATAGAATGAATTAAGGAAAAACTTTAAATTTGCTTCATTGTAATAATTCATTTCAACTGAATGATTACAACATCTTTACACATGAGTGGAAACATGGTTATCTTTGAAGGAATCGCCCAGAATACAGGGGTTAAATTTCTAAATCTTGGGGATGGACCTTAAATCGGGAGGGTAGTAGAGGCGGGGCTAGTAAGTTTGGATGAGGCGAGGGGAAGTGGTAGAGAGATAAGATATATGTTAGGTAGATGATGTAATTAAGCAATTTAAATAAATTATTACAACGAAGCAGATTTACAGTTTGTTTCCTTAATTTATTATCTGTCTCTGTCTCTGTCTCTGTCTCTCTCTGTCTCTCTGTCTGTCTGTCTGTCTGTCTTTCTGTCTCTCTCTCTCTCCTCATATGTATATTGGGTATCGACCATTTTGCAGTCAAAGATCTTTTTTACTCACAGGTACGAATTGTTTATTAGGATAGGTTGATTTTCAACATTTTTTGTATATCAAAATAATTCACCCGAGTAAAGTTGGGTATTGGTATGATAAGTACTGACACCAAAAAGTAGATTTCTAAAAAAATACATGAATGCTGTGAGAATAATAACAATAACAATATCATGGCATCTTATTAAACTTCTCTATGTAAGAGGATTTTTTTGTAATTTCCCCATCCGCCTTGTTAGTGCTGTTCCTATCATGGAGCTCTGAGTAGTGTGGAGTACACTTTTATTGCCATTACTCCCAGGGGCTACTCTGACCTGGAATAATAATCCCTGTTAGGGTCTCATCTATTGATAAAATTGATCTATTTAAAAATGATTTGTATTCAATTTGATTCCATATAACTGTAAATTATTTTTACGAAGAATAGTTACTTGAAACTATTAATATTTAGTCAGGAGTGGTATTATTAGTCACTTGGAAACATATTCCTGTTTGTAAGAAACAGTTACGTAAAAAAATAAATTTGAATACAAAATCAATGCAATTCCTTAACATCTAAGCATGAATTAACCCTAAACATTTTGATATACCAATCAATCATTGTCTACTTTTCCGAACTATCGTGGTAGTATATATCTATTGCTTAGGGAACGCGATAATAGAACTATCAATAACATTATATGTCTGGATTTATTAAGTTTCATGAATTTATCTATCTCTCTCAATATATAAGCCCCTCTTAATGGTGTGTGTATTTATCCAATCCCTCTATCACAGATAGAATGCGGCACAAGGTAAACTTTTAAGCGGAGTTTAAGTGGATGGAGTTCCCGGATGGTTACTGTATCAAGGCTGTCGTATGTGGAAAGGAATCATGGGGATTAGTACGAAGTGAAATGTAAACCACATCGTATAAGATTTGAACTCGGCCTGTCAAAGACAACCATTACAAAACGCACCAATTTGTCAGGGTGTGATGGGTAACTAGCTAGTTTTGCAGACCAATTATAATTATATAGTGATATCGTAGTACATGTGATCTTGTACCAAATCTCTGCTATGTTTATCATTATCATTTTCTCCAGTTTTAACTGGTGCCTTTTCACTGACATTTGAGTTATAAGAAATCTCTTCGGATTTGCAGGACTCTTCCTCGTATTACTAAAGTATTATAAATGGACTGAATCTTTCCTCTTGTCTTCTGCTTTCACACGGCTAATATTGAAAGTGACAGTGATGTGTATTAATTTCCGTTAGTAGATAATAAATAAATTAAAGATAGCAATCACCACTTTGTTCCGTTAATGTAGAGGAATGATTTAAAGGCTTATTGATGGTAATTTTTTGTCGGGTAGGTAAAATATTGCAGATTTCAAGCTACCGTTATAAAACAAAAACATATTTTTCTTTTCTTTTTCTTATTTTCTTATTTTAACACTTTGACTTTTCTTCCTTTAAATAAAAAACACAATCAAACATTAGACATGCACTTTTCAGTTATCAAGTGTAAAACATCCGTTTTCATATTCGAAAAATCTGGAGACACCTATGCCATAAACTCCTAAACTTTTTTATTTCAAAAATATTTTTAGTAATTTAAATTTCCTTGTAATCATATTCTGACTAAAAAAGTCACAAACATCCTGTTGATCAAGATAACCCCCCTAATTCGTCCAGTGAAGCTAGTAAAAGTTTATATTACTTATTCTTATTCTATCTTTATTTGTTTCCATGTTCCTATTATTTCTATTCTTTTTGCATTGCTTTTGAACTTGAAATTTTGAAAGTTTTCTTCACTGAGTATTTATAAGTTATTTTATGCAAGGAGTGTCACAATTTTTTGACAAAAGCCTAAAAAGATTTTGATAAATTAAACAACCAAAAAGTTATTTTTTAATTGTATTCCGCAAATTACTCTAAAAATTGTTTCGGGCTGTGTGCTATTTTATAATATATCAGTAACCGGTATATAAATGATAATTAAAAAAAATATTTTAATAATAAATAAATCGAAATAATAACAATAAAGAACTCCGCAGCGTAAGGCTCGTCAATGGAATAAACAGCCCGGCCGTCCCCCTAGTAAAAGACTCTGGACGATTCTTGAGATTGACAAGGGAGGAACTCCGACAACTGGACTAAAGACAAAGAAATCGAGCCTTACACTGGAGAGATGACATAAACAGATTCTAATTATCGAGGAAGACGATTCATCAACAATGGTTCCGAAATATTTGAAAAGAGACAGAAGAAATTGGAAATCCAGACAACAGCATTGTTAAGGTTGACTAGAATACTCAGAAGAGTCTTGGTAACCTCAGGTGACTTACTCCTTCTCACACTCCAGTGAAAGAATCACAAGGAATGACATTAATCACGATAATATAAGAAGAATCAATAAAAAATATTTCAAGAATTCATAGATATAATTAGCTAACAAAATATATTTTATTTCAATTAACAAGCGGTGATTATTTTGATATAACGTGAACTAAACATATTAGTATTACTCCAGAATTACTTAGCTGAGCCAGAATTCCGAGTGTCAAACGTCAACTTGTGACAGGCGAGTTCTTTTCCGTCAACTAATTTTTGACAAAAGAAAAAAAGTGTAAAAATGTTTTTGTAAGTCATGGGAATTTTATTTTTAATGTGAACATTAAAATCAAAATATTGTCTCAAGTGTAATTATGCTGTGTTTACAGATTCAATCAAAAGCAAGTACAAGCCATTAAGCTAATATGTTTATCAAAACTATCGGAAGTCCAACGGGGCCGTGGGAATAGCACCAATTAACACATGTTGACGATTGATAAAAAGTCAGTCATATCGGAGAGCAAAACGGAAGAACTACGACACTTAAAATTGTTGAAATTAGAAATCTTTGCCACAAGGAGAAACAGACCTTACTGCCAGGAAGAACTCCGATAAAAGAAATGATGCAATCCAGTCCACCTGTGCTGAATTAATTAAGGCTAATTAGCATAGAACAAAACTCCAAACAAAGCTCATCTTTCTCTCCGGCCTAGTGTACAAAACATATTCTCCGTTAAAAAAAGTTGATTAATAAGTCAACATCGAAAATCTTTTAAAAATCAGATAATTCCCTGATTTTTTGTATTTTTTGGTTTATCAATCTTGGTTACTGACTTGTCACTTATGACCTCCCGTAGATACAGGAAAATCACACAAATTTTCTTTCTCTACAAAATGTTTCCGTACTGACAATAAACAGGTTTTACGAATTGCATGTTGGGAACGAAAAGAAAATGGCATTTTAATATATATCAACTAGTAGTCATTTTTATGTACATAGTGTATTTAATGTTCTTTATTATTGATTTCTTAGAAGAAACTTTTAAAAATGTTTTTAAATTGTCACAAAAGAGTTTATAGATTATAAGGTAGATTAATGTAAGGGCCTAATTTATATGTAGAGGGTTACATTACTAAGGTTTTATTTGACGTATGATGGACATATATAGCTAACTTTAAATAAATCTTATGCAAGGAGATAATTTAGATAATCTAAACAAAGGATATATTTGAACCTATAATTAATATATATATATATATATATATATATATATATATATATATATATATATATATATATATATATATAAAGAGAAAAAGAGAGAAATGGGGCAGATAAGTCGATAGATATAAAGATAGGGAATTCATCATAATTATATAAAGAATAATTGAAACCAGAGAAACATAGAAAAACCGTAGAGCTATAAACAAATGATACCTGTATACATATAAAAAAAAGTCTATTGAATTTAGAGAGAAAGACACATGAAAATAGCGAGCTCAGTGGATATGTAAATAATGAGAAAAGTTGATAGCTTAATGTTAATACAGATTTAGACATAGATAAGTGAGCTGCCAATAGAATATAAAGTAGATTCAGAATAAAAAATAACTAATCACAAAAATCAACAAAGAAAGAGAACTGCAGTCGGTCTGCCGGGAAATGATGATGAGCGTTGAAGTGGGAAAATTTTTCTCTACCAGATAAGAACGGCCTGGGTAAAAACCATAAAAAGAATTCGGGGTGTTTGCCAACAAAAGAAAGAAAGAAAGAAAGAAAGAAAGAAAGAAAGAAAGAAAGAAAGATCGGAAGGAAGAAAAGAAGCCAGAAAGAAATATTGAAAAGAAGAAAGAAAGAAAAGAATAGGATGGAAAAACTACATTCCTGTATAAAGACATACTGGAAACAGGTAAAAACTATTGATAGTTGATTCAATGCTCGTTATATAGCGTTGTGCTGAACATGACATGTTGTAGGAACGATAGAAAATTTTTTTTAGTGAACATAGATTAAAAAGGTCATGTGTGATAGCTACTAACATAAGCATAGATAGAAAGAAATAGTTAAAATTTCACCCATAAATAAAGTACACTGAGTATTTTATAACATAAAGATAATTTTCTGCTAAGCCAAAGATACCACGACTTTATTATTTGTAGTAAAACGTTACACAATCAAAACATCTATTAGAAATTATGTGTTACCAAACACATAGCATTAAGATTCTATATCTTAAAATTTCAATATATTGCTGTCCAGAAATAAGCAATTGGTAATTTAAATTAAGTTTCCCTACTGAGCATATAAGCAATGATCGTTTCTCCGGAAACCAGATCTCTCTGTGACCATAAAATACATAAACAAACCTATGTATTTAATAGTTTAAAACTTATTAATACACACACACACACACACACACACATGCACATACACACACACACATATATATATATAGATAGAGAGATAGATAGATAGAGAGAGAGAGAGAGAGA
>CM042160.1:20340332-20477832 GCA_023376005.1 Doryteuthis pealeii | reverse complement strand
GTGTGTGTGTGTGTGTGAGAGAGAGAGAGAGAGAGAGAGAGAGAGAGAGAGAGAGAGAGAGAGAGAGAGAGAGAGAGAGAGAGAGAGAGAGATCCTGTTTCCAAAAATCAAAACCCCGCTCTGTAGTTGCCATTTGTGAACTTTAAAGAACATGCACATGGGTCATTATAAATGAACTGGAGACTGTCTCATTTGAAGTGTTCTAATACTGTTTTCAATTGTGACTACAGTGCATTTGTATGGATTCTCAAATTGAAGGAGAAAATTAATCAGTTTTTTTTCACACTCACTTTCATTACTTATTAGATCGACCATATATTATTCATTAATATACACATTGTATCGCCACTTGAATTGTTTCACAACATTAAAGTGGTAGATCTTTGGATAAATATTGTAATTGGAGAATATCCCATATTAGTTAATTTGGCTTTGATCATTTATTCGTGTGATATCCTATAATATTTCTCAGGCACTGCCTACTCCAGTGATTCAATTCATAGCTCACTAGATACCCTTTATACTAGATATCAATGCCTATATCTACTGTATCACTCATGGAGTGGTTACTTGGAGACTTAAAATTAATGTCATTCTGTCTATCTCTTCAACTGAATCAAAATATACATTGTACTATTCATAGTGCAATTAAGTAGTATAATTTTCATCCCCAAGCTTAATATCCGTTCTTCTTAATTATAGGCCCTCATATGGTATAAATTCCTATGCTTGGTTGGAGTTTGTTAGAGATTCACTCATGAGCCGATTTTTCAATCTATCTTTTCTCTATTATATTGAATTTAGTCTAAAGGTATATTAATCTCCCTCGACCGATCTACCATGTATAAATTTATCATATATCTGCATACTTCCCAATGTTTCTCTTGGTTTCAGAAATTCATACACAATTTCAACAAAGCTTATTGAGTAGCGTGAATAATATTTACTGTCTAACACAGAACATAATTAATGTAGCAAATATCTATTTTATAAACTATCCATATTTCTCACATTGTACCTTAGGAAATACATATACACGAGAATGTAAAATACCTGGGTTGGTATTCAGGCGTGTAGCTAAACCACATGAGACAAACTTGTTTTACAGTCTAGTCGCATTTGTTCGTACTCATTGTCTCTCCAACTCTGATTACAAAAACTGAAGATACTTCCATGTACACTATATCCACTATAGATAGTCTCTGGCACAAGTATTTCCTGGTACATTTCTTTTAGAGCAAACAAAATCCAGTGGTGATAGATGTGGAGCGAAGCGTATAGGTTTGACTGGAAGCATACATCTTCAACCGTGCACTTTGGTGTTTCAGAGCTTATTCTAATGACATATTCCAATAAAACTGGCATTAGTTGGGATTGGGCACAGTTCTGAGTGGCTGATCAACCCTTTTTAGGGTATCACTGCTCACTTTAATGTAAGCAAGACAAGAAAATTTGTCCTAAATATTGCAGACCTATCGGTCAGCTTACTGCGGCTGATTGAAGTGCAATATATCAGTGAAAAAGCACACACACACAAAACAAAACAAAACACGGCAGTGAAAGCTAAAACATGTAAACCCAGGAAAAATAAGAAATACTCAAAAATTCCGACTCAACATGTTGCTGAAACTTCAGAACTATGCAAGATACAGAAAACAGCAACTACCCAACCAGACGCTATACAATACTTCAGCAGGCGTTCTCTATACACCATTGCACTCCTAGAAGTTCACCCTCCAGATGAGAGTAGTAAAAATGAAGTGGGATATACCTACATCATAATGTAACCAGATACTTTGGTTTGTTTTGAAGAGGGTTTGGAGCAAATGAGGTATAGGTATCTCTACCAAGCTGGGTGTATACCGGGCCTGTGTGTTCCCTTTCCTTTTGTACACCTGTGAAACATGGGTTGTATACAGATAA
This sequence comes from Doryteuthis pealeii, assembly GCA_023376005.1. NCBI lineage: Eukaryota > Metazoa > Mollusca > Cephalopoda > Myopsida > Loliginidae > Doryteuthis > Doryteuthis pealeii. The sequence continues at coordinate 20,475,909 of CM042160.1, read as the reverse complement.
CATTTTAGGACACCCATATTTAATTAGAACTGCCTTCACAGGATAAAAGGCTAAATGTATTGCCGTTTTCACCAGATAGCAGAGTATTTGGAATATGTGTACCTAGTATTAGGAGTTTAACCTTTGGATCTCGTCCTCACTGGGGAAATCTCAACAAACAAATCTCATCCGCGCAAACCCAAATTGAGCTTTAAGAAGTACTATTTAAGGAATATTCCCATCCCGTAGAGAACAGGGAGAAACTATCTTCAAAGAGCCTTTGCTGGGGAGCCATCATCAGCTGGTCTGTGAAAGAATTTGAGTTCAACCTGATGAAATACGAACAAATTAAACGTGTCGTTAGAAAGGGTGAATCTGAATCCGTTAACATCTAAAATAAAGAAGTGTTCTCATTTAGTCTATGTGGAAGAATATGTCTCTTCAGGTCTGGTCCGGTGCAGCATCTGAAAAGACACAAGGATCATGTGGCAAGTGTTACCAGCTCTCGTATATGTCTATTACGAAACTGAATCTTCAGAATTCTAAATGGACTGCAGGGCCATCTTCAATCTCGCAGCCTGTAGGTGATTGTAAATGTTTCCTGAAAAAACAAACATAGAATAGTCTGGCTCATTTGCGGCAATTAACAATTAATTTATGTAAACGAATGACAAAAATGAATGATGCATATGTATTTAATCACCGTTTCACCACGTGCTGGAATATGAGACATGGTCAATATTTAAGCGGAATAAGCTACTTTGAAGTCATTGCTTAAGCAAGGATAAAAACAAATGCTATTTGCCCATACCTGGTGAGGACTGATGGATTCTGGACTTTCATAACCGTAAAGTAAAAAAGCCAACAGCAAATGATGCATATGTCCTCTTTCTGACTGAATATTTGAATTCAAATAGTGATAAATCCTACTTATGACTACAACAGCTATGTTGCTCCGGCTGCACACATTCTCTGACTATAACATATGTGAAAGAAAAGGATATATCTATCTATGTCTCTCCCCTCTTTGTCACTGTCTCTATCTCAACACACACACACACACACACACACACACACACACACACAAATATATATATATGATAATGCGCGTATGATATTTAAAAGAACTAGATGAAGAGAAAGTGAGGAGATTTATTCTTTTTTTCTATTTCATTTATGATGTTAATGCACGTGTGATATTTAAAAGTGTGTATATATATATATATATATATATATATATATATATATATATATATATATATAAAGTGAAGTAGAGAAAAAGCCAAATGATATTTAGTACATTACTATGATAGTGCACGAAATTAGATCAGACGTTAGAAGAATAAAAAAATTGTTAGCAGATATTCATTTTGAAATTGATACTGTATAATGTTTGATATGTGAGATTAATATCCACTTATGTTTTGCCTGTAATCGCCCAGAAGGAAATTTTGTTGAGAAATACATGTTGTTCATCATTAGGCTATAGTTGTATAGATATCCATTTATCTAACCCCTCCGCACGAACAGGAAGCGACACAAGGTCAATTTTAAAGCGGAGTTTAACAGGTTTGAATTCTGAGTTTTCCATTTCCTAAACTGGTTCCTATACCAAAATTAAAGATCCCTCTCTGTTCTACTATGTACCCATAGCTGGAGAGAGAATATTTGGATTCATACTTTGGATTAATTAATTCATACTTTGGATTAATTAATTCATACTTTGGATTTATTAATTAATAGTTTGGATTAATGGTATTAGCACTAAGCGAACAGTCTCCTCAAGGATTTGAACTCTGTTCGCCGTGTCTATTTCCATAGGTATATATCGACTGTATAAAATGTTCTGTCTATTCCTTTTGGGAATAGACACATGAAAAAAGTTAACTGAAATAAAAAATAAAATAAAAAGAAAGAAAAGAAAAAGTATTTGTGCATAAAAATCAGCAAGTTCGCTTTGAAAAAAAACCCAAAAAACGGTTACACGAACGCCTATATGACGTAATTTCACAAAGCTTTTAATTCTCTGTCACAGATCTGATACCATGGGACTCAGCTGCAATGATTGGTGGTTTGAATTCAGGGTCCTTCTCTGAGACATGTGCTTATCAAGGTTAGAAAACTCTGTATACCCCACTATTTACTCATGAGGAAGAAGGGAGAAATCCATGACTTTTTAAGTGCATGAAATCACAAGCTACTTCGTCCAGGATTTGAACTTTGTTCGCCGTGCCTATTCACTCAAGTAATTACAATGAAGGAATCCCTTCACACCACTTCACAGAGCTCCAGAATTTGAGTCTCAACAAAGGTGAAGGTTAAAGTCATATCAAGGACAATTGGCTATGTAACTGAGTAAACGACTAACATTTTAAATGGAAGAACGACCTACACACCGAAAAGGCTTGAGTGAAGGAGAATATTCATAAATTCATTGGAGATGGTTGCTGTGTAATAACTATTAATTAACATCATGCATAGAAAAGACCCTGTTCATAATTGAGCTGTAAAATAGAAAATCATAGTATATCAAGATTTTGATTAATTACGACTGATGTCAGTAGATCTAAACAAAGAAAAGGCAATAAGCAAAGGATGTCCCTCGGAAACTACAACTGGTATAGACTACGTGGTTGATCTAGCGCTTCCTGCAAACACACCAACTGAAGCGGAATATTTGCTGTATAGCCTGGATCAAGCAGCATTAAGCATTTGTTTCTACTTGAACCAAAAAAACACGGCTCAAGATGACACCAACACCTCATAAAATGGCAAACCTCTGAGATTAGTAGACTAGTTCACATACCTCAGTAGCAATATCGCATATGTTGAAAGGGATGTTAACCTACGTATAGCTAAAACATGTACCGCCATTCGGAAATCTGATGCCTTTAAAAAAATAAAACGGGAATTCTTCCAAGTAGCTGTGTCAATACTATTGCATGGTTATACGACTTACGTTAGATACTGAGATATTTTTTGAACAAGTCTTGGAAGCATAAAAAACAGCAGCCATGCTGGCAACTCCTGGCTGTGTAAGTACGAACTTATAAATGATGTCTATTAATTAACTCCTAGCCATGAACGCACCCGCGTTGACCGACTAGTAGAAACTTACATTAACCAGCTCTGTATGGACACTGGCTGATGTATAGAAGACCTGCTAAGAACGATGGCCAGTAGGGGCAAATGTCGACACGCCTTGATGAGGATGATGATGATGATTTCGCTATGAACAAAATAGTAGGACAGTGTTCTCTGGGTATGGTGGGTATCCAGTTTAGGAGAAAAATTCCAAACCAGGAGCTATTTCCTAAGACAGACAGACGTTGACTTCAACTTCATACTAGAAAATCCCGTGACCACACTAGTTCTAAGCTATACGGCTACTTGTCCTTCCCTTGGGTAAAGTAGGTGGTGTGAACAGATTTTCCATACAACCTTGTTAATTCTCTGGCACAAATTCATACATTCTTCACACTCAAATGTCACCAAGGATTCCTATTTTATGATTAATGTTGTCATTTTTTTTATTTCTTATATCATTCCATTTCCTGCTGCTTCCTGGATCTTTTGTTTTAATCTGAACATAGGATAGAAGGAACAAATTATAGATCTTTACTTATTATAATGTATTTCAAAATATTTTCTTTTCAATCATTATTGTAGCCGTTTTCCCCTTTGTAACCCAGTTATTGTTAGTGGCCTAATTTTGCAGATCGATTACTATCTAAAGACAAGTTCGATCATCGCTGGATGCACCATACTTGCAACATTGAATGTCATCCGACCCGAAGCAGATGAGTTGGGTAAATACAATACCATTCTGCTCTCTCCATGTCTTTTTGTGTATGTCATGATTTATTTTCTAGTGGTATTTTTATCGAGTTAATTCTGATTCTGCAGAACTAAGAAGAAGAAGAAGAAGAAGAAGAAGAAGAAGAAGAAGAACAACAACAACAACAACAACAACAACAGAAAGAAAGAAAGAAAGAAAGGAAGGAAGAAAGAAAGAAATGGTTTCATTTATAGCGAATAATTGACCAACTGTCGATATTCGTTCTCTTTCGATTTTCTCCTTTATACTTTTTACTAGAACTGATTGATCGGTGATCTGTTTCGAGATTTGAATAAACCTGTTTCTTCCGGAACTCACAAAAATTCATACACACACACACACACACACACACACACACACAAAAAAAAAAATAACAAAACAGAAAAAGCAGATACTTTTCGAAATCTTTGAAATGTTCGAAATGCTTTTGGTAGTGTCTGCAATCCAGTAAATTACATTTTTGCTACTGCAATTAGATTCGTGGTAAATTTTAAAAGTGTTTTTAGTTGTAAGGCTAGTGAATGAGTTGATTTGACATGTTTATAAAATTTTGATGTGTTTACAGAATATTTGTGTTGATATTACATCGTTAGCAAAATGTACTGTATTTTATTGTGGGCTTCTAATAGATTACTCTTGTGGCTTCCTGTCATTTATCTGCAGTCATTTGGGCATCATTTTCCTTTATCAATTTCTTAGAGACCAAGGGCCCCTTCTATAATAATTTCTTTATTCATAGTATTTACATACTTGTTAGGTTATAGGATGTTATTTGCTCCTCTAATACTATTTTCTTCCTTCTACCCCCTTCTCAAATCTTGAATAAGTGAAACAGTAGATGTAACGTTGTCCCTTTTTTTCCGGGCACTAAAACGATATCTGTAACGTTGTCGTATGTGTTCACAGTACCCAAACGTACATAAGTAACGCGGCGGTGGTGGCGATATATTCACCGTACTAAAAATGTCTTCGGCACGTGGTGGTCATTTTGCTGATAAAAATTACAACGCGAGAAATATGTAGTCACAACTGCTAGCCTTTATTATCGTGCTCCTCTCGTGGGTTCGTATCAGAGAGGAGGAAAGGCAGAGAGAAAGAGAGAGAGAAAACTATTAAACTACCGTCATCCCACACGGGATCAAGGGCACGTCTTAACCCTACGCTGTACCAAATCGAAAAGAGACCGGTCCCTTTCTTCGCTGTTCCACGTCACCACGTGACCCCTGGTTCCGGTCAACACCTGAAACTTCCGGTTGACACTTAATTCTCCGTTCGGGGGTCACGCTCCGGTCAAATCATCGTTCATCCTGTTTTTGTGCTCATCACTATTTTTTAAACCTTTACTCTCTCACTTATTTCTTTCTTCCTCCTTTTCTAATATAGTAGTTCTAGCTCACAAAAGTCGAATAATTTCCCCTCTTGCTACAGTAGAGAACAATTCTCGTCTCCTCAATGGACCACTTAGCTATTTTACAGTTTTTTCTTTCTAGTGGTTCTTGCTTGGTGTTGCCGGATTCCAGGACCAGTATTAGTCTGGTTGGGTGGAGTATCCAGCTTAGTGTTGTTACTTGTGGTAACATCAGTAGGTGCATCATTTAGTCCTGTGCTTAGCTTTGGCGTAGGTAATATTTGGTCAGGGTTTACTTCCGAAGAGAAGAATGTTTATGTCAGCTACTGGCAATCTCATATACAAAGAGATCAAAGATACTTGTGGTAGAGTCTAGTAGGCTTTTCCAATTCTCTCCAGTATGCTTTTCCATTTCTCTCCTGTGTAGTCAAATAAATGTTACGTATACAAATATATAATTACGTCATCATAGTTTTTAATGTATTAATACTCATTTCCTTGATCAGTTTTAGAAATATCTTTGTCTGTTTTACATATTCATTTACCAACAAAAATATGATATAGTAATTTAGGAAATGAAATACACATACAAATTTATTTTTTAATATCAACCTTATATTTTTACATGTTATTTCAATCTTTTTTCTTCAAATGTAACTCTGTGCCTTTGCGTCTATAAATATATAGATTCTTATGTGCTGATAATGCTGGCAAGTTTCATGCTAATTCCAAAACGGATAGGCGGTTAGAGCCGATAAAGGCAGACTTCACATTACTTAAGATGTTGTAAGTAGACATAAGCCTCCCGTGTGGCATAGAAAATCGACGGTAGGATAAGTTTGATGGTAAAAATATCCGACGTGTTGAAAAACTACAGTGATTGATAGACAGCAACTCTTCATTTCATTCCTTCTTTTTCTTTCCTTCCCTCTTTATTTCTCTCGTGGATTTTTGTTTTTCCCTTTTTCGTAATTTATTTCTCTCTATTTACCCAGGAAACTTTCTGATTCCGTAATAAAAAAAGAAAAGAAAATTACCTTAGTTTATTTCTCTCTCTCTCTCTCTCTCTCTCTCTCTCTCTCTCTCTCTCTCTCTCTCTCTCTCTCTCCGTCCCTATCGGTTTCTGGGTAAGTCCTCTAGACTTCATCAAAACTAATGAATGTATATTTTTCCTGGTCTACTAATATTGGTGTCAATGGAGACCATCACTTATGAGTTCATCCATACTTCACCAGAATATCTTGTTTGTTTTACTTGGATAATCTCTGAGATATAAGATGAGATTGATGCTGGTGATGCATTGATTGCTGCTTTTGTTCAAAACAGCACGCCGTGTAGTTCCTATCTTGCATTTTCTCAAGGAGTTTCGTTAAAGTCCATGTGGTGCAACAATGCAATAGTGTTGACAAGTCGACAGATTGGAAGAATCCCCGTTTTATTTTATAATAGAGATAAGATTTTCATATGGTCCTTAACCTGTGTGTCGATCTGTTTGTCTGTTTCTGTCTGTACCTATACCTGTCTCTGTCTGTCTGAGTCTTTGTCTGTCTGTCTCCGTTTCTGTCTCTATCTATCTATCTATCTATCTATCTATCTATCTATCTATATATATATATATATATATCTGTCACTGTTTCTGTCTGTCTGTCTGTATGCCCCCTCTCTCTCTCTACATATATATATATATATATATATATATATATATATATATATATATATATATATATATATATATATATATTCAAACAAATTTGATTAAACAAAACAAAATCTTTATTATTTTCAAGGTCTTATTTCTTCTTTGAAGCTTCCTATCAAGCTATCTATACATATATAAATGGAATTCATGTGTATGTATGTCCGGAGGGAACTTCGAAAATAAAACAAATAATGACAAGTAAATACAGGGTGGTGCATAATGATAGGACACATTTTAAATGCTATTTTTTCATATTATAAAAACGACAGAGAGTACGAAACACATTCATTAGATAACTGATACACATGGGTTTTACATGTTATCTAAGATTTGAATATTACATTAAATTCTTATTACTTTCAGGTATTGATTTTGGTGATCCTCAAAAGAGTCCAAAAGAAAGTGCATATGTAGTCGAAGAATACTTCGTCAGCCAAAGATCCATCGTTGCAGCACAAATTCCAATAGCATTTTGGAAAGCGAGAATCACCATCCCGAAAGTGATTCTTCATGCTGTTAGAAATTTACGAGAGACAGGCAATGCCAGGAAGAGAAAATCCCCAGGTCGACCTCGAACATATCGTAGTACAGAGAATGTGTGGAGAACGCTATTACACAAAGTCCTTTTAAATCTACGCATCGATTAGCTCAACAGGTAAATCTACCACGAACCGGTGTCAACAGAATTTTAAAAGAAGACTTGTATCTGTATCCGTATAAGATGAGGATAGTACAATAACTATTACCGCCAGATAAGGTGCAAAGAAAGACTTTTACTGAGTGGTTTGTCAGTATGTGCAGGTAGGAAGAGGATTTCATACATCTGATTATATCAGATGAAGATTTTTTAACCTGTCTGGTTAAGTCAATAAACAAAACTGTAGGTTTTGGGGTCGTGAAAGTCCTCAAATTGTGCATGAAAGGTCTTTGCACAGTGAGAGAGTAAGAGTGTGGTGTGCGGTGACTTCTTTATGTGTGATTTGACCTTTCTTTTACGAGGATGAACATTGTGTAACTGTAACAGTTACTGCAGAGGGTTACAACCACGTGATGAATACCTTCTTCCTCCCCGAGCTACAAAGGCTTAATCTGACAGACATGTGGATGCGACAAGCTGGTGCAACTTACCATACATCACGACTTTCAATGACAACACTTGGAGCAAATTTTCGCGGGCATCTCTTCCCAATATCCATTGGCCATCCAGATCACCTGGTCATCATTATGGTCCACACTGTATATATACATAATCACTGTCACCAGATCTTCCTTTTCGTCATGATAATTAAGTAGATTTAATTTATATATCAGAAAACTCTGAAAATCAAGTCTACGATAAGATAACATTAGGATCGCAGCTTCGACCTTTGGAAGCGTTTCTAGCTAACTCCACACATAAAGTAAGCCCAGTGAAATCTTTATTTACCTTTTAAACAAATCAAAAATTCTCTTTAATAGAATAAGTTTGGATTTTTTTGCATTTGATATTCTAAAAAGGAGACATTAATTTTATTTTTTGAGTGGTCTGTCCACTTCTTAATCAAAATAATAATAGGCACTTATTTTGATCGTCTCTGTACTGAATTCTACAATACATAAAAGAAAAAATACAATACATAAAAATAAATACGTTCGTTTTATTCTTTAAGTTATATATATATATATATATATATATATATATATATATATATATATAATGTTATTTTCAATTTGAAACAATTGAATGAATTTTAAGATAGCAAAATGTAAATAAAACCGAAGTATTGTTTCTTCATTTTCATTTTCGTTTATAAAATAATCATGCTAATTTATTTACTTTGATATTAGATATAAAAATAAAATCAGGTTACTATTGCAGAATAGTGCGCAACAGATAATATTAAAATACGTAATGTATTATATTTCATTACATTTCACGGAATTACCCGAAATGTTTGAGACGTTTGGGTAGCGTAAACTTCAGTAGTTTCCGTATTTACAAAGTTATCTAAAGTTATTTACACTTAAAATGCGATTCTATTTAAGTACAGTTGTTTTATTTTAGTGAAACTATATATATATATATATATATATATATATATATATATATATATATATATATATATATATAAGTTTTTTCAAGTGGAGTCCGTTCAATTAACAACAGTAAACCCTTTCGTTCAGCAAACTGCTATCACAGTAACTGCATTCGTCTAACATTCGTTATTCCAAAAATTAATAGTCCGCCGAATTCCAACTCTCTCGCAGTTACTTCCTTCTCTATTGTCTTACGTCACTGCCATCGTCAGCAAGTCTCAAACGCAACTCCGTCGTCTTTTAAGACAGGCCTTAAATAATGACACTATCATCCGACATCCGAGTCAATCGCACAGTCTTGTGATTTACATGCGCACCAACGAGGTAGTCCAGCGTCAAACCACGCCTCACAACCAGGTGGATGTGTGTTCAATCTTCGCAATCGTCCGTTACACTCCCCCTCTCGAGCTTATTTTCTCGCTAGATATAGTCGTGTACGCTTTGAGCCACTACGTGCGTGATTTCTCTCACTACACCCGCACACACACACACACGCGCGCGCGCGCGCTCGCCCATATATATATATATATATATATATATATATATATATATATATATATACATATATATATATATATATATATTATACTAAAGCTGAGTTTATCAACCTTCGCCAGCTAAAGGATTTTTTTCTATATATGTTATGGACACAATATTTATACTTAGATATTCCTTGGTTTTAGCACTACCCAGTGTTTGAAAAAATTCAGTTTAATTGGTTTTAATTAGGCGTAATTAGCAATTAAGTCAACAACCGACCAGTCCCTCTCTAAATTAGACCTGACTCTCTTCCACTCTCCCTCTTTATAGAGTTACCGTGAGTGGGAGAGTTAATGTGAGTAGTCGAGTTATACGGAGTGGGAGTGCCCACTGCCTGTAAATATCAGCACGCAAACACCCTCCATTCACCTCGTAACTCTAGGTAGATTCGCCCCTCCCTTTCTCCAGGCCACAGACAAATTTTGGTTTGTTTTAATAAAACAAAACAAAAGTATCTTTTTACGGCATGATTTCAATTTTAGTTGAGCGTAAATTTTACGAAATTGAAATCATGCTTTAAAATAGATTTTTTAAACTACTTTAATTATTAATTCATAGAGTATTAAACTTACTTTAAAAAACATTTCATGTTGGGTAAAAAAATAGTTATATATTTAAATATTATGGAATTCAAATGAGCAAACATTGACTACCGTGGGGGTTTAAGTGAAAGTTTTCTTCGGGCTTAAAAGTTTGTTTTAGTTAAAACTAAAACAAACTAGACTGACTTCTGATTTAGGTCGGTAAAATTAAAACGGAAAGTTTTTTGCTGGTACCAAATGACAGTTTAACTACAGTCTATGAATTAACATTTTGTGAATTTGGTTACGGTTTTAGGGGATTAAGATTGTTTTTAATTACGTATTGCTTAAAAAATTAAACAACAAAAAACACAAATTACTATACATTTAATGTTGAAAAATATTATTTAAACTAAGTTTAATTGAAATTATACATTGCTATATTAACACAAACTGTCTCAATAATAGATTAAATAATTAATTTCAATGGTTAATTAAATGTATAGTAATTTGGGTTTTTTGTTGTTTATTTTTTAAAGCAATACGTAATTAAAAACAATCTTAATTCCCTAAAACTGTAACCCAATTCGCAAAATGTTAATTCATAGAATGTAGGACTGACTTCTGACTTAGGTTGGAAAATTAAAACGGAAAACCTTTTGCTGGTACCCAATGACAGTTTAACTACAGTCTATGAATTAACATTGTGCGAATTGGGTTACGGTTTTAGGGGATTAAGGTTGTTTTTAATTACGTAATAATTTAAAAAAATAAACTCTGTATTTAGTCTTTTTATTTATGCAGAAAATAGTATCAATCAAATATATACCACTCCGATATTACAGTCTGAATAATACAAATAATTGTAATCTTTGCGGAGTTCCGTCATAGCCTCTTGCCTCAAAACATGCTTGCCGGTGACTGCTGAAAAAAAAACACCAGCTACGATTGAAGTCCGTAGCGGAAGCGGTGTGAAAAACAAAAACAACTAGGGTTTAGGGTTTAGGATTTGGGGTTGGGGTTTAGGTTTAGTTTAATGAAAAATAAATAAATAAATTGGGCTCTGTTTTTTCTGAGTCACCCTGTATACATAAATGCCCTAAGTTGGTTCTTTTTTTTTCTAGTGATACCGCTTCGGATGCAGGAAGCCAGGACGGAACTCCGCAAAGATTACCATTATTTGTATTATTCAGACTATTGTCCTCGTCTTCATTGTTATCTGTACAAAGTTTCGGCTGATGTGCCCTCCGGCCTTCTTCAGGTATTTCTTGTCGGACTCGGGAATCTTCTTGTAATTGGGAGCCATCACGGAACTTTGAACTCAACCCTTTATTAGGTCCACGGGGGTATCCTGTTCTCATTCCACTAACCATAGCTGGGGTACAGGTGTTAAGCTGTGTTAATTATTATTCTATGTTACTGCTGTCCCTGACCAGGATTGGACCTGCAGTCTAGAGATAACTGGCATTTAGAACTGTCTTAATCTAACTCCTTTATCTACTAGGATATGTGTTCAATTGGACAATCCAGTATGAATTTTTTCAATTGCAAAAGTTACAATTTATTTTGTAAAAACGGATTTTAAGTAGCCTCTTGGCAGGCATCTTGATCAAAATGACGAAAAAAAACGTTTTAAATATATCAAAAATAAATTATATGTGTAATATTATTTTACTTTTTTACTGATGCTCATTAAATTACTACTTTTCGACTTAGACAAAAATTTGACCTTAAATAATCATTTTAATAAATTTTAGTTCGTTTTTAAAAATGAAAAGCAGATGATATTTTGGTAGATCCTACTCTTTTCCCTAATCATCTAGAGAGCGCTTAATGGGTGACCCAACGGGTCACGTTTTATCTAGTATATATATATATATATATATATATATATATATATATATATATACAGGGTCAGGCAAAATGATCTGACACATTTGTAGGTTTAATAAAATGCAAATGAAGTAAAGAAACAATGATCTGACACATTTGTAGGTTAAATAAAAGGCAAATAAAGTAAAGAAACAAAAAAGTGTTTTTATTTTCGAAAGGTACATATAATGCCATTTTTCCATATAATGCCATTTTGTTTTGTTTCTTTTTCTGTTGCTGCCATAAATTGGACAAATTCACTTACTCAATTGAAAGTGAAAAAAAAGTAGAGAAAATCATCTATTGGAAGTTTCTCTTCAGAAGCCATAAGAAAAAACAAAAACGAGCAGAATAAACTAAACAGAAATAAAAAAATTTGCTGCAAGACAGTTTGAAACAGCGGATATATGACAGGTCCGCTTGCTTGCTAACAGAAATAGAAATGCTGCTGCAAGACAGTTTGAAACTGCAGATATTCAACAGGCCGCTTGCTTGCTGACAGAAATAGAAATGCTGCTGCAAGACAGTTTGAAACTGCAGATATTCAACAGGCCCGCTTGCATGCTGACAGAAATAGAAATGCTGCTGCAAGACAGTTTGAAACTGCAGATATTCAACAGGCCCGCTTGCTTGCTGACAGAAATAGAAATGCTGCTGCAAGACAGTTTGAAACTGCAGACAGGCCCGCTTGCATGCTGACAGAAATAGAAATGCTGCTGCAAGACAGTTTGAAACTGCAGATATTCAACAGGCCCGCTTGCATGCTGACAGAAATAGAAATGCTGCTGCAAGACAGTTTGAAACTGCAGATATTCAACAGGCCCGCTTGCATGCTGACAGAAATAGAAATGCTGCTGCAAGACAGTTTGAAACTGCAGATATTCAACAGGCCCGCTTGCATGCTGACAGAAATAAAATGCTGCTGCAAGACAGTTTGAAACTGCAGATATTCAACAGGCCGCTTGCATGCTGACAGAAATAGAAATGCTGCTGCAAGACAGTTTGAAACTGCAGATATTCAACAGGCCCGCTTGCTTGCTGACAGAAATAGAAATGCTGCTGCAAGACAGTTTGAAACGGCAGATATTCAACAGGCCCGCTTGCTTGCTGACAGAAATAGAAATGCTGCTGACAGTTTGAAACTGCAGATATTCAACAGGCCCGCTTGCTTGCTGACAGAAATAGAAATGCTGCTGCAAGACAGTTTGAAACGGCAGATATTCAACAGGCCCGCTTGCTTGCTGACAGAAATAGAAATGCTGCTGCAAGACAGCTTAGAACTGCGGATATTCGACAGGCTCGCTTGCTTGCTAATAGGATTCAAACTGCTGGTGCTGCAAGAGAACAAAATACACAAGAAAGACAGCAAATTTGGAGAAATGCTGATCAAACATACCATTATATTGACGAAGCTCATGCAGGAGTTATAGAAGTTATCCCCCTGATATCATAAGGATCAATACAATACTCACCGTCGCAGTGGGATTCTAACTACCGTCGAGTTAGCAGACAAGAACAACATGCAAGCTGTAACTTAGATACAGTCCTTGCATGCTGCTGGCATAGTGCAAAGTGATGGCTGAAGAGTGGGTACTTATCCATATCTTTATTCACCCGGAAAACCATCAGCCAATCAAAACCCAGGAAATGAACTTGCCAGAGTTCATAATGGAATAACCCAAAGCTGTATATAAACCACCTACCAACACTCTAGAGTTAGTTATACATTCAACTTGTAACAGAACTGAATACTTGACACAAAATGCAACATGGCACTTCGAACAGGATCTAAAACTAAAGATTGGGAAGAATATTTTGTCAAAGCGGGATCTCTCCCGACTCAGCCAGGAGCTATGCTACGACATTCGCAAGCGAGAAGCTGACAAAAGGGAACCTCAAAATGATGGATCGGGCCATGCTTAAAGAGTTGGGAATCACGGCAATGGGAGAAGCCCTGGATATCCTTAAGCAAGCTAAGGAGACCTCTACCCAGACGGCTTATGCTAAGGTACCGCTAGCCAAGCTTCTCCAACTTCACTTTGAGATGACCCCCCAACAATTCAGGAAATTCCGAATCGATTGGGAAGAGTTCACGAAGATGACAGATATGCCGACGTCCCAGACCAGCATCCAGTTGTACAATTATGCGGACGAGTCTGTCCAGAATGCTATAATTAACAGGAGTGGCAAAAACTATTCATTGTTTTATGAAAGCTTTTTCTTACGATTCCCAAATAGATTACAAAAATGATCCTATATAATTGGGGGAATGAAAAAAAGAATGTAGGAGTGGCCTGTAGAATCATCTGGTTTATGCTGTTTAGGAGGTAAAATCAATCTACCAACAATACAAAATCCTCCATAATTCCTCAAGAGTCTTTTATTGCAGAATACCCCAGCTACAACACACTTAAGACGAAACCTTCTGAAATACAATTTTGCTTTTGGAGCCGATAAGAATATAACAGATTTTGATTTTTAACAGCATATAAAATCCAAAGGCAGTGTTTTCATTCGATGGGTGGTCTTCTTCCACTACCTAAAGAATCACATAAATTTGTAAAAATATATTTCATGGGTGGTGACCAAGCAGAAGCACAACAAAGATGTACAAATGTTAACAATGGGTTAGATTTGGACATGGAGTTACAGGAAATATTTCATAAATACAATAAATACATTGGTATTTATCAATATGCACCTGAGTATATATCACTAACAAAAGATTAAAAAATAATCATCAGAGCTGATAAACGTCCAGGCGGTGAACATGAAAGGAAATGAAATGCACCTGTTGCTGATTGTAATAATATCCTTGCTGCACGCTTACCAAATGTAATACTATGTTGGTCGGGGTGCCAAATGTAATACTATGTTGGTCGGGGTGCCAAATGTAATACTATGTTGGTTGGGGTGCCAAATGTAATACTATGATCTGGTCACGGGACCAAATGTAATACAATGCTGTCGCGGCGTCGAATCTAACACGATGGGTGTTCTTTGACCCACAGAAAAGTTGAAGTGCTTGTTCCGGGCTGTACCTGAAAATGACCAAATTCACCAATGTTGTTCCACAATTAATACGAACGCGTTTTTAACAATAAAATACCTTTATTAATCATACAGTGATTAAAAATTATGTACAACCACAAAGGGGTATCGAGTTGAAGTTGAGTCGGAATTTTGTGGACTGACTGGCGATATATGTTGGGTTCTGATTCAAATTCAGGATTTTGAGTAACAAGATGACGAAGCAAGGGCTGTGAGATGGAGCTATCAATCTGGCCAAGAACTAGCTATCCACTGTGGTCAAGGACCAGCTCTCCAATCTGCCTGGAACCCTTTTGGCTCCTCTTTTATGGGTTCCAAACCCCTGAATCCAGGGCTCTGATTGGCCAGCCAATAGAAATGCCGGACCAATGGTCCTACAGTGTAAACATCAGGAGGTGTACAAAAACCCACCCACGCGGTCGCATTTGATTGGACGGCCAATTGAAATCATGGCCTTGGGTTACACATCTTGGAGGGGGGTCAACAAGTCTCCACCCCAGTTTCTTGATTGGTGAGGCACCTGATAATATTTTTGTTATTGTATAAATGGTCTTGTCAGTTGCTATGATAATTCCCAGAAATTGACCTAAGACCACCCGGGCGAATTGTGATTCTTAACAATCAACATTTTAACGATTTAATCTTTAAACTGTTTTTGCTAAATAAATGTCCTTATCTTACACAGTCCCCACAAGAACAATAATAGATATGGATATGTCAGCAGCCATTCCTTTTACATCAACTGATTTCTGCCATTAGAATTTCCTTTGTTCAAAATTATTTCCTATCTTGTGTTGACGCTACAAGAATGATAATATATATTTATATGAAAACATTTGTATAAACAAAAAGTCATTTGTGTTATATCAACCATCAACCGACTTTTAGCCATTAGAATTTCTTTGTGTTAGAGTAATTAATTTTATCTAGTGTTGACTTTACCCCACCACTGACTTGTACTCAAATCTAAGTCGCTTGTACGACTCTAAAAACAATTGTTATTTTTATATCCAACATTGTTTTTTTCAACTATCTAATGACATATCGCCAGTCACTCCTTGACACCACTCTGGTGTTATATGATAAAATTGCAATGGTAAATGAATAACATGAACACCGTGACATTATTTTGCATCAGCAACATTTACAGCGTATTTCTGAAACTCACAGAGCCTATGATTCCCTCTAATATCCATTCATATTCTGGAATGTTCAAAATAGATATCATTTTCCCCTATGCAAAAAAAACAAAAAAAAAACAAAAAAAAAAAACAAACTACAACAACAAACAAAAAACAAACCAAAAACAAAACAGGACACTGATCGATCAATAAGTTGTAAAGACTTCTATTCTTTTCATTTCATGATGCGGGATAATTTAATTAAGTCTTGCGAATGAAGAAAGTGACCAGCCAATTGATGGTGGATATGTACGCAAAAATAGAAACAGAAAAGTTGTGCTTCATAGAAAGAAAGAAAAAATTAAGAGAGACAATTACGTATACCACCACGATTCCATGCATTATGATCATGACTACAAAAGTATTGGACAACAAATCTTCTTGCCTTCAAACTATGTGGAACGACCCCGATATATGCACCAACGGACACAGGATCCAATGGCATACATTAGAAAGTTTGAACGAGAAAACATTTTCCTTACATTTAACTGTAATCCAAAATGGCCTGACATTTCCCATGTAGTTTTTCTAAATCAAAAAGCTAATGATCGCCATGATATAATTGTTGGAGTGTTCCATAAAAAGCAAAAGAAACTCCTCTGGGTTCTTAAAGAAGAAGGAATTTTTGGTGGGTTACGAAAAGTAAATATTAAAACAGATGACCTACTCACTCTCACGCCCTGAATTAGTGAAAAATAAAAATAAGAGGTGAAGAATTCGATAAAATCATTTAAGCTGATGTGCCTGATAAGGATGATGATCCAGAACTCATTGAAACTCTTTGAAACCTTTAAAACTCAACGGATCCATGGTCTATGTGGAGTCATCAATCCAGATTCACCCTGTATGCAAGATAGAACATGTATTAAGCGATATCCAAAAGCTTATCTTAGAGAAACTCAGACAACAGTAAATTACCTTGGATAATCAATGGATAGTACCACACAATTAATTGTTTTATAAAATCCTAGAGGCACACATTAATGTGGAGTACTGCAGATTTGTGAAAGCCATGAAATACATCGCAAAATATGTCAACAAGTGTTGTGACATGGCTACTTTTGCTATTGGTGATAAAAGTGTGCGAGATGAAATAAAGATCTATCAGACAGGACGTTATATTTCGAATACTGAAGCTATTTGGAGGATCTTTGGATTGGAAAACAAGCAGAGAGTATACTGAAGATACACCTCATAATTAATCACAAACACCACCTTAAACTAATGCTTTTTTTTTTCAAAGTATGCCCGCAGAACGTTTTTGCAAAGTCTCTCTTGTACGTAAAGGTTCCAACCTGGATTAAGCAAAAATCATGGATTCGACGGAAGCAGGGGAAAACTGTTCAAGGACATGAAATCAAAGCATGAGATGACATTGGGCATGTTTATACAGTCCATCCCAATAACAGGGAATGTTTCTATCTATGGTTATTTCACCACACTGTTTGAGGGCCAACTCCATTTGAGGAACTCCTCCGCTTTCAAGGTAGATTGTCCACAACATACCAAGAAACATGTGGATTATATGGCCTTTTAAAAGATGATGAACCCTGAAAAAAAAAAACTCTTGAAGAAGCACTTGTTTCCCGACAGTTGTTATAAGACATTTGTTTGAAATTATGCTCACAGCCTGTGGAATTGATCAATCTCATCTTTTCTGGGATGATCCTAAAAACATGTCTGAGGGCTTCCTGAATCGGGCCAGACTACAAAATGAAAATATGTTCATTGAATTATTTCCAGAAATTTATAACCAATGTCTCAGCTATCTAGCCTGTCCAGTCCAGGAACTTAATAGTACCTTGACTAATTGTGCAATGCCAGAGACTGATTTAAGAATGGAATTGCATTAGGAAATATATATGGACACCAATTATGAAACACATATTTTGGGTCAGTTTATCAATGAATATAAATCTTACCTGGTGGATGATCAAAGGGATGTTTATCACGGCTTCTTCAACAGCATGGAATTCATTGTTGATGCCCCAGGTGGCACGGGCAAAAGTTTTCGGATAAACCTACAACTTGCAAAAGTTCGTCAGAAAAAGAATATTGCCCTTGCAATAGAATCAGGTGGGATTGTAGCAAATGGAGGAATAACTGCACACTCAATGTTTTTCTGTCCCTAGATCTTACATGACTAGAAAATCCGCTATGTAACATTAAAAAACTCATCAAAGGCCAAGCTCCAACAAACCTGTAAAACTATTCTTTGGGATGAAGCAACCATGAGTCACAAACGAGCAGTCAAAGCCTTAGATCGGACACTGCAGGATTTAAAACACAATACAAAAATAATTGGAGGGGTAACTTTGGTTCTTGATTGTAAATTATTTTTTTTATCAATAAACATTTTACAAGATTATTTAAATGAACATCTTAAATAATATTTATCTTTTTTTAAATTTGAATTCATAAAAATAATTAATGCTTTGGAAGATATTTACATCAGATTATAATTATAACAAACACATTTATCCCTACTCCTAAAAATTTCTTTTTTTGTCCGAGGATTCCAAAAATGCTATCATAACAGACGGAAAGTTAACCAGTTTAAAGTTATTGATGATTTCTGATTTTTTCATAGAAAGATCAATATCCCAATGTGGCACTGCACCAATGATAATTTTTTATTATTATTTCACATATATTGAACATTATTTATACAAAAAGGATAGTTTGGTTTTTGCTCAGAACCGGAGATACAACATCAGTTAACATTTTGCAAATCAGAAATCATTAACAATTTAAAACTGGTTAACTTTCAGACTTTTTGATAGCATTTTTGTATTCCTTAGGCAAAAATGCTTTTATAAACCAATTTCTATGAGTAGGGAAACTCTAGAACTCATTTTACAGACAAAAATAGATGACAAAAGTCGCCATTTTTCGCGACCGACCACCCAAATTTGAAAAGCTAAAAATCAACATACCTCCACCAATTTTTGGAATTGGTAAATCAAATTTTGTGGATTGTGTGACTTTAACATAATCCACACCTGGACAAAATTTGAGAAAAACTGAAGGGGTGGGTTACATGGCCTGGATGATTTGACATGGAATTATCCATCTATCAATCAACCTATCTATCTATCTATCTCTAATAATTATCAATTTGTTTATTTTGTTCTTTTCAATATCTATCTATCTTGTATAGGTCAGCCAGTCTGTTTGTAGAAGGGTTGTTGAAAAGATTATCGATCCAAAGCAGGAAATAGTGGAATGTCGAATAGCATGTGCGTTTCATGACTCGAGGTAAATCCCTTCTTGGTTGGTAGGAAAACTTTTCAGCTTCACCTTGTATCATAATATGATCGCATGAGTCATAGTGTATGCACATCTATCTATCTGTCAATCTATCTATCTATCTATCTATCTATCTAATGTAATCTTCACAAGTGCTAACAATTTATTCATTTATTCCGCTCAATTGCTACTTTTTACTCATGTATTTCTCGCTTGGATGAATTTCTTCTGAGCCTGAATTAGTCGACGATAAAGAAACCTATATTAAGATTATTTTCCCAAGCAGTTATGTGAGAACAACATTTCTTTTGTCATCTTTTTAACAAATTAACAAAGAGAGGAAAATGGATCCTTGCATCGAAACTTTAGAATAGATTGTCACCATAATTTGTAAGTTTAACATATCTATCACATTGTTAACAAGAATTCTCTCCCCATTCAAATATATATATATATATATATATATGGGAGAATATGTGCTTTTTTAATTTTAGTCAGACCTAATTTTTGAAAGTTAATTCATTTATGTTTAATTAGGCGGGATTTAAACTACTTAAGTGTGAGGCTAAACAAATCGAGAAAAATCAATCTCTGAATATATATTTCGACCTATTAGGTCTCATCAGCAGAGTTATAGATACGAGGACCGCCTAGCGTGTGACTCGAACCCTTTGTGCCGAAATGGCACGCCGGTATCTTACCATCACGCCAAACAGAAATCGCAATTTTGTCTATTTAGTTTAAATCCCGCCTAATTAAACATAAATGAATTAACTTTCAAAAATTAGGTCTGACTAAAATTAAAAAAGCACATATTCTCCCAAATATACTGTCGGCTGAAAATAGCTAAAAAGTTGTTTACATTTGCGTCGTGCGATAAAGTCTCCAAAGTGGAACATAGAATGCTACTAATACCTAAACAAATTTCTGTTTGGCGTGATGGTAAAATACCGGCGTACCATTTCGGCACAAAGGGTTCGAGTCACACGCTAGGCGGTCCTCGTATCTATAACTCTGCTGATGAGACCTAATAGGTCGAAATATATATTCAGAGATTGATTTTTCTCGATTTGTTTAGCCTCACACTTAAGTAGTTTAAATCCCGCCTAATTAAACATAAATGAATTAACTTTCAAAAATTAGGTCTGACTAAAATTAAAAAAGCACATATTCTCCCAAATATACTGTCGGCTGAAAATAGCTAAAAAGTTGTTTACATATATATATATATATTATCATAGAAGTACACGGTAATAACCTACTCGAGTTTCACCATCAGGATCTTCAGGGTTAAATCCACTGGATTAATCAAGATATTGATTAAATAGGGTATGTAGTGATTAAACGTGGTTTCATTAATATATGTCTAAAGTTATTTATTTTGGTTAAAGCCAATAGAATGTGTATATATGTATACACACATGGAGGTTTATTTTTACCATTACAATTATTATTATTTTTTTTAAATAATTAAAAAATAAATAAATAAATAATATATACCCTCCCATTTAACTTAAGTTTGAATCTCGATTTAGGAAATATATTTTTTAAAATCCTATACAAACACTTCGCACCTGAAACAAACTTCATAAAATATTTAATAAAAATACTGTTAAATTATTCTATAGCTGCATGCCGAACGTTGACATGTATATAAGCAAATTTAATATAAAAAAATAAACAAAAGCAATAGCGACATACTCCCATGCAATTGTAGAAATAATAATAATGATAACAATAATAACAGTAATAATAATAAACCAGAAATAATAAGAGAATGATTTATTTCAGATCCACCCAAAATCCCTTCAAAAATAGATGTTATAACCACACATCTAGCTTTAATAACATAAAATATAAGAACAGTACTTCTCTCTCCAAATACGTCTGGGACTTTAAAAATAAATACGGTACCGACCCTATTATGAAATTGGAAATTGTTAAAAGATTCCGACCCTATACTCCAGGCGACAGATTCTGCCACCTATGTACCGAGGAAAAGTTAACAATAGCATGCTACCCAACACCTCAGAACTCCAAAACCAAAGATCCGAAATTTTCGCAAAATGCATGCACCAAAGAAAATGGGAACTATGACGATATTTCCCTACAAACCATTGACCCCCCCAACAGATATATTTTCCAGCATATCTTACCTTACCACGACTTAAAACCAAACAATCTTATCAGTTCAGACCAATAATTAATATTCAATTAAACCACCAACATCTCACAATACACATACGCATCAGCTTACACCAATCCTACGAATCCTTCAATAATACATACATCCCATCTCAATACAATTTTTAACCCATGCGTACCTTACGCATCCTAACAGCACATTCATTATTAATAACAATAAATAAACTTAATCTATTCCATCCACTACCTAAGCTGCTTTCAAATAGTAATGCGCAATCCCATCAATTACATCTTATTATCATTAATTTTTAACTTTTAATTTTTGATTACTTCTTTCCAGGTAACACTCATTAATAATTAAAATAAATAATAAAACTATTATTTTACAATACTTAACTAGCATCACCAAGATTATTTATAATTAACTTCATCTATTTACGTATAAAAAAGTCTCCGATCGCGAGTTCACGTAATTTTTATTTTTTTTACTTTTTTTATTATCCTGTTGCGGTGCCGATAAGGATGTCGACCCCACAGACTTTTGAATAAGTGAAACGACTGGAGGCAATGAAAGAGACAAAGGCAGAGGATTTAGATGGCAGAAAGTAACCTGGTGGTCAATTTATTATCGAGAATTGACAAAGTTAAATCCGCAAGTTGAGGATTCGACGTTCGAGGTTGGTCGCTCAACGTTCGGTCAGTCTTCCGTTGATCTGGGTGGTTAAGTCATCGGTTGTCGGATAGGCAGCTGGAATCCGGAATCGGGATGCAGTGCGTCTACGGGCGAGGTTGACGTCGTGGTCGGTCGGTAACGGTCTCGGCTTGCGGTTGGATCGGCTGTGAGCCCCGGTCGTAGTCCCGTCGAGGACTGTTCGGGTACGAGTGTGAAACGTAACAGCGACGGACCGTTCGCTTAGCACGTGTGTTGCTTGGGTCTGATTGGCCGCGGTTATGCGGGATTTCAGACTGGCTTGTACGTGTGCGGAAATGCCTAGAGTAGCTACGTGTTTGCTCGGCGGAAGATCGAGTCGGATTTACTAAGCTAGTACCTAGCGTACTGTCGGCGAGGAACGCCTATCTGGTCGGAAGATCTTCTAGGGATTTCGCCCTAGGATCGCATGAGTGGTTAAGGAAAGACTGGTTAGCTCTGAAAAGAGCTGGGTTTGTTTAGCCTTGAAAAAGGCTGTTTGCTAGAACTGGAAAGGTTCGTGTCATCACAGCAAAGGAATGAGGCTGGTCGTCTAGCGGCAAAAAGGCGGGTCGTTCCAGCAGCGGAGAGAGGCAGGGCGGTCAGGAATCAGGAACGGCCATTCGTTTGGAACAGGAATCAAGATCGTCAACTGTTGCCGGCTGGCTGGAACTGTGGTTGTCATCGCAAAACGACTTTCTTAAATACACGAAATTTACCGGAAATATCGAATGACGTCAGGCCAAAAGTTCTTTAGCGATGCTGAACTGATGGAGAAGGAATGTGCCTACGTGAAAGAACGCGCGCAGCATTCGGCCAAAAAGGAGGAGCTTAGAACTGAATTTATCTGGTCAGACATGGAAGTGTTTGGAACATTTGGAAGATTTGTGTACGTGTCTTAACGCGCACGCGCGTTGGCCTACGTGCGTTCGTTCAGCAGGCATACGTTCTGAAGAAGGGGTCAAGGCTGTTTTGGCCCCGACAATCCCCTCATTAAATTCCCTCCACAACCAGATTCAATCATTCCAAGGAAACGTGCCGCATCAAAAACATGTAATGTCTATACACCTACCATCAAATTTAAACTTAACTTATTCTTTTAGCATCCCCTCAATTAATACAACTAGCCGTTTCCCAGCATAAGTCAACATATGCAAAAAGATGTGACAACACCTACCTATATTCATCCTCTACACTTATCCCAAAAAATTAAAACAATAGACAACAACCCCTTTCATTACATTTATAGCCTAACTATAGACCCTTAAGCCTTATTTTTAATTTACAACCGTATATTTATACATAGCCCGTCATAAAAAAATAATAATAATAAAATAAAAAATAAAAGAATGGAAAGGTGAAGAATAAGGATAAAATAAAAAATAAAAGGACAAAAATAAGAATAAAAATAATTTAAGCACACATTAACAAAACCTCATATCCCACCACTGTAACTAGTTATAATAATCTATTATTTTATTTTATTTATTTATATTTTTATTCATATTTATTAAAATTTCTTTTTAATTTTTATTTTCAATTTAAAATTTAAAAAAAATTATAAGACCATTGTAATGGTAAAAATACACCTCCATGTGTGTATACATATATACACATTCTATTGGCTTTAACCAAAATAAATAACTTTAGACATATATTAATAAAACGATGTTTAATCCCTACAGACTCTATAATAATATAGACAATCCTCATCATTGTCGTAAACCTTTAAAACAATAGCACAAAGCGGATTTCTAACAATGTTTATATTTTGATCCTTTAAAAAATGCAACTCCCGCTCTTTTTGAATTTTGAATTTCAAACCAACGTTCTTCGACTGCGGACCTATAATCAACCGTTTATCGCGAAAAAACACACACGGGAAATCGACTGCAATTAATCAATATCTTGATTAATCCAGTGGATTTAACCCTGAAGATCCTTATGGTGTAGGTTATTACCGTGTACCTCTATGATAATAAAATTGCTCTACTAACGTATTGAGGACTTTATATTTGTTATATTGCTGTCTTATCATTGTGAAACTTGATTCAACTAAACACTGTGACCATTTTCACCGGTAAATCACTTTTTTCACAAATACTATATATATATATATAAGAAAGTTTTTGGTATGCACGTGTCGACCTATAACTCAGAAAAGAGGAGTCATTCAGATTTGAAATCTTGCA
The DNA here is from genome assembly GCA_023376005.1 of Doryteuthis pealeii. Taxonomy (NCBI): domain Eukaryota; kingdom Metazoa; phylum Mollusca; class Cephalopoda; order Myopsida; family Loliginidae; genus Doryteuthis; species Doryteuthis pealeii. Next base: position 20,451,530 of record CM042160.1, on the reverse strand, counting down.
TATATTACTATAATTAATTAATTAAATCAAAATCACCCAATTTGCGGAACTGTCCGTATACCAGTACCTGCTGATAATAAAATATTTTTCCCTGTCTGCTTTTGTTACAGCAATCTACAGCGATACCAGTTGTGAAGTTTAATGTAAGTGAATAAATGTCGCAGTCTAAGCCGTTCCGCTCGCAATTTATCGCCTATTTTTTTTTTTATCTAATCTTAAAAATATTTATATGGTTGGAAAGAAAATTGGATAATCTTTCTAAATATGTTATTTGTATGTGTTTTCATCGAATTATTTTTTACAGCGAGTTAAAAAAATATTGGCTACGGAGAGCTGATAAGTATGATTTTTTCAGACGAAATTTTAACGAAAAATCAAATTCTTTTTTCTCGCCTATTTACGATTCAATCTTCTTTAAAATATTTATATGGTTAGAAAGAAAAGGAAATAATCTTTCTAAATGTGTAATTTGATTGGGTTTTCTACAGCGAGATAAAAAGTAATATTTTGCTTCAGTCAGCCTAGAATTCGTAGTATAATTTTTTAATATTAAATTTTAACATTAAATCAAATCTTATCTATCGCATATTTCTGTTCCTATCTGAAAAATATTCATTTCGTTTGAAAAAAATAAGATAATCTGTCTAAATATGTAATTAGTATGTCTTTTCATACTTTGAATTATTTTTACAGCGAATTAAATAACAAATCAAACGAAAACATTTAACGATAACTCAACATTAATTTTTTTATTTTAATATTAGAAATACAAATAAAACCACGGTACTAATGCAGAATAGTGTGCAAGAGATAATACCATTAGATTATCTAATATATTTCACAGAAATAACTGAAAACTCAAATTGTTTTCAAATTTATAGTATAGTATACTATAATAATTTGACATTCGATCGGCTACGCTTTGAATTAATAATGTTATTTTTTTAAAGATTATTTATCGTTTTTCATAAATTTTATTACTTTATTTAATTCTTTAAAAAAAATATTAATTTGAAGTTGAGCAAATCTTTTTACCCTACCCCGAAATCCAATGTAGAAGAGCTAAAAAAGACTTACTTATAGAAAAGTTTCAAAATAACAATAATTCAGATGATTCTCTAGTAAAAAAAAAAATTCAAATTCTTCCCAGAAAAAAGTAAAGACAGTGAGCTAAATATATTTTTGAAAAACTATCAATCATCTATCTACAGGGAAGGAAAAACACACACAACAAACTATCACATAAACAAAACCAAGCCTTAAAAAACTTACAGGAAAACAATGACATAAAAGAAGCTGGCAAAGGAAGTGCAATAGTCATCCTAAACAAAACATATCATAGATAAAAAAATCCAAGAAATACTTAGTGACAATTCTACCTATAAACCAATAGACACCAATATAGACAAGAATATAATATCAAAAATTATAAAATTCTGCACAACACACAAGGAAATACGAACCAAAAGAGAAAAGGACACCCTGACCGATTACGCCCGCAAAGTAAGCAATTTCTACGGATTACCAAAAATCCACATTTCCATGGAGGAAATCAAAACAGCAATTAAAACACAGAAATCAGAATATACAGAAACACGAGACCCTAATGACCTCAAATTTAGACCTATAGATACAGGACCAGCATGCCCCACCAACAGAATTAGCAAACTATTTGACATCCTGCTACAACCATTCCTATAAATGATAAAATTTTATGTTAGAGACGACTATTAATTCCTAAACTATATACCACAAACAGTAGACCATGTCACACTCATGGTAACATTTGACATTATCAGTTTATATAACAATATCCCCTATGAATTAGGAAAAACAACTATATCATGTTGCATAGAAAATACCCACAAATACTACATCCTATGTTCAACAAAATATTCATCACTGATGGTATAGATCTAATCCTAAAAAAGAACTCTTTTGAATTCGACAACAAGAACTACATCCAAACACTAGAAACTGCTATGGGAACAAAGATGGCGCCAACTTACGCTACTCTAAGCCTAGCATATTTAGAACACCTCTATGAGAATATAGAACAATAATACGATAACCATATCAAAATAAATTTTGTTACATCATGGAAAAGATATTTGGATGACTGTTTCATATTCCGGAAATGCTCATGGGGTGATATCAACGAAATACACAAACTACTACAAAACCTACACCCAAAAATAAAATTCACCATGGAACACAATTTTAAGGAATTACCATTTTTAGACATCATGATTAAAATGTAAGTGGCCAAATTATCACAGACAGTTACCATAAACCCACAGACACCCCCTATAAAGAAATGAATAAAATCCATCCCTTACGCACTTTCACGTAAGGTATACACCATAGTCACATACAAAAAAACCTCCAACAAATCCGCCCAAAAGAATTACATAAAACCGTCCTCAAGAGAGGCTACCCACAACACTCATTAACACGGGATTCGAATTAGCAGGAAAAATACCATTAGAGCGACTACGAAACCCTAAAAACAGAACAACACCTAGCATATGTTTCAACATATAACAAAAACAACCCGGAAGTTTTCACAAATATACTGCACCAACTTGAAAACAATGAAAAAATCAAAAACATATTAAATACAACAAAAATAATTAAAAGCAAAAGACAATCAAAAAATCTTTAAAAAAAATGAATCACATCCATATTTGGAGAACACACTACACAGGGTGTCTCAAAATGCGAAAACAAAAGATGTGGAATATGAAACATTACTATATTATACATTCAAAAACCCTCACATAATAATCAAAATAAATAGAAATCTTAACTACACCTCAAAAATGTGATTTACAAAATAGAATGTACAAAGTTCAAAACATATAAATACATTGGATGCACATCATCACAATTTCACTACACAAAACAACATTAGATAAGCTAACAAGAGAAACCGCTATGTATTGATGTTAAGGTGATGCCAATATACCAAACTGATGACTATACTCTATTCCTAATTAAAGAAAAACGTTTCATAGACAAATACAAACCTGAACTAAATCGAAGTTAACCTCACACGTACATACAAACAAAAATAACTTTACTACACATACATATATCATCTACATAATAGAATATACAATATATATAATATATGTGCATGTATACATGCATAAAAATCTCTCCAAAATACACCAAACCCAACCATAAACATAGACACACGTATATAGGAGTACGCAAAAACACACACACAAACACATCAGAACACAGAACTAAACCGAAATGAAACACACACACACACACACACACACACACACACACACACACACCACCACCACCACCACCACCACCACCAACAACACAACAACAACAACAACAACAACAACTTTACTACACAAACATATGAACTACATCATAAAATACACAATCTATGTAATGTAAAATATATATGTGTAAGTATGTTTATATATATATATATATATATATATATATATATATATATATATATATACATATGCAAAATGTATATATGCAAATTAAATGTAAAAATACACATTAGTTTTATCTTTTTATGAATATAAATATACATACACCCAACAGAACCATAAGCATAGGCACATATACATAAACACACACACACACACACACACACATACACACACAGATACACACACTAAACTCATTAGAACAGAAAGTAAACCACAAACACACAGACAAATTCATCAGAACAGAAAGTAAATTACAAATACACACACACGACCTATCAAATATAAAAAAGTGTAACAAGCAACATCAGAAGAAGTGGTTTGGCAATTGATATAAACAAATAGACAATTATAAAATTCAAATACATTTAAATTTAAGATCTGCCACCCAGGAACACACACTTGATAAAACACAGATGTATATATATATATATATATATATATATATATATATATATATATATATATTCGGGCAGAATATGGTTAATTAACGCCTGAAGAAGATATCAGAAGATCTGAAATACGTGTCGCAAATGTAAAATCTTGCAGACCTTTTTTTATAAAATGTTTGATTTTGTCCCGTTGGACGCATAACAGCACTTTATATATATATATATATATATATATATATATATATATATATATATATATATGTGTGTGTGTGTGTGTGTGTGTGTGTGTGTGTGTGTGTGTGTGTGAATGGCTCCAGTTCTGGTGAACGCACAGTTGAGAAACTGTCAGTCAAGAAAGTTGAATTTGTTTAAATTTAGATTTACCTAAACTCTATCAACTATATTGGGCACTACTTGTAATATATGAAACCGCATAACCATATTATTATTAGGAACAGCTGATTAGGCGTAGTTCCTTTGTTAATAAATATTTTATTAGAGATTGTCAAACGATTATTTTATTTTTACGTACAGATATGGAACGATAAAGTTATGCATGAGTTCATAAGGGTTCATATGAAATCAATATAACATTGCCGGAAACCGATATCTCCTGTCGTATACAGTCCATATAATCTATACAAAAAGCGAATATAATAATATAGATTCAGGAATTTCTTATCACACAAAGAAGAAACCGGTGGCTAATGTTATATATTTTCTGCACTAACCGTCGGTTTTGGACTGTTAGTACAGGAAATACATTTGAATTAAGGTGTTATTGAATTCAAATCTGGACCGTTACATTGAATCGCATTTAATGACCTTGGTTTGACTCTGACTTCTTGCTACTAGGAAACAATCAGAATAGATAGAGAAAGTTTAGTCGGCTGCTGGAATCTATAAAGGATGTATCTAGCAAGGGTTAAGTCGCACGTGGGTTAAGGATCCTAAGTTTAAGAATAAAAATGTGATTCACAAGAATATATGCGTTCAGTTTGTCTCTCAACTCTTCCCTTCCAGATTAACAATAAATATCGTTTTAAATAACATTTAAAAGTTTTGATTATAGAATTTAAAATATTATTTAAGGCAATATCTAAATGAGTATAAATATTGTCAAAAAGTTTTCGATTAAGCAATTATCCAGGATTTTTCTTTTGCAAATATTTTAACCTATTTTCCGACATTTTTGTCGCCAACTGTACATAGATTGACCGTGATTTTTGTCATTTAGAGAAATAATTTATTATAGAGAAATGTCGCTAGAAAACCCAAATTTTGTAAGAATTATTTCGCAAAATATCATAATTAAAAGTGAGACAGAGTGTAATCTGGAGTGAAGTAGTGAAATCATTCAGTGCTATATGAAAGATAATCTTTTTTCGAGTTTGAGATTGATAGATAAATACATCGATTGAGAGAGAGAGAGAAAAAGAAAGGAGAGAAGAGAGAGAGAGAGAGAGAGAGAGAGAGAGAGAGAGAGAGAGAGAGAGAGAGAGAGAGAGAGAGAGGGAGTGATATAGGGGGATGTAGGTCAAGGCTGTGATGAGGATTGAAAAGAAGGTCAATAGGCAAGCGAAGAAAGGTATTAAAAAAGACGCCTGCGTCAAATGATGAATATTGAAGACGAAACACGAACAGTACTGAGATGCACAAGAAACTGATGGCACAATAATATATAACTAATACAAATATTAACTCTTGCTAACTGTCAGTTTCTCACCAATCAGCAGACGAAGTACATTTGTCTCCGCTATCCTTAGATATATAGGCTCTATAGCAGATATTGAGCACTTATTTCATAAATGTAGCAAACTACATTATATATACTAAAAATCAATGCGCCCCCTGGACGCAAATTTTAATGTAATAAAATGTAACTTTTAATGAAATGTAATATTAATTAATTTTAAATTGATAAAATGTAATATGAAATAAGAAAGACTAACGAATTTAAATAAGAACGAATATAAAATTTTACATTAAAGGTTATTTCAATGAATTTTCATCTGCTAAGTATGCGCCGATGGCATTTGGGGACGTTCTGTTGAGTCCTTTGATGGGAGTCCATACTGGGTATCAGGACGCACAGTCTGGTGTGACATTGATTTTTCCCAGGGCGATGTCTATTTGTAAATTTGTAAATCAGAGTACGTTCCCTGAAGAGACGTGGGTTTTTATATCATCCAGGGCCTTATCTGAGAAAATGTTTGTGAGCAGCTGATTTTCATGGTCACTAATAAATTAGGATATCTCAATACGAACATTCGACTCGATCTCCGTCCATATATTAGTGCTAAAACCTCGCCCCCAGCCGGACTCTAAGTCATTGCTAAAGCGTGATCCGGCCAAAATAATTATCCAATGACCCTTCCCCACAATGTGGGTTTCTCTCGCCAGAGAGCAATTGCATGATTTTAAAAAAGAAAATAACCAACTCCGTTTTTCCATAACCCGATGATAGACGTGTCAGTTTATTGATCTTGAATGTCTAAATATATTAACACAGCACTTACAAAATTTTCAGTATTTGCTTATATTTGAAAAAATTGCTTTAAGATACTAGCATTATTTTTGAAAAAAATATACTGTCAGATTTAAACAAATATATGAAAACGTCACGAGAACATAATCTTTAATTGTCTTGTTGGGTGTGATCAAGAAAAGCATAGCTGAACACAGTGATATAATACGTGACAGTCCCAGCCTATATGAAATTTTGAAAAAGTTACATTTTGCGGAATGGCTTCTTTTGGAGAACACCCAAAAGTATGGCTTGAACATAGAATACAAATAATCACTCACCCGAGGTCTTGGTTAAAGGCATACTGAAGAATTGTAAGAAACAGAAAATAAAGCTGAATAATAATAATAATAATAATAAATAATAATAATAATAATAATATAATAATAATAAATTTAGGAATTATGAAAATACAACAACAAAAAACTAAATGTTGACCATACAACAAAATGACATATGCATAAAACAGAATCTGTTCTTGAAAATGAAATATGAAATTCTCTGGGACTTTGAGATTAAGACGAATGATCTTATCCTAGCTAGAAGACCAGACTTAGCATTGATTAACAAAAATAGAGAACTTATCACCTGATAGATTTTGCAGTTCCATCAGATCACAGGGTGAAGATAAAAGAAAACGAAAAGATAAAAAAATACCTGAGCCTTGCTAGAGAATTGAAAAAGCTGTGGAATATGAGGGTGAAAGTGATACCAATTGTAGTTGGTGCACTTGGAACGGTCCAAAAAGCTTAGAAAAATGACTAGAGAATTAAGAGAATCCGGACAACACCATTGCTAAAATCGGCTGGAATATTGAAAAAACTCTTGTTGATCTGAGAAGACATAGAATCAACTTTCAGTATGATTGCTGCACCCGGACCCTTTTTCTTTACCACAATGTTGGTATGTTTCCAGTCCATGGAATATCTTTAACGACAAATCCATGCTTAACCTATTTGTAAACTTTTTTTTTTACTGAAGCATAATTCCCTGTACACATCACTATTCGTATTAATAATTCAACCGGTACAAATCTTCCGTTCATGCACATTACTCTGCTCAAATGCAACACAAAAGTCTTCAAGACCGCTTCATTTATTATAGTGTCAAAACATAAAAACTCAATGAATATTTCCCCCTCCTCCTCTCACTCTCACTCTCTTTAATCCTGTGTTTCTTTCTTTTTCTGTCGGTCCAATATTCTCACGCCATTTCTTGTAAGAATTAATTCAATCACTTAAAAAAGCAAAACGATTAAAAAATAAAACTAAACGCCTTCACTCCGATTATTTCCTAATTTACTTTAGATTGTAGGAGATGCATACAACCAAAATACTACTACTACTACTGATAATAATTATGATAATATTAATAATAGTAACAGTAACAGGATTATTTCATTAGTTAGGAATTACATCCACCACCATCTCCGTCATCATTAATGGAAGATTTCAGTCTCAGGGTAGGTCCATGTCAAATCATCCAGAAAAAAGTTAAATTGCCACCCAACCCTTTTCCAGGTGTGGACTATGTTAGCATTAGACAATCCCAAAAATTTGAGCTTCCAATTTCAAAAATTCGTGGAGTTGTGTAGATTTATAGCTTTCCAAATTTGGTGGGGTTGGCGAAAAATGACGACTTTTTGTAATGCCTTTTTATATGTCAAATGAGTTCTAGAGCTTCCCTACTACTAGAAATTGGTTTATAATAGCATTTTACCCATGAAATCCAAAGATGCTCTCAAAAAAGTTTCAAATCAACCCATTTTAAGCTATTGATGATTTCTGATGTTTTCCTAGTAAGATCAATATACCGATGTGGCACTGCATCTCTGAAAAAAATATTTTCCATTATTATTTCACATATATTGAACATTATTTGTACCTAAAATAAAGTTTAATATTTGCTCAAAACCGAAGCTACAACATCAGTTAAAATTTTGAAAATCAGAAATCATGAATAATTTAAAATTGGTTAACTTTGAGACGTTGTAATATCATTTTGGATTATTTGGGCTAAAATGATCTTAGAAACCAATTTTCATGAGTAGGGAAGCTCTAGAACTCATTTTACAGACAAAAATAGATCACAAAAAATCGCACTAATTCGCGACCGCCACCCATACTTGGAGAGTTATGTGGATTATAATCAACATAACTCCGTCATTTTTTTAAAATTGGAAACTCAAATATTGGCGATTGGTTAACTTTAAGATAGTCCAAACCGGGACAAAAATTCAGAAAAATTGAAGAACAAAACTTAAACACATTTCTCAAAAATGGTGTAGCTCCGCTTCTGAGCAGATAACAAACTATCCTTTTGGTATAAATAATGTTCAATATATGTGAAATAATAATAGAAAAAATTGTTGTCGTAGACGTTGTGTCACATCGAGATACTGATCTTGCAATGAAAAAATCAGAAATCATCAATAACTTAAAATTGGTTGACTTTAAGACTTTTGATAGCATTTCTGGATTCCTTGGGCAAACACGCCTTCTTAAACCAATGGTTTGGTGTTGGGAAGATCTAGAACTCATTTTACAGATAAAAATAGGTTACAATTTTCGCGACCACTCTCAAATTTGGAGAGCTAAAAATCGACATAATTCCGTTAATTTATGGAATTGGAAGCATTGTTATGATAGGCTAAAATACTCAAAAGAGTCCTGGAAACCTGAGGAGACTTGCTATCAGTCAGCCTCTAGTGAATCCTCAGCTATTTCGGGTGTAAAAAACTCTCATGAAGTGAAATAATGATAATAATGAAAATGCCATCTATGTAAAAAAGATTTTACAGACCACAACTATATCAAAATCGACTTAGATACTAAAAAGAGTCTTGGAGACACGAGGAGACTTTTTCACTAAGGAGTATAATGATAACGTGAGAATTATATATGTACAGAAAATATAAGAACTTATGTACAAGTGATTTTTTAGGACAAAATATATATGGTAATTGTTCGTAAGACATACCAAATACTTTTGATTAATTTATAAACGTTTTCAAGTAGTGTCGTAAAAGATTAAATGTTATATTATATTTTACTGTTCTAAAATTTATGTTGCTGAGAAATGTGCTTTTGGTATTAATTGCCACTGGCAAGCATATTAATGAAACAATGTTCACCGTGTTAAATTTAGATTTTTCGCGACTCGTATTATGGCTGATGATGACATTAACAGTTTTTATTTTTCACAACAAATTATTACTTCATAATTCCTTATAGATTCAACGAGGAAATGCAGTTTAATGTTTCTTATTATCATCTCTGTGGTTTGTATTTTTGTTTATTTTCAGTAAAAGATATGTAATCTCTTTGTCGATAATATGATTAACAAAGATGTTGATAAGTACCGTTTATTTGATTCTTGTTAGTTCTTTAAACAATAACGTGGATAAAGAAGAAATTAAGTGTGCTCTCTATCGAGAACATCTTTATTGTTATTATTGATATTTTATATTTCTGTGTATATTTGCAATTATAACTGAGATAACAGGTAAGTTGCTTGAGTTTTCTCTAATATTTGGTTCAACCAATACATCGCGAAATGGAACGTTGTAATTAAGTTCAAAAGTGGATTTGAGATTTTCAATCTCTTTTAGATTTTTATCTGGAATTCCTTTCGTAATGGATATATATATTTTGGTTGAACAACTGAAAGACCACCAGTTAGAGCTAATTTATAAAACAAAAACAACTTGAAAATGATAATAATGGAAATCCGTTCCGATACTTAGAGTCCTGAAGATCTTTGGTGACTTGCTGCCACTTAGACACCATTAAAAATAACACTCGCTAGAGTATTTTTATGAAAAACCCACATAATAATAATAATAATAATAATAATAATAATAATAATAATAATAATGGTAGAAACCACAATCCAAAAATTCGAAGACTACACAAGAAAGAGCAAAGACAGATTACTTATGGCGACCAACAATAGTAGACGTGACGTGGACAAACAGAAAAAAACAACAATGACTAGAAAACAAAAATGGGAAGAAAAACAATTATATGGACACTTCAAACGACAAATTGGAGAGGTTGCACATGAAAAAACCTGGACATGGTTAAGAAAAGGAAACCTTAAGAGAGAAACTGAATTACTAATAATTGCTGCACAAAATAATGCCATAAGAACAAATTATATCAAAGCGAAAATTGATAAAACCCAACGAAATAGTAAATGTAGACTACTACGACATAATAATAATAATAATAATAATAATAATAATAATAATAATAATAATTCTCTGTGACTTTGAGATAAAAACGGATCACCTTATCCCAGCAGATTAACAAAAAAGAAAGAACTTGTCAACTGGTGGATTTTGCAGTTCCAGCAGATCACAGGGTAAAGCTGAAGGAAAATGAAAAGAAATGGACAAATACCTGGACCTTGCCAGAGAACTGAAAAAGTTATGGAATATGAAAGTGAAAATGATACCAATTGTAGTTGGTGCACTTGGAACAGTCCCAAAAGGATTGGAAAAAGGTTTGGAAAATCTGGAAATCAGAGGAAGGATTGATACCATCCAGAACACTGCTCTGCTGCAACCTGCCAGAATACTCAAAAGAGTCCTGGAGACCTGAGGAGACTTGCTGTCACTCAGACTCTAGTGAAAGACCATCAGCTAACGCTGATATGAAACTCAAAAGGAGTAGATAATAATAATAATAATAATAATAATAATAATAATAATAATAATAATAATAATAATAATAATATAATGATAAGCAAATAATGCAAGCAGAAATGAAAGGAAAAGTTAAAAAAGAATATCTCAGGAGAACTAGAAAACTTCTAGAAACGAAACTTAACAGCAGAAATCTGATCAAAGGAATTAATACCTGGGCTGTCCCCATTATAAGATACTCAGGACCATTCTTAAAATGGACAAAAGAAGAACTCAGACAGATAGACCAAAGGACGAGAAAATTAATGACCATGCACAAGGCTCTCCACCCTAGAGATGATAGAGATATATTGTATGTGTCAAGAAAGGAAGGGGGAAGAGGTCTTGCCAACATAGAGGAATGCGTAGAAACCACAATCCAACAACTTGAAGATTACACAAGGAAGAGCAAAGACAAATTACTTATGGCGACCAACAATAGTAGAAACGGCAGATGGACCAACTGAAAAACGACAAAGACTAGAAAACAAAATTGGGAAGAAAAACAATTATATGGACGCTTCAAACGACAAATAGATGAGGTTGCACGTGGAAAGACTTGGACATGGTTAAGAAAGGGAAACCTCAAAAGAGAAACAGAATCACTTATAATTGCTGCACAAAATAATGCCATAAGGACAAACTACATCAAAGCGAAAATTGATAAGACCCAACAAAATAGTAAATGTAGACTTTGCGGTAATAGAGATGAGACTGTTAACCATATACTCTGCGAATGTAGCAAACTAGCACAACGAGAATACAAAACTAGACACGACTGGTTGGGAAGGTGATCCACTGGGAATTATGCAAGAAATTAAATTTTGACCACACAACAAAATGGTATATGCATAAACCAGAATCTGTTCTTGAGAACGAAACGCACAAAATTCTCTGGGACTTTGAAATTAAAACGGATCACCTTATCCCAGCAAGAAGACCAGACCTAGTGTTGATTAACAAAAAGAAAGAACTTGTCAACTGGTGGATTTTGCAGTGCCAGCGGATCACAGGGTGAAGTTAAAGGAAAATGAAAAAATTGACAAATATCTGGACCTTGCCAGAGAACTGAAAAAGCTATGGAATATGAAAGTGAAAGTTATACCAATTGTAGTTGGTGCACTTGGAACAGTCCCAAAAGGATTAGAAAAGGGTTTGGAAAGTTTGGATATCAGAGGAAGGATTGAAACCATTCAGAACACTGCAATTCTGCAATCTGCCAGAATACTCAGAAGAGTCCTGGAGACCTGAGGAGACTTGCTGTCACTCAGACTCCAGTGAAAGACCATCAGCTAACACCGATGTGAAAACTCAAAAGGAGCAAATAATAATAACATTTTTAAAAAATTCAATATTAAAAAAAAAACTTCTCTGGGACTTTGAAATAAAAACGGATCACCTTATCCCAGCAAGAAGACCAGACCTAGTGTTGATAAACAAAAAAGAAAGAACTTGTCAACTGGTGGATTTTGCCGTGCCAGCAGATCACAGGGTGAAGCTAAAGGAAAATGAAAAAAAGGACAAATATCTGGACCTTGCCAGAGAACTGAAAAGTTATGGAATATGAAAGTGAAAATGATACCAATTGTAGTTGGTGCACTTGGAACAGTCCCAAAAGGATTGGAAAAGGGTCTGGAATGTTTGGAAATCAGAGGAGGGGTTGAAACTATTCAGAACACTGCACTGCTGCAATCTGCCAGAATACTCAGAATAGTCCTGGAGACCTGAGGAGACTTGCAGTCACTCAGACTCCAGTGAAAGACCATCAGCTAATGCTGATGTGAAAACTCAAAAGGAGCAAATAATAATAATGATAATAGACAAGTGTGCCATGCTCGTGATGAAGAAAGGAAAAACGAAACAGTGAAAGGAATAGAACTACCTAACCGAGAAGAAATTAGGACACTTGGATAAAAAGACAATTATAAATACCTAGGAATATTGGAAGCAGACGCCATCAAACAAACAGAAATTAAAGAAAAAGTAAGAAAGTAATACCACAAGAACACGAAAGCTTCTAGAAACCAAACGCTGTAGGAGAAATCTCATCAATGAAATAAATACGTGGACTGTCCCTCTCGTAAGATACTCGAGACAATTTCTAAAATGGACAAGTGAGAAGCTCCGATAGTGGACAAGAAACCTTATGACAAGGCACAAGGCATTACACCCGAGAGATGACAGACTATATGTGCCAAGAAAAGAAGATGGAAGGAGTATCGCCAACATTGAAGATAGTGTAGTTGTGACCATCCGATCACTTAAAGAATACACTAACAAAAGTAAGGAACGATTAATTGCAGTAGCCATGAAAAGCAATTGCAATATATTGACAAGCAAAAAACACATAACAAAAATAGAAAACAAAATTGGGAAGAAAAACAACTACATGGGTACTTCAAGTGACAAATGAAGAGATATCACACCAGAAGACATATGGATGGCTAAGAAGAGGAAACCTCAAAGGAGAAACTGAATCTCTTATAATCGCAGCACAAGTCCATGCAATAAAAAACATATATAAAGGCAGGAATAGATAAGACACAGCACAATAGCAAGTGCAAAATGTGTACAGACAGAGACAAAACGGTTAATCATGTAATAAGCGAATGCAGCCAACCAGCACAATAAGAGTAGAAACCTAGGCACGACTGGGTGGGAAAGGTGATCTCCTGGGAATTGCGCAAGAAATCTAATTTTCACTATGCAATTTGGTATATGCACAAGCCTGAGTGTGTCCTGGAGAATGAGTTGCATAACATTCTCTGGGACATGGAGATACAGGCGGATCTCCTAATCCCGGCCAGGAGACCGGACCTCGTATTGATTAACAAGAGGAAGAGCCCTTGTTATCGCGTGGATTTTGCCGTCATCGCTGATCACCGAATGAAAGTGAAAGAAAGCGAAAACATAGACAAGTACTTTAACCTTACTAGAGAACTGAGAAAACTGTGGAAAATGAAGGTAAAAGTCGTACCAATTGTAATTGGTGCCCTTTGGAACTGTTTTCAAGTGTTTGGAAAAGAGTATGAGAGGACTGGAAATCATAGGAAGAATCCAGACCATCCAAACAACAGCATTGATCAGCTAGAATAGAAGAGTCCTGAAAACTTGGAGACGTGCTGTCACTCACGCCTCTAGTGAATTACCAGTATTGCGGGTGTGACGAACTCTCACAGAGTCCTGGAGACCTGAGGAGACTTGCTGATACTCAGCCTCCAGTGTGAAAAAACTCAATAATAATGATGATGAAGATAATAATAATAGAAATCAGCTCCGCTATTAAAAAAAACAGTTATAGCCTGCTGTAAAAGAAAAGGGGGTAAAATAGATTTGGCTCATGCTATGCAATATTTACGTTAGGTTTTCTTCCGTTTATACAATGTGTCTTTCGAATACAAAGCTTACGCTATATATTTCTAAAAATGGAAAAGTGTCATGCTGAATTTTTGGTATGTGTTTTCTTTCAGAGTAAGATTATTTAATTCAATTGAAAATTATTTATGGGATAAATATCTGAAATAAAATACCTCATTTTGATACAATATAATTTTGTTCTGTTTTTCTTAGGATTTTATGAATTCTTGACCGACTTATTTGTAAAGCCCAAATTCTCCTAAAAGAAAAAACAGAATGAAATATTATTAGTATAAAAAAATTGAGGTATTTTATTTCAGATATTTATCCCCATAAATAATTTTCAAATTGAATTAAATAATTCTTACTCTAAAAGAAAACACATAACCAAAAATTCAGCAGAACACTTTTTCCATTTAAAAATTATATAGCGTAAGCTTTGTATTTCGAAAAACACATTGTATAAACGGAAGAAAAGCCTAACGTAATTTTCTATTGCATAGCATTTGAGCCAAAATCTATTACCCCTTTTTTCTTTACAAGCAGCTGATAACTTTTTTTAATAGCGGAGCTGCATTTCTATTTATTATCTTCATCATCATTATTATTGAGTTTTTCACACTGGCAGGCTGAGTGATCAGCAAGTTCTCTCAGGTCTCCAGGACTCTGTGAGAGTCTCACACCCGGCCAATACCTGGTAATTCACTAGAGCTGAGTGACAGCACGTCTCCTCAAGTTCAGGACTCTTCTTATTCTTAGTGCTGATCAATGCGGTTTGGATGGTCTGGATTCTCCTATGATTTCCAGTCCTCTCATACTCTTTTCCAAACACTTGAAAACAGTCAATGGAGCACCAATTACAATTGGTACGACTTTTTACCTCATTTCCACAGTTTCTCAGTCTCTAGTAAGTTAAAGTACTTGTCTAAGTTTTCGCTTTCTTACTTTTCATTCGGTGATCAGCGATGACGGCAAAATCCACGCGATAACAAGGCCCCTCTTGTTAATCAATTACGAGGTCCGGTCTCCTGCCGGGATTAGGAGACCGCCTGTATCTCCATGTCCAGAGAAGCTTATGCAAACTTCATTCTCCAGGACCCACACTCGGCTTGTGGCATTTATACAATGCATAGTGAAAATTAGATTTCTTGCGCAATTCCCAGGAATCACCTTTTTCCCACCCAGTCGTCCTTAGGTTTCTACTCTTATTGTGCTGGTTGGCTGCATTCGCTTATTACATGATTTAAACCGTTTTGTCTCTGTCTGTACACATTTGCACTTGCTATGTGTGTGTCTTAATCTATTCCTCCTTTAATATATGTTTTTTATTGCATGGACTTGTGCTGGCGAATTTTAAGGAGATTCAGTTTCTTCCTTGAGGTTTCCTTCTTAGCCATCCATATGTCTTCTGCGTGTGATATCTCTTCAATTTGTCCTTGAAGTACCTCATGTAGTTGTTTTTCTCCCAATTTTTGTTTTCTATTTTTGTTATGTGTTTTGCTTGTCAAATATTGCAATTGCTTTTCATGGCTACTGCAATTAATCGTTCTCTACTTTTGTTAGTGTATCTTTAAGTGAGCGGATTTTGGGTCACAACTACACTATCTCAATGTTTGGCGATACTCCTTCCATCTTCTTTTCTTGGCACATATAGTCTGTCATCTCTCGGGTTAATGCCTTGTGCCTTGTCATAAGGTTTCTTGTCCACTATCGGAGCTTCTCACTTTGTCCATTTAGAAATTGTCTCGAGTATCTTACGAGAGGGACAGTCCACACGTATTTATTTCATTGATGAGATTTCTCCTACAGCGTTTGGTTTCTAGAAGCTTCGGTTCTTGTGGTATTACTTTCTTACTTTTTCTAATTTCTGTTTGTTTGATGGCGTCTGCTTCCAATATTCCTAGTATTTATAATTGTCTTTTTATCCAAGTGTCCTAATTTTTCTTCGCGTTAGGTAGTTCTATTCCTTTCACTGTTTCGTTTTTCCTTCTTCATCACGAGCATGGCACACTTGTCTATTATCATTATTATTATTTGCTCCTTTTGAGTTTTCACATCAGCATTAGCTGATTGGTCTTCACTGGAGTCTGAGTGACTGCAAGTTCTCCTCAGGTCTCCAGGACTATTCTGAGTATTCTGGCAGATTGCAGCAGTGCAGTGTTCTGAATAGTTTCAACCCCTCCTCTGATTTCCAAACATTCCAGACCCTTTCCAATCCTTTTGGGACTGTTCCAAGTGCACCAACTACAATTGGTATCATTTTCACTTTCATATTCCATAACTTTTTCAGTTCTCTGGCAAGGTCCAGATATTTGTCCTTTTTTTCATTTTCCTTTAGCTTCACCCTGTGATCTGCTGGCACGGCAAAATCCACCAGTTGACAAGTTCTTTCTTTTTTGTTTATCAACACTAGGTCTGGTCTTTGCTGGGAATAAGGTGATCCGTTTTTTTCAAAGTCCAGAGAAGTTTTTTTTAATTTGAATTTTTTAAAAATGTTATTATTATTTGCTCCTTTTGAGTTTTCACATCGGTGTTAGCTGATGGTCTTTCACTGGAGTCTGAGTGACAGCAAGTCTCCTCAGGTCTCCAGGACTCTTCTGAGTATTCTGGCAGATGCAGAATTGCAGTGTTCTGAATGGTTTCAATCCTCCTCTGATATCCAAACTTTCCAAACCCTTTCTAATCCTTTTGGACTGTTCCAAGTGCACCAACTACAATTGTATAACTTTTCACTTTCATATTCCATAGCTTTTTCAGTTCTCTGGCAAGGTCCAGATATTTGTCAATTTTTCATTTTCCTTTAACTTCACCCTGTGATCCGCTGGCACTGCAAAATCCACCAGTTGACAAGTTCTTTCTTTTTTTTTAATCAACACTAGGTCTGTCTTCTTGCTGGGATAAGGTGATCCGTTTTAATTTCAAAGTCCCAGAGAATTTTGTGCGTTTCGTTCTCAAGAACAGATTCTGGTTTATGCATATACCATTTTGTTGTGTGGTCAAAATTTAATTTCTTGCATAATTCCAGTGGATCACCTTCCCAACCCAGTCGTGTCTAGTTTGTATTCTCGTTGTGCTAGTTGCTACATCGCAGAGTATATGGTTAACAGTCTCATCTCTATTACCGCAAAGTCTACATTTACTATTTTGTTGGGTCTTATTCAATTTTCGCTTGATGTAGTTTGTCCTTATGGCATTATTTTGTGCAGCAATTATAAGTGATTCTGTTCTCTTTTGAGGTTTCCCTTTCTTAACCATGTCCAAGTCTTTCCATGTGCAACCTCATCTATTTGTCGTTTGAAGCGTCCATATAATTGTTTTCTTCCCATTTTGTTTTCTAGTCTTTGTCGTTTTTCAGTTGGTCCATCTGCCGTTTCTACTATTGTTGGTCGCCATAATAATTGTCTTTGCTCTTCCTTGTTTAATCTTCAAGTTGTTGATTGGTTTCTACGCATTCCTCTATGTTTGGCAAGACCTCTTCCCCCTTCCTTCTTGACACATACAATATATCTCTATCATCTCTAGGTGGAGAGCCTTGTGCATGGTCATTAATTTTCTCGTCCTTTGGTCTATCTGTCTGAGTTCTTCTTTTGTCCATTTAAGAATGGTCCTGAGTACTTATAATGGGGACAGCCCAGGTATTAATTCCTTTGATCAGATTCTGCTGTTAAGTTTGTTCTAGAAGTTTTCTAGTTTCTCCTGAGATATTCTTTTTTAACTTTTCCTTTCATTTCTGCTTGCATTATTTGCTTATCATTATTATTATTATTATTATTATTATTATTATTATTATTATATTATTATATTATTATATTATTATCTACTCCTTTTGAGTTTTCAATCAGCGTTAGCTGATGGTCTTCACTAGAGTCTGAGTGACAGCAAGTCTCCTCAGTCTCCAGGACTCTTTTGAGTATTCTGGCAGTTGCAGCAGAGCAGTGTTCTGGATGGTATCAATCCTTCCTCTGATTTCCAGATTTTCCAAACCTTTTTCCAATCCTTTTGGGACTGTCCAAGTGCACCAACTACAATTTGTATCATTTCACTTTCATATTCCATAACTTTTCATTCTCTGGCAAGGTCCAGGTATTTGTCCATTTCTTTCATTCCTTCAGCTTTACCCTGTGATCTGCTGGGAACTGCAAAATCACCAGTGACAAGTTCTTTCTTTTTTGTTAATCTGCTGGATAAGGTGATCCGTTTTATCTCAAAGTCACAGAGAATTATTATTATTATTATTATTATTATTATTATTATTAATTATTATTATGTCGTAGTAGTCTACATTTACTATTTCGTTGGGTTTTATCCAATTTTCGCTTTGATATAATTTGTTCTTATGGCATTATTTTGTGCAGCAATTATTAGTAATTCAGTTTCTCTCTTAAGGTTTCCTTTTCTTAACCATGTCCAGTTTTCATGTGCAACCTCTCCAATTTGTCGTTTGAAGTGTCCATATAATTGTTTTTCTTCCCATTTTGTTTTTCTAGTCATTGTTTTTTTCTGTTTGTCCACGTCACGTCTACTATTGTTGGTCGCCATAAGTAATCTGTCTTTGCTCTTTCTTGTGTAGTTTCGAATTTTTGGATTGTGGTTTCTACCATTATTTATTTATTATTATATATTATTATTATTATTATTATTATTATGTGGGTTTTTCATAAAAATACTCTAGCGAGTGTTATTTTTAATGTGTCTTAAGTGGGCAGCAAGTCACCAAAGATCTTCAGGACTCTAAGTATCGGAACGGATTTCCATATTTATCATTTTCAAGTTGTTTTTTGTTATAAATTAGCTCTAACTGGTGGTCTTTCAGTTGTTCAACCAAAAATATATATATCCATTACGAAAGGAATTCCAGATAAAATCTAAAAGAGATTGAAAATCTCAAATCCACTTTGAACTTAATTACAAACGTTCCATTTCGCGATGTATTGGTTGAACCAAATAATTAGAGAAAACTCAAGCAACTTACCTGTTATCTCAGTTATAATTGCAAAATACACAGAAATATAAAATATCAATAATAACAATAAAGATGTTCTCGATAGAGAGCACACTTAATTTCTCTTTATCCACGTTATTGTTTTAAAGAACTAACAAGAATCAAATAAACGGTACTTATCAACATCTTGTTAATCATATTATCGACAAAGAGATTACATATCTTTTATGAAAATAAACAAAAATACAAAACCACAGAGATGATAAGAAGAACATTAAACTGCATTTCCCGTTGAATCTATAAGGATTATGAAGTATAATAATTTGTTGTGAAAAAATAAAAACTGTTAATGTCATCATCAGCCATAATACGAGTCGCGAAAAATCTAAATTTAACACGGGAACATTGTTTCATTAATATGCTTGCCAGTGGCAAATAATACCAAAAGCACATTTCTCAGCAACATAAATTTAGAACAGTAAAAATATAATATAACATTTAATCTTTTACGACACTACTTGAAAACGTTTTATAAAATTAAATCAAAAGTATTTTGGTATGTCTTACGAACAATTACCATATATATTTTGTCCTAAAAAATCACTTGTACATAAGTTCTTTATATTTTCTGTACATATATAATTCTCACGTTATCATTATACTCCTTAGTGAAAAAGTCTCCTCGTGTCTCAAGACTCTTTTAGTATCTAAGTCGATTTTATATAGTTGTGTCTGTAAAAATCTTTTTACATAGATGGCATTTTCATTATTATCATTATTTCACTTCATGAGAGTTTTTTACACCCGAAATAGCTGAGGATTCACTAGAGGCTGACTGATAGCAAGTCTCCTCAGGTTTCCAGGACTCTTTTGAGTATTTTAGCCTATCATAACAATGCTTCCAATTCCATAAATTAACGGAATTATGTCGATTTTTTAGCTCTCCAAATTTGAGAGTGGTCGCGAAAATTGTAACCTATTTTTATCTGTAAAATGAGTTCTAGATCTTCCCAACACCAAACCATTGGTTTAAGAAGGCCGTGTTTGCCCAAGGAATCCAGAAATGCTATCAAAAAGTCTTAAAGTCAACCAATTTTAAGTTTATTGATGATTTCTGATTTTTCATTGCAAGATCAGTATCTCGATGTGACACAACGTCTACGACAACAATTTTTTCTATTATTATTTCACATATATTGAACATTATTTATACCAAAAGATAGTTTGTTATCTGCTCAGAAGCGGAGCTACACCATTTTTGAGAAATGTGTTTAAGTTTGTTCTTCAATTTTCTGAATTTTTGTCCCGGTTTGGACTATCTTAAAGTAACAATCGCCAATATTGAGTTTCCAATTTTAAAAAAATGACGGAGTTATGTTGATTATAATCCACATAACTCTCCAAGTATGGGTTGGCGGTCGCGAATTAGTGCGATTTTTGTGATCTATTTTTGTCTGTTAAAATGAGTTCTAGAGCTTCCCTACTCATGAAATTGGTTTCTAAGATCATTTTAGCCCAAATAATCCAAAATGATATTACAACGTCTCAAAGTTAACCAATTTTAAAATTATTCATGATTTCTGATTTTCAAATTTTAACTGATGTTGTAGCTTCGGTTTTGAGCAATATTAAACTTTATTTTAGGTACAAATAATGTTCAATATATGTGAAATAATAATGGAAAAATTTTTTTCAGAGATGCAGTGCCACATCGATATTGATCTTACTAGGAAAACATTCAGAAATCATCAATAGCTTAAAATGGGTTGATTTTTTGAAACTTTTTTGAGAGCATCTTTTGGATTTCATGCGGTAAAATGCTCTATTAAAACCAATTTCTAGTAGTAGGGAAGCTCTAGAACTCATTTGACATATAAAAAGGCATTACAAAAAGTCGTCATTTTTCGCCAACCCACCAAATTTGGAAAGCTATAAATCTACAAACTCCACGAATTTTTGAAATTGAAGCTCAAAATTTTTGGGATTGTCTAATGCTAACATAGTCCACACCTGGAAAAGGGTTGGGTGGCAAATTTAACTTTTTTCTGGATGATTTGACATGGACCTACCCTGAGACTGAAATCTTCCATTAATGATGACGGAGATGGTGGTGGATGTAATTCCTAACTAATGAAATAATCCTGTTACTGTTACTATTATTAATATTATCATTAATATTATCAGTAGTAGTAGTAGTATTTTTGTATGCATCTCCTACAATCTAAAGTAAATTAGGAAATAATCGGAGTGAAGGCGTTTAGTTTTATTTTTTAATCGTTTTTGCTTTTTAGAGTGATTGAATTAATTCTTACAAGAAATGGCGTGAGAATATTGGACACAGAAAAAGAAAGAAACACAGGATTAAAGAGAGTGAGAGTGAGAGGAGGAGGGGGAAATATTCATTGATTTTTATGTTTTTGACACTATAATAAATGAAGCGGTCTTGAAGACTTTGTGTTGCATTTGAGCCAGAGTAATGTGCATGAACGGAAGATTTGTACCGTTGAATTATTAATACGAATAGTGATGTGTACAGGGAATTATGCTTCAGTAAAAAAAAAAGTTTACAAATAGGTTAAGCATGGATTTGTTCGTTAAAGATATTCATGGACTGGAAACATACCAACATTGTGTAAAGAAAAAGGGTCCGGGTGCAGCAATCATACTGAAAGTTGATTCTATGTCTTCTCAGATCAACAAGAGTTTTTTCAATATTCCAGCCGATTTTAGCAATGGTGTTGTCCGGATTCTCTTAATTCTCTAGTCTTTTTCTAAGCTTTTTGGACCGTTCCAAGTGCACCAACTACAATTGGTATCACTTTCACCCTCATATTCCACAGCTTTTCAATTCTCTAGCAAGGCTCAGTATTTTTTTTATCTTTTCGTTTTCTTTTATCTTCACCCTGTGATCTGATGGAACTGCAAAATCTATCAGGGGATAAGTCTCTATTGTTAATCAATGCTAAGTCTGGTCTTCTAGCTAGGATAAGATCATTCGTCTTAATCTCAAAGTCCCAGAGAATTCATATTTCATTTTCAAGAACAGATTCTGTTTTATGCATATGTCATTTTGTGTATGGTCAACATTTAGTTTTTTGTTGTTTTATTTCATAATTCCTAAATATTATTATTATTATTATTATTATTATTATTATTATTATTATTATTATTATTCAGCTTTATTTTCTGTTTCTTACAATTCTTCAGTATGCCTTTAACCAAGACCTCGGGGTGAGTGATTATTTTGTATATTCTATGTTCAAGCCATACTTTTGGGTGTTCTCCAAAAGAAGCCATTCCGCAAAATGTAACTTTTTCAAAATTTCATATAGGCTGGGACTGTCACGTATTATATCACTGTGTTCAGCTATGCTTTTCTTGATCACACCAACAAGACAATTAAAGATTATGTTCTCGTGACGTTTTCATATAATTTGTTTAAATCTGACAGTATATTTTTCAAAAATAATGCTAGTATCTTAAAGCAATTTTTTCAAATATAAGCAAATACTGAAAATTTTGTAAGTGCTGTGTTAATATTATTTAGACATTCAGATCAATAAACTGACACGTCTATCATCGGGTTATGGAAAAACGGGAGTTGGTTATTTCTTTTTTAAAATCATGCAATTGCTCTGGCGAGAAACCCACATTGTGGGAAGGGTCATTGGATAATTATTTTGGCCGGATCACGCTTTAGCAATGACTTAGAGTCCGGCTGGGGGCAGGTTTTAGCACTAAATAATGGACGAGATCGAGTCGAATGTTCGTATTGAGATATCCTAATTATTAGTGACCATGGAAATCAGCTGCTCACAAACCATTTTCTCAGATAAGGCCCTGGATGATATAAAAACCCACGTCTCTTCAGGGAACGTACTCTGATTTACAAATTTACAAATAGACATCGCCCTGGGAAAAATCAATGTCACACCAGACTGTGCGTCCTGATACCCAGTATGGACTCCCATCAAAGGACTCAACAGAACGTCCCCAAATGCCATCGGCGCATACTTAGCAGATGAAAATTCATTGAAATAACCTTTAATGTAAAATTTTTATATTCGTTCTTATTTAAATTCGTTAGTCTTTCTTATTTCATATTACATTTTATCATATTAAAAATTATATTCAATATTTACATTTCATTAAATTAAAAAGTTACATTTTATTACATTAAAATTTGCGTCCAGGGGGCGCATTGATTTTTAGTATATATAATGTAGTTTGCTACATTTATGAAATAAGTGCTCAATATCTGCTATAGAGCCTATATATCTAAGGATAGCGGAGACAAATGTACTTCGTCTGCTGATTGGTGAGAAACTGACAGTTAGCAAGAGTTAATATTTGTATTAGTTATATATTATTGTGCCATCAGTTTCTTGTGCATCTCAGTACTGTTCGTGTTTCGTCTTCAATATTCATCATTTGACGCAGGCGTCTTTTTTTAATACCTTTCTTCGCTTGCCTATTGACCTTCTTTTCAATCCTCATCACAGCCTTGACCTACATCCCCCTATATCACTCCCCCTCCTCTCTCTCTCTCTCTCTCTCTCTCTCTCTCTCTCTCTCTCTCTCTCTCTCTCTCTCTCTTCTCTCTCTTCCTCCCTTTCTTTTTTCTCTCTCTCTCTCAATCGATGTATTTATCTATCAATCTCAAACTCGAAAAAAGATTATCTTTCATATAGCACTGAATGATTTCACTACTTCACTCCAGATTACACTCTGTCTCACTTTTAATTATGATATTTTGCGAAATAATTCTTACAAAATTTGGGTTTTCTAGCGACATTTCTCTATAATAAATTATTTCTCTAAATTGACAAAAATCACGGTCAATCTATGTACAGGGCGACAAAAATGTCGGAAAATAGGTTAAAATATTTGCAAAAGAAAAATCCTGGATAATTGCTTAATCGAAAACTTTTTGACAATATTTATACTCATTTAGATATTGCCTTAAATAATTATTTTAAAATTCTATAATCAAAACTTTTAAATGTTATTTAAAACGATATTTTATTGTTAATCTGGAAGGGAAGAGTTGAGAGACAAACTGAACGCATATATTCTTGTGAATCACATTTTTATTCTTAAACTTAGGATCCTTAACCCACGTGCGACTTAACCCTTGCTAGAATACATCCTTTATAGATTCCAGCAGCCGACTAAACTTTCTCTATCTATTCTGATTGTTCCTAGTAGCAAGAAGTCAGAGTCAAACCAAGGTCATTAAATGCGATTCAATGTAACGGTCCAGATTTGAATTCAATAACACCTTAATCAAATGTATTTCCTGTACTAACAGTCCAAAACCGACGTTAGTGCAGAAAATATATAACATTAGCCACCGGTTTCTTCTTTGTGTGATAAGAAATTCCTGAATCTATATTATTATATTCGCTTTTTGTATAATTATATGGACTGTATACGACAGGAGATATCTTTTCCGGCAATGTTATATTGATTTCATATGAACCCTTATGAACTCATGCATAACTTTATCGCTTCCATATCTGTACGTAAAAATAAAATAATCGTTTGACAATCTCTAATAAAATATTTATTAACAAAGGAACTACGCCTAATCAGCTGTTCCTAATAATAATATGGTTATGCGGTTTCCTATATGTATTACAAGTAGTGCCCAATATATTGATAGAGTTTAGGTAAATCTAAATTAAACAAATTCAACGGCTTCTTGACTGACAGTTTCTCAAACTGTGCGTTCACCAGAACTGGAGCCATTCACACACACACACACACACACCACACACACACACACACACACACACATATATATATATATATATATATATATATATATATATATATATAATATTATATATATAAAGTGCTGTTATGCGTCCAACGGGACAAAATCAAACATTTTATAAAAAAAGGTCTGCAAGATTTTACATTTGCGACACGTATTTCAGATCTTCTGATATCTTCTTCAGGCGTTAATTAACCATATTCTGCCCGCAATAGATAGATATATATATATATATATATATATATATATATATATATATATATACATCTGTGTTTTATCAAGTGTGTGTCCTGGGTGGCAGATCTTAAATTTAAATGTATTTGAATTATAATTGTCTATTTGTTTATATCAATTGCCAAACCACTTCTTCTGATGTTGCTTGTTACACTTTTTATATTTGATAGGTCGTGTGTGTGTATTTGTAATTTACTTTCTGTTCTGATGAATTTGTCTGTGTGTTTGTGGTTTACTTTCTGTTCTAATGAGTTTAGTGTGTGTATGTATGTGTGTTGTATGTGTGGTGTGTGGTGTGTTTATGTATATGTGCCTATGCTTATGGTTCTGTTGGGTGTATGTATATTATATTCATAAAAAGATAAAACTAATGTGTATTTTTACATTTAATTTGCATATATACATTTTGCATATAGTATATATATATATATATATATATATATATATATATATATATATAACATACAATACACATATATATTTTACATTACATAGATTGTGTATTTTATGATGTAGTTCATATGTTTGTGTAGTAAAGTTGTTGTTGTTGTTGTTGTTGTTGTGTTGGTGGGTGGTGGTGGTGGTGTGGTGGTGGTGTGTGTGTGTGTGTGTGTGTGTGTGTGTGTGTGTGTAGGTGTGTTTCATTTCGGTTTAGTTCTGTGTTCTGATGTGTTTGTGGTGTGTTTTGCGTACTCCTATATACGTGTGTCTATGTTTATGTTGGGTTTGGTGTATTTTTGAGAGATTTTTATGCATGTATACATGCACATATATTATATTATTGTATATTCTATTATGTAGATGATATATGTATGTGTAGTAAAGTTAATTTTGTTTGTATGTACGTGTGAGGTTAACTTCGATTTAGTTCAGTTGTATTTGTCTATGAAACGTTTTTCTTTAATTAGGAATAGAGTATAGTCATCAGTTTGGTATATTGGCATCACCTTAACATCAATACATAGCGGTTTCTCTTGTTAGCTTATCTAATGTTGTTTTTGTTTAGTGAAATTTTGATGATGTGCATCCAATGTATTATATGTTTGAACTTTTGTACATTCTATTTTGTAAATCACATTTTTGAGGTGTAGTTAAGATTTCTATTTATTTTGATTATTATGTGAGGGTTTTTGAATGTATAATATAGTAATGTTTCATATTCCACATCTTTTGTTTTCGCATTTTGAGACACCCTGTGTAGTGTGTTCTCCAAATATGGATGTGATTCATTTTTTTTAAAGATTTTTGATTGTCTTTTTGCTTTTTAATTATTTTTGTTGTATAATATGTTTTGATTTTTTCATTGTTTCAAGTTGGTGCAGTATATTTGTGAAAACTTCCGGTTGTTTTGTTATATGTTGAAACATATGCTAGGTGTTGTTCTGTTTTTTAGGGTTCGTAGTCGCTCTAATGGTATTTTTCCTGCTAATTCGAATCCCGTGTTAATGAGTGTTGTGGGTAGCCTCTCTTGAGGACGGTTTTATTGTAATTCTTTTGGCGGATTTGTTGGAGGTTTTTTTGTATGTGACTATGGTGTATACCTTACGTGAAAGTGCGTAAGGGATGGATTTTATTCATTTCTTTATAGGGGTGTCTGTGGTTTATGTAACTGTCTGTGATAATTTGGCCACTTACATTTTAATCATGATGTCTAAAATGGTAATTCCTTAAAATTGTGTTCCATGGTGAATTTATTTTGGGTGTAGGTTTTGTAGTAGTTTGTGTATTTCGTTGATATCACCCCATGAGCATTTCCGGAATATGAAACAGTCATCCAAATATCTTTTCCATGATGTAACAAAATTTATTTTGATATGGTTTATCGTATTATTGTTCTATATTCTCATAGAGGTGTTCTAAATTATGCTAGGCTTAGAGTAGCGTAAGTTGGCGCCATCTTTGTTCCCATAGCAGTTTCTAGTGTTTGGATGTAGTTCTTGTTGTCGAATTCAAAAGAGTTCTTTTTTAGGATTAGATCTATACCATCATGATGATATTTTGTTGAACATAGGATGTAGTATTTGTGGGTATTTTCTAGTGCAACATGATATTAGTTGTTTTTCCTAATCATAGGGATATTGTTATATAAACTGATAAATTGTCAAATGTTACCATGAGTGTGACATGGTCTACTGTTTGTGGTATATAGTTTATATAACATATCCCCTATGAATTAGGAAAAACAACTATATCATGTTGCATAGAAAATACCCACAAATACTACATCCTATGTTCAACAAAATATTCATCACTGATGTATAGATCTAATCCTAAAAAGAACCTTTTGAATTCGACAACAAGAACTACATCCAAACACTAGAAACTGCTATGGGAACAAAGATGGCGCCAACTTACGCTACTCTAAGCCTAGCATATTTAGAACACCTCTATGAGAATATAGAACAATAATACGATAACCATATCAAAATAAATTTTGTTACATCATGGAAAGATATTTGGATGACTGTTTCATATTCCGGAAATGCTCATGGGGTGATATCAAACGAAATACACAAACTACTACAAAACCTACACCCAAAATAAATTCACCATGGAACACAATTTTAAGGAATTACCATTTTTAGACATCATGATTAAAATGTACAGTGGCCAAATTATCACAGACAGTTACCATAAACCCACAGACACCCCCTATAAAGAAATGAATAAAATCCATCCCTTACGCACTTTCACGTAAGTATACACCATAGTCACATACAAAAAAACCTCCAACAAATCCGCCCAAAGAATTACATAAAACCGTCCTCAAGAGAGGCTACCCACAACACTCATTAACACGGGATTCGAATTAGCAGGAAAAATACCATTAGAGCGACTACGAAACCCTAAAAACAGAACAACACCTAGCATATGTTTCAACATATAACAAAAACCCGGAAGTTTTCACAAATATACTGCACCAACTTTGAAAACAATGAAAAATCAAAAAACATATTAAATACAACAAAAATAATTAAAAGCAAAAGACAATCAAAAATCTTTAAAAAAAATGAATCACATCCATATTTGGAGAACACACTACACAGGGTGTCTCAAAATGCGAAAACAAAAGATGTGGAATATGAAACATTACTATATTATACATTCAAAAACCCTCACATAATAATCAAAATAAATAGAAATCTTAACTACACCTCAAAAATGTGATTTACAAAATAGAATGTACAAAGTTCAAAACATATAAATACATTGGATGCACATCATCACAATTTCACTACACAAAACAACATTAGATAAGCTAACAAGAGAAACCGCTATGTATTGATGTTAAGGTGATGCCAATATACCAAACTGATGACTATACTCTATTCCTAATTAAGAAAAACGTTTCATAGACAAATACAAACCTGAACTAAATCGAAGTTAACCTCACACGTACATACAAACAAAAATAACTTTACTACACATACATATTATCATCTACATAATAGAATATACAATATATAATATATGTGCATGTATACATGCATAAAAATCTCTCCAAAATACACCAAACCCAACCATAAACATAGACACACGTATATAGGAGTACGCAAAAACACACACACAAACACATCAGAACACAGAACTAAACCGAAATGAAACACACACACACACACACACACACACACACACACACCACACACACCACCCCACCCACCACACCACCACCACCAACAACAACAACAACAACAACAACAACTTTACTACACAAACATATGAACTACATCATAAAATACACAATCTATGTAATGTAAAATATATATGTGTATGTATGTTATATATATATATATATATATATATAATATATATATATATATACATATGCAAATGTATATATGCAAATTAAATGTAAAAATACACATTAGTTTTATCTTTTTATGAATATAAATATACATACACCCAACAGAACCATAAGCATAGGCACATATACATAAACACACACACACACACACCACATACACCACACACATACACACACTAAACTCATTAGAACAGAAAGTAAACCACAAACACACAGACAAATTCATCAGAACAGAAAGTAAATTACAAATACACACACACGACCTATCAATATAAAAAGTGTAACAAGCAACATCAGAAGAAGTGGTTTGGCAATTGATATAAACAAATAGACAATTATAAAATTCAAATACATTTAAAATTTAAGATCTGCCACCCAGGAACACACACTTGATAAAACACAGATGTATATATATATATATATATATATATATATATATATATTATATATATATATATTCGGCAGAATATGGTTAATTAACGCCTGAAGAAGATATCAGAAGATCTGAAATACGTGTCGCAAATGTAAAATCTTGCAGACCTTTTTTTATAAAATGTTTGATTTTGTCCCGTTGGACGCATAACAGCACTTTTATATATATATATATATATATATATATATATATATATATATATAATATATATATGTGTGTGTGTGTGTGTGTGTGTGTGTGTGTGTGGTGTGTGTGTGAATGGCTCCAGTTCTGGTGAACGCACAGTTGAGAAACTGTCAGTCAAGAAGCCGTTGAATTTGTTTAAATTTAGATTTACCTAAACTCTATCAACTATATTGGGCACTACTTGTAATACATATAGGAAACCGCATAACCATATTATTATTAGGAACAGCTGATTAGGCGTAGTTCCTTTGTTAATAAATATTTTATTAGAGATTGTCAAACGATTATTTTATTTTTACGTACAGATATGGAACGATAAAGTTATGCATGAGTTCATAAGGGTTCATATGAAATCAATATAACATTGCCGGAAACCGATATCTCCTGTCGTATACAGTCCATATAATCTATACAAAAAGCGAATATAATAATATAGATTCAGGAATTTCTTATCACACAAAGAAGAAACCGGTGGCTAATGTTATATATTTTCTGCACTAACCGTCGGTTTTGGACTGTTAGTACAGGAAATACATTTGAATTAAGGTGTTATTGAATTCAAATCTGGACCGTTACATTGAATCGCATTTATGACCTTGGTTTGACTCTGACTTCTTGCTACTAGGAAACAATCAGAATAGATAGAGAAAGTTTAGTCGGCTGCTGGAATCTATAAAGGATGTATCTAGCAAGGGTTAAGTCGCACGTGGGTTAAGGATCCTAAGTTTAAGAATAAAAATGTGATTCACAAGAATATATGCGTTCAGTTTGTCTCTCAACTCTTCCCTTCCAGATTAACAATAAATATCGTTTTAAATAACATTTAAAAGTTTTGATTATAGAATTTTAAAATATTATTTAAGGCAATATCTAAATGAGTATAAATATTGTCAAAAAGTTTTCGATTAAGCAATTATCCAGGATTTTTCTTTTGCAAATATTTTAACCTATTTTCCGACATTTTTGTCGCCAACTGTACATAGATTGACCGTGATTTTTGTCATTTAGAGAAATAATTTATTATAGAGAAATGTCGCTAGAAAACCCAAATTTTGTAAGAATTATTTCGCAAAATATCATAATTAAAAGTGAGACAGAGTGTAATCTGGAGTGAAGTAGTGAAATCATTCAGTGCTATATGAAAGATAATCTTTTTTCGAGTTTGAGATTGATAGATAAATACATCGATTGAGAGAGAGAGAGAAAAAGAAAGGGAGGAAGAGAGAGAGAGAGAGAGAGAGAGAGAGAGAGAGAGAGAGAGAGAGAGAGAGAGAGAGAGAGAGAGAGGGGAGTGATATAGGGGGATGTAGGTCAAGGCTGTGATGAGGATTGAAAAGAAGGTCAATAGGCAAGCGAAGAAAGGTATTAAAAAAGACGCCTGCGTCAAATGATGAATATTGAAGACGAAACACGAACAGTACTGAGATGCACAAGAAACTGATGGCACAATAATATATAACTAATACAAATATTAACTCTTGCTAACTGTCAGTTTCTCACCAATCAGCAGACGAAGTACATTTGTCTCCGCTATCCTTAGATATATAGGCTCTATAGCAGATATTGAGCACTTATTTCATAAATGTAGCAAACTACATTATATATACTAAAAATCAATGCGCCCCCTGGACGCAAATTTTAATGTAATAAAATGTAACTTCTAATTTAATGAAATGTAATATTGAATATAATTTTAATATGATAAAATGTAATATGAAATAAGAAAGACTAACGAATTTAAATAAGAACGAATATAAAAATTTTACATTAAAGGTTATTTCAATGAATTTTCATCTGCTAAGTATGCGCCGATGGCATTTGGGGACGTTCTGTTGAGTCCTTTGATGGGAGTCCATACTGGGTATCAGGACGCACAGTCTGGTGTGACATTGATTTTTCCCAGGGCGATGTCTATTTGTAAATTTGTAAATCAGAGTACGTTCCCTGAAGAGACGTGGGTTTTTATATCATCCAGGGCCTTATCTGAGAAAATGTTTGTGAGCAGCTGATTTCCATGGTCACTAATAAATTAGGATATCTCAATACGAACATTCGACTCGATCTCCGTCCATATATTAGTGCTAAAACCTCGCCCCCAGCCGGACTCTAAGTCATTGCTAAAGCGTGATCCGGCCAAAATAATTATCCAATGACCCTTCCCACAATGTGGGTTCTCTCGCCAGAGCAATTGCATGATTTTAAAAAAGAAAATAACCAACTCCCGTTTTTCCATAACCCGATGATAGACGTGTCAGTTTATTGATCTTGAATGTCTAAATATATTAACACAGCACTTACAAAATTTTCAGTATTTGCTTATATTTGAAAAAATTGCTTTAAGATACTAGCATTATTTTTGAAAAAAATATACTGTCAGATTTAAACAAATATATGAAAACGTCACGAGAACATAATCTTTAATTGTCTTGTTGGTGTGATCAAGAAAAGCATAGCTGAACACAGTGATATAATACGTGACAGTCCCAGCCTATATGAAATTTTGAAAAAGTTACATTTTGCGGAATGGCTTCTTTTGGAGAACACCCAAAAGTATGGCTTGAACATAGAATACAAATAATCACTCACCCGAGGTCTTGGTTAAAGGCATACTGAAGAATTGTAAGAAACAGAAAATAAAGCTGAATAATATAATAATAATAATAATAATAATAATAATAATAATAATAATAATAATAATAATAATTTAGGAATTATGAAAATACAACAACAAAAAACTAAATGTTGACCATACAACAAAATGACATATGCATAAAACAGAATCTGTTCTTGAAAATGAAATATGAAATTCTCTGGGACTTTGAGATTAAGACGAATGATCTTATCCTAGCTAGAAGACCAGACTTAGCATTGATTAACAAAAATAGAGAACTTATCACCTGATAGATTTTGCAGTTCCATCAGATCACAGGGTGAAGATAAAAGAAAACGAAAAGATAAAAAAAATACCTGAGCCTTGCTAGAGAATTGAAAAAGCTGTGGAATATGAGGGTGAAAGTGATACCAATTGTAGTTGGTGCACTTGGAACGGTCCAAAAAGCTTAGAAAAATGACTAGAGAATTAAGAGAATCCGGACAACACCATTGCTAAAATCGGCTGGAATATTGAAAAAACTCTTGTTGATCTGAGAAGACATAGAATCAACTTTCAGTATGATTGCTGCACCCGGACCCTTTTTCTTTACCACAATGTTGGTATGTTTCCAGTCCATGGAATATCTTTAACGACAAATCCATGCTTAACCTATTTGTAAACTTTTTTTTTTACTGAAGCATAATTCCCTGTACACATCACTATTCGTATTAATAATTCAACCGGTACAAATCTTCCGTTCATGCACATTACTCTGCTCAAATGCAACACAAAAGTCTTCAAGACCGCTTCATTTATTATAGTGTCAAAAACATAAAAACTCAATGAATATTTCCCCCTCCTCCTCTCACTCTCACTCTCTTTAATCCTGTGTTTCTTTCTTTTTCTGTCGGTCCAATATTCTCACGCCATTTCTTGTAAGAATTAATTCAATCACTTAAAAAAGCAAAACGATTAAAAAATAAAACTAAACGCCTTCACTCCGATTATTTCCTAATTTACTTTAGATTGTAGGAGATGCATACAACCAAAATACTACTACTACTACTGATAATAATTATGATAATATTAATAATAGTAACAGTAACAGGATTATTTCATTAGTTAGGAATTACATCCACCACCATCTCCGTCATCATTAATGGAAGATTTCAGTCTCAGGGTAGGTCCATGTCAAATCATCCAGAAAAAAGTAAAATTGCCACCCAACCCTTTTCCAGGTGTGGACTATGTTAGCATTAGACAATCCCAAAAATTTGAGCTTCCAATTTCAAAAATTCGTGGAGTTGTGTAGATTTATAGCTTTCCAAATTTGGTGGGGTTGGCGAAAAATGACGACTTTTTGTAATGCCTTTTTATATGTCAAATGAGTTCTAGAGCTTCCCTACTACTAGAAATTGGTTTATAATAGCATTTTACCCATGAAATCCAAAGATGCTCTCAAAAAAGTTTCAAATCAACCCATTTTAAGTTATTGATGATTTCTGATGTTTTCCTAGTAAGATCAATATACCGATGTGGCACTGCATCTCTGAAAAAAATATTTTCCATTATTATTTCACATATATTGAACATTATTTGTACCTAAAATAAAGTTTAATATTTGCTCAAAACCGAAGCTACAACATCAGTTAAATTTTGAAAATCAGAAATCATGAATAATTTAAAATTGGTTAACTTTGAGACGTTGTAATATCATTTTGGATTATTTGGGCTAAAATGATCTTAGAAACCAATTTTCATGAGTAGGGAAGCTCTAGAACTCATTTTACAGACAAAAATAGATCACAAAAAAATCGCACTAATTCGCGACCGCCACCCATACTTGGAGAGTTATGTGGATTATAATCAACATAACTCCGTCATTTTTTTAAAATTGGAAACTCAAATATTGGCGATTGGTTAACTTTAAGATAGTCCAAACCGGGACAAAAATTCAGAAAAATTGAAGAACAAAACTTAAACACATTTCTCAAAAATGGTGTAGCTCCGCTTCTGAGCAGATAACAAACTATCCTTTTGGTATAAATAATGTTCAATATATGTGAAATAATAATAGAAAAAATTGTTGTCGTAGACGTTGTGTCACATCGAGATACTGATCTTGCAATGAAAAAATCAGAAATCATCAATAACTTAAAATTGGTTGACTTTAAGACTTTTTGATAGCATTTCTGGATTCCTTGGGCAAACACGCCTTCTTAAACCAATGGTTTGGTGTTGGGAAGATCTAGAACTCATTTTACAGATAAAAATAGGTTACAATTTTTCGCGACCACTCTCAAATTTGGAGAGCTAAAAATCGACATAATTCCGTTAATTTATGGAATTGGAAGCATTGTTATGATAGGCTAAAATACTCAAAAGAGTCCTGGAAACCTGAGGAGACTTGCTATCAGTCAGCCTCTAGTGAATCCTCAGCTATTTCGGGTGTAAAAAACTCTCATGAAGTGAAATAATGATAATAATGAAAATGCCATCTATGTAAAAAAGATTTTACAGACCACAACTATATCAAAATCGACTTAGATACTAAAAAGAGTCTTGGAGACACGAGGAGACTTTTTCACTAAGGAGTATAATGATAACGTGAGAATTATATATGTACAGAAAATATAAGAACTTATGTACAAGTGATTTTTAGGACAAAATATATATGGTAATTGTTCGTAAGACATACCAAATACTTTTGATTAATTTATAAACGTTTTCAAGTAGTGTCGTAAAAGATTAAATGTTATATTATATTTTACTGTTCTAAAATTTATGTTGCTGAGAAATGTGCTTTTGGTATTAATTGCCACTGGCAAGCATATTAATGAAACAATGTTCACCGTGTTAAATTTAGATTTTTCGCGACTCGTATTATGGCTGATGATGACATTAACAGTTTTTATTTTTCACAACAAATTATTACTTCATAATTCCTTATAGATTCAACGGGGAAATGCAGTTTAATTTTCTTATTATCATCTCTGTGGTTTGTATTTTTGTTTTATTTCAGTAAAAGATATGTAATCTCTTTGTCGATAATATGATTAACAAAGATGTTGATAAGTACCGTTTATTTGATTCTTGTTAGTTCTTTAAACAATAACGTGGATAAAGAAGAAATTAAGTGTGCTCTCTATCGAGAACATCTTTATTGTTATTATTGATATTTTATATTTCTGTGTATATTTGCAATTATAACTGAGATAACAGGTAAGTTGCTTGAGTTTTCTCTAATATTTGGTTCAACCAATACATCGCGAAATGGAACGTTGTAATTAAGTTCAAAAGTGGATTTGAGATTTTCAATCTCTTTTAGATTTTTATCTGGAATTCCTTTCGTAATGGATATATATTTTTTGGTTGAACAACTGAAAGACCACCAGTTAGAGCTAATTTATAAAACAAAAAACAACTTGAAAATGATAATAATGGAAATCCGTTCCGATACTTAGAGTCCTGAAGATCTTTGGTGACTTGCTGCCACTTAGACACCATTAAAAATAACACTCGCTAGAGTATTTTTATGAAAAACCCACATAATAATAATAATAATAATAATAATAATAATAATAATAATAATGGTAGAAACCACAATCCAAAAATTCGAAGACTACACAAGAAAGAGCAAAGACAGATTACTTATGGCGACCAACAATAGTAGACGTGACGTGGACAAACAGAAAAAACAACAATGACTAGAAAACAAAAATGGGAAGAAAAACAATTATATGGACACTTCAAACGACAAATTGGAGAGGTTGCACATGAAAAAACCTGGACATGGTTAAGAAAAGGAAACCTTAAGAGAGAAACTGAATTACTAATAATTGCTGCACAAAATAATGCCATAAGAACAAATTATATCAAAGCGAAAATTGATAAAACCCAACGAAATAGTAAATGTAGACTACTACGACATAATAATAATAATAATAATAATAATAATAATAATAATAATAATAATAATAATAATTCTCTGTGACTTTGAGATAAAAACGGATCACCTTATCCCAGCAGATTAACAAAAAAGAAAGAACTTGTCAACTGGTGGATTTTGCAGTTCCAGCAGATCACAGGGTAAAGCTGAAGGAAAATGAAAAGAAATGGACAAATACCTGGACCTTGCCAGAGAACTGAAAAAGTTATGGAATATGAAAGTGAAAATGATACCAATTGTAGTTGGTGCACTTGGAACAGTCCCAAAAGGATTGGAAAAAGGTTTGGAAAATCTGGAAATCAGAGGAAGGATTGATACCATCCAGAACACTGCTCTGCTGCAACCTGCCAGAATACTCAAAAGAGTCCTGGAGACCTGAGGAGACTTGCTGTCATTCAGACTCTAGTGAAGACCATCAGCTAACGCTGATATGAAAACTCAAAAGGAGTAGATAATAATAATAATAATAATAATAATAATAATAATAATAATAATAATAATAATAATAATAATAATGATAAGCAAATAATGCAAGCAGAAATGAAAGGAAAAGTTAAAAAAGAATATCTCAGGAGAACTAGAAAACTTCTAGAAACGAAACTTAACAGCAGAAATCTGATCAAAGGAATTAATACCTGGGCTGTCCCCATTATAAGATACTCAGGACCATTCTTAAAATGGACAAAAGAAGAACTCAGACAGATAGACCAAAGGACGAGAAAATTAATGACCATGCACAAGGCTCTCCACCCTAGAGATGATAGAGATAGATTGTATGTGTCAAGAAAGGAAGGGGGAAGAGGTCTTGCCAACATAGAGGAATGCGTAGAAACCACAATCCAACAACTTGAAGATTACACAAGGAAGAGCAAAGACAAATTACTTATGGCGACCAACAATAGTAGAAACGGCAGATGGACCAACTGAAAAACGACAAAGACTAGAAAACAAAATGGGAAGAAAAACAATTATATGGACGCTTCAAACGACAAATAGATGAGGTTGCACATGGAAAGACTTGGACATGGTTAAGAAAGGGAAACCTCAAAAGAGAAACAGAATCACTTATAATTGCTGCACAAAATAATGCCATAAGGACAAACTACATCAAAGCGAAAATTGATAAGACCCAACAAAATAGTAAATGTAACTTTGCGGTAATAGAGATGAGACTGTTAACCATATACTCTGCGAATGTAGCAAACTAGCACAACGAGAATACAAAACTAGACACGACTGGGTTGGGAAGGTGATCCACTGGGAATTATGCAAGAAATTAAATTTTGACCACACAACAAAATGGTATATGCATAAACCAGAATCTGTTCTTGAGAACGAAACGCACAAAATTCTCTGGGACTTTGAAATTAAAACGGATCACCTTATCCCAGCAAGAAGACCAGACCTAGTGTTGATTAACAAAAAAGAAAGAACTTGTCAACTGGTGGATTTTGCAGTGCCAGCGGATCACAGGGTGAAGTTAAAGGAAAATGAAAAAATTGACAAATATCTGGACCTTGCCAGAGAACTGAAAAAGCTATGGAATATGAAAGTGAAAGTTATACCAATTGTAGTTGGTGCACTTGGAACAGTCCCAAAAGGATTAGAAAAGGGTTTGGAAAGTTTGGATATCAGAGGAAGGATTGAAACCATTCAGAACACTGCAATTCTGCAATCTGCCAGAATACTCAGAAGAGTCCTGGAGACCTGAGGAGACTTGCTGTCACTCAGACTCCAGTGAAAGACCATCAGCTAACACCGATGTGAAAACTCAAAAGGAGCAAATAATAATAACATTTTTAAAAAATTCAATATTAAAAAAAAAAACTTCTCTGGGACTTTGAAATAAAAACGGATCACCTTATCCCAGCAAGAAGACCAGACCTAGTGTTGATAAACAAAAAAGAAAGAACTTGTCAACTGGTGGATTTTGCCGTGCCAGCAGATCACAGGGTGAAGCTAAAGGAAAATGAAAAAAAGGACAAATATCTGGACCTTGCCAGAGAACTGAAAAAGTTATGGAATATGAAAGTGAAAATGATACCAATTGTAGTTGGTGCACTTGGAACAGTCCCAAAAGGATTGGAAAAGGGTCTGGAATGTTTGGAAATCAGAGGAGGGGTTGAAACTATTCAGAACACTGCACTGCTGCAATCTGCCAGAATACTCAGAATAGTCCTGGAGACCTGAGGAGACTTGCAGTCACTCAGACTCCAGTGAAAGACCATCAGCTAATGCTGATGTGAAAACTCAAAAGGAGCAAATAATAATAATGATAATAGACAAGTGTGCCATGCTCGTGATGAAGAAAGGAAAAACGAAACAGTGAAAGGAATAGAACTACCTAACCGAGAAGAAATTAGGACATAGGACACTTGGATAAAAAGACAATTATAAATACCTAGGAATATTGGAAGCAGACGCCATCAAACAAACAGAAATTAAAGAAAAAGTAAGAAAGTAATACCACAAGAACACGAAAGCTTCTAGAAACCAAACGCTGTAGGAGAAATCTCATCAATGAAATAAATACGTGGACTGTCCCTCTCGTAAGATACTCGAGACAATTTCTAAAATGGACAAGTGAGAAGCTCCGATAGTGGACAAGAAACCTTATGACAAGGCACAAGGCATTACACCCGAGAGATGACAGACTATATGTGCCAAGAAAAGAAGATGGAAGGAGTATCGCCAACATTGAAGATAGTGTAGTTGTGACCATCCGATCACTTAAAGAATACACTAACAAAAGTAAGGAACGATTAATTGCAGTAGCCATGAAAAGCAATTGCAATATATTGACAAGCAAAAACACATAACAAAAATAGAAAACAAAATTGGGAAGAAAAACAACTACATGGGTACTTCAAGTGACAAATTGAAGAGATATCACACCAGAAGACATATGGATGGCTAAGAAGAGGAAACCTCAAAGGAGAAACTGAATCTCTTTATAATCGCAGCACAAGTCCATGCAATAAAAAACATATATAAAGGCAGGAATAGATAAGACACAGCACAATAGCAAGTGCAAAATGTGTACAGACAGAGACAAAACGGTTAATCATGTAATAAGCGAATGCAGCCAACCAGCACAATAAGAGTAGAAACCTAGGCACGACTGGGTGGGAAAGGTGATCTCCTGGGAATTGCGCAAGAAATCTAATTTTCACTATGCAATTTGGTATATGCACAAGCCTGAGTGTGTCCTGGAGAATGAGTCGCATAACATTCTCTGGGACATCCGCCTGTATCTCCTAATCCCGGCCAGGAGACCGGACCTCGTATTGATTAACAAGAGGAAGAGCCCTTGTTATCGCGTGGATTTTGCCGTCATCGCTGATCACCGAATGAAAGTGAAAGAAAGCGAAAACATAGACAAGTACTTTAACCTTACTAGAGAACTGAGAAAACTGTGGAAAATGAAGGTAAAAGTCGTACCAATTGTAATTGGTGCCCTTGGAACTGTTTTCAAGTGTTTGGAAAAGAGTATGAGAGGACTGGAAATCATAGGAAGAATCCAGACCATCCAAACAACAGCATTGATCAGCTAGAATAGAAGAGTCCTGAAAACTTGAGGAGACGTGCTGTCACTCAGCCTCTAGTGAATTACCAGGTATTGCGGGTGTGACGAACTCTCACAAGAGTCCTGGAGACCTGAGGAGACTTGCTGATACTCAGCCTCCAGTGTGAAAAACTCAATAATAATGATGATGAAGATAATAATAATAGAAATCAGCTCCGCTATTAAAAAAAACAGTTATAGCTGCTGTAAAAGAAAAGGGGTAAAATAGATTTGGTTCATGCTATGCAAGATTACGTTAGGTTTTCTTCCGTTTATACAATGTGTCTTTTCGAATACAAAGCTTACGCTATATATTTCTAAAAATGGAAAAGTGTCATGCTGAATTTTTGGTTATGTGTTTTCTTTTCAGAGTAAGATTATTTAATTCAATTTGAAAATTATTTATGGGGATAAATATCTGAAATAAAATACCTCATTTTTATACTAATATAATTTCATTCTGATTTTTCTTTTAAGGAGAATTTGGGCTTTAACAAATAGTCGGTCAAGAATTCATAAAATCCTAAGAAAAACAGAACAATAAATTCTGAAGAAGAAAAAAATCAATTAGAAAAAAAAGATTGGAAATTAAAATGGAAGATAAAATTTGAAATCAATAAACCTGTTTGGTTTCATAAGAATTTAATTTTTTCTAAATCATTTTATTTTTCTCCTTCCCATTTTTTTATTTCTTCTTTTCTTTTCTGTTTTTACTCCCTTTTACAGTCTTTCATCTTTGCTTCTTTTTCTTTATATTTTTCATTATCTTTTCCCTCCCTTTTTTCTTTTTTTTATATGTCCCTTTTCTCTTCTATTTTTCCTTTTATTTTATTTTACCATTTATACTGTTGCGTTGTCAAAATTTTCCTCATGTCCCTCTTCACGGTATATATTTCTTTCTTTATTTCATTATCTTTTTCCTTGCTCTCTTTTCTTTTTATCATACTTTCTTTTATCCTTTATTCTTTGTTTCTTATTTGTTCTCTCGTTTTCTTCTCATTTTCCTTCCTTCCTTCGTTCCTTCCTTCTATCTTTCTTTCTTTCCTTTTTTCATTTCCTTTTTTCTTTACTGTTTTTCCTTTTATTCAATTTTCTCATTTATAGTTTCTTTGTCAAATGTCTTATAGTTCTTCTTCATAGTATCTTTTTCTTTCTTAGGTTTATTTTTCTTTCTTTGCATTTTTTACTCTTTCTTTGTTTCCTTCTTACTCATTTTTTTATATACTATTTTTCTTTTTTTATATATACTCCTTTATATTGTCAAATATGTATTCCAGTTTTTCATCACAGTATCGTTTTATTTCTCTTCTTCACGGAAAGTTTTTGACAATAGCTATTTCTATTACATCTTTTTCATATTCAGTTTCGTCTTTTTCCTCTTGCTGTCATCTTAAGTTTCCGACTTTTCAAAGTTTCTTTTTTTTCTTTCAACATCTTGATACTATCATCCTACGCTTCATTTTTTCATGTTTTTGTTGTTGTTTTTAAATAATTTTCCTTCACTTTCTTTTTCATTTACTTTTCTGCATCATAATCTATTCATTTACAAAATGTCACCATCTTCAAATTTTCATTGTCATTTTCTTCTTCATACTATCATCTAATCATTATTTTTATTTAGATATTATCCTTCTTCAAATTTATCTTCAGTTTCTTCTTCCTCCATGTTTCCTCTTCACAGTTTTTGCATCTTTAAAATGTTTTAACCCTTATTCAGCTTTTCGCTATGTTCTTTTCTTTTCTTTTCTTTTCTTTTTATACACACTACTTCATCTTTATCTTTTCCGTTCAGGATTGTTTTTCTCTTCGACACATGTTTCTTAATCTATTTCATTATTCAAACTATATTCTTTATATTCTTATCCATGATTAATCTTATTTGTATTCTTTTTCGCAGTATCTTCTTCATTGTATTTTCAGAAATATTCACTCTCCGCCTCTTTTCTTTCTTTTTCTTTCGTCTT
Source organism: Doryteuthis pealeii (assembly GCA_023376005.1). Classification (NCBI taxonomy): domain Eukaryota; kingdom Metazoa; phylum Mollusca; class Cephalopoda; order Myopsida; family Loliginidae; genus Doryteuthis; species Doryteuthis pealeii. Next base: position 20,409,653 of record CM042160.1, on the reverse strand, counting down.
CACAGTTTCTTCTTAACACTTATTTTCACCATTTTCCATCATCCTTTGCTTCACCATCTCTGTTTATTTCTTCATAATTAATAATCTTCAAAGCTTATTAATCTTTTTTCTTCTTTTCTGTCTCTTTTTCATTCTTCATACTATATTCTACTTCTTTACGGTTTATTCTATTTTAGTCTTCTTCACAGTATTCTGCGTTTGTTCTTGTTTATGTTCTTCACAATTTTTACCGTTATTTCTTTTTTTAAATATCTTCTCTCTTTGCCATTTTTACTTCACAATTCTTTTCTTCTCTTCAAAGTTTCTTCTTTCCCCTTCTTTTTGCCATTCTCCCTCATCCTTTGTTTTGAATTTATTTTCTTGTATATCATTTTCCTACTTCTCTTTCTTTTGCATTCATTTTCTTCTTCAGTTTATATTTTCTCCTCTTTCATTCCTCTTTTTCTTATCAAACCTCAGTTTTCCTTCTTGTTACCTTTTCTTTCTTCTCTTCCTTTTTTCCAATTCTTCAATATTTTTTCATATCATTCTTATTTTTACATCATTATCATGAACATCCTAATTTCATATTATTAATATTTGGAATAGTCGTATTAGTTAATTTGGTATTTGTGCATATCAATATATCACCGGGATATTTTCCCTTGGTTTTTCAAAAGGCAATCGGCTAATAAGTAAAGAAATTACTTACGTAACTAATCGAGAATGAAGAGCTATATATGCACTGAACTGAAAAAAAAAACTTGAATGGAGAAAGTGAAAAAAATCAATGCTAAACAGATCGAATATTGCAAATATTGTGCCACATATTTTTGAATTATTTTCTATTCAAATGGAATAAAGAATCAGAAATGCAGGCAAAGAATTATTTTCCTGAATTTTTTAGACTGACATAATTATCAATGATGATGTTATTGATTATTTATTGATTTTTTGGCTATGGATGAACAGAAGAGAGAAAATATAGAAATTACCAGACTGCTCTTGGATTTCATATATATATATATATATATATATATATATATATATATATATATATATACTTTTTTTTCTTTGGTGGAGTACCAAGTCGTTTGGTATTAGAATGATTCTAAGCTGTTCCTTTCTTCCAACTGCACGGTGTTGCAAATTTCAGGTCCGATTTGAAAGCCCAATATTTAATCTTTATAAACAGAGCAAAGTAATTTGTAAAGAAAAAAGGCTTAAACATCGGGTAATAATCGATTATGGTCCATTTCCACCCGTGGGTATCTAAGAACCCTTCGAGTTTCATCAGATCTTTATCAAAAAGGGTAAACAAATAAATTCAGCTTACATTTGTACATTCTCTCCTGATCCCAGTGACGGTATCGGGTTTCAATTCATCTTATCTCTTTCGGGTGACAGTGCTTTGATCTTGTGGCAGTTCTTTTTCTGTGGGCTTGTGGTAACCTTTTTCTTGGGTGCTGTCGCCTGGACTAGTCAATTTCAGTTCTTATGTTTCTTATCAAATGTCCTCATCTATATTTCCTTATGGAGTGGTTTTTTTAGAGCATTCAGTTAAGCTGACCTAGTCGGATGGATTCCCCACCACTGCTGAGGTGGTTAGGTTCATTGAATTAGATTAGATTTAATCAATTCCTTGTATTTGACCTAATTAACTGTGTGCATATGTGTTTCTATCCCCACCTTCCTACAATCACACACATACGAGCGTATGTCCATGATTTCACATATGAACATACTCACATACTACCCATTCACATATATACATATATATTTTAATACCGATGTACATATGTACACACACACACACACACACACACACACACACACACACACATATATACATATATTACCATGTTACCTATTGAGAAATCACCTCGAAGGACAAACCGCATCTTGTGTCTGTCCTCTCAAAACAAATTTTCAACTAGACAACTTTCCACTCCTGGGTCCGTTTCCTTCGAACACGAAGACAAGACCCCCCCACAACTTCTTCAGTATATCTCTTACTTTCATGCTCATTTTTGCCTTGTTCTGTCCAATAAGAAGCCAAGGTCAGTGATTTCTACGTCATCTATTTATCCTGGTTATTTTCGATTATTACACGTTTCAATCTATCAACATTCTTTCCTTTTCAACTCACCACTCATTTCATACGCTGATTTCCACATTCATTATTTTACAATAATTCGGAAGGCACGAAAATGGATATGGAAAAACAACACGCGAGCACGTTAATATTTTTCGCTCAGGTTTTATTCCTTTAACACACTAGTGTGGATGGTCCAATAAGAGAGAGAAAGACTTTTTTTTTCTTTTAAAAGGGAACTCCATTCTAATTACTCCTCATTGGACGCCACTTAAACCAGACCTCGATTCCTTATGATGTTCTCCTGTTCTGACGACTTCAAACCCTCCGACTCATTCACTTACTTCCTGGTTATGGTGGAAGAACACATCCTTTTGCAGTCGCAAAGTTTTTCGAATTGTCTACATTTGCGCAGAAAATTCGAAGCCTCCGGTTTATCTATTTATTTTGACCTAATTACTAGAATTCATTCACCCGTGACTAGCTAATCTAAAAGCAAGTACTTTGACTCACTCAGGGGTTAATTTTCAAAAGGTAATTTCGCGACGCCCTGTTTTCTAAAAATATTATTTTTGTTTTCCTTCTTTTTCTCTCTTTCTCTTTTCCCAGAAATTACGCTCCCATTTTTTATTTAATTTAGATTTATTCTCCCACATCATTATATTACACTTATTTATTAACTGTTAGGCATTATATTTGTGACTATATCGTTTCAATTGTGCAGGATGTGGTAATAAATAATGCCTGAAAATATCAGTTTAGCATGAATCATATTTATTAGATATTAAAGAATACAAGTATTCTGGGTTTAATAAGCTAGACGGGAAATACACAAGGAAGCTGCATGCCGATTATAACAAATCCTGGAAGCATGCTCCTAAAAACAGCAAATGTACGGTCATTTACCTCCCTTTTGAAAAACCATCACATAAGACAACCATGATATCCTGGGAACAGTTGGATAAATTAGGATGAATTCATAAGCAATGTTCTCCCAATGACATAAACATGGATAAAGGGTGATATAGGCTATTCAACATACCTAAATCTAAGTTAGGATAGCGTAGACACAGAGTCAACGGCGCTTGGGACTGATAATTTCTAGCTGTTGTGATCATAACACCAGAGGTTCCACGTGGTGAGAATCCCTTTATATGATTTGCTGTGGTTTGATGGGAATAGTGATTTAGTTCAGGAAGTATTCTGGGATAGGATATCAAGTTTATACCCTGTATTTATTTATGTAGCCATATTATTATTATTACAAACAATGTGATTTTCTAAAATATTGCCTGAGGTGGGTGGGAGGTAAAAATTCAATGTCAATAAACTAATTTTAATTCAGTTCAATTCTGTAGAAAAATGAATCATTTAATTTTTTTCTATGAATAAATCTTATTCATAGAAAAAAATTAAATAATTAAATGATATTTAAACATATTTGTACAATGAATGAATGAATGAATGTAATATATGTTGTTGTTACGCTCTTAATTCCCTTTAATGAATTTAATATGTATTAGCGTAAGCATTGAATTAACCGAATAACTTTATTTATTCAATTGTTAAAGAACGAAATAAGATTCATATGAATTATTCCTTTTTTTAATTTCTATAATCTAATACCGAATAAAATTAAACTTATTGATAAATGTGTATTGTTTAAACAAAAAATACAACTAACATTTAATTACTTCGTTACAATTAACTTAAATAAATATATTGCAGATGAAAAATAACATCAGTTAGGGATGTTCAATAGATTTTGCCCGGATGGGAAAATATACAAAACGTTTCTAAAAGTTATTTTATCGTAAGAAATCTTTGTATCATTTGATATTAATACGAATAAAGAAATATTTAAATTTTTTTACTTCATATCATTGAATTACTTAAATTTATATTTAGATGAATTTTGGCCGCTCAATAAGGAAGAGGAAAAAAATTACCATTACAAAGTAGAAAAAAAACAAAAAAACGTAAACATTTTTTGCATCAAAACCGCTCTTAACTCATTATATTAGATTCAATAAATTTCGTATTTATTAAAGTAAGCATTAAATTAATTAAATTACTTCATTTATTTGATTTTTAAAGGACAAAATAAAATTTTATGAATTAAAATTAAAAAGGTTATATCTATAATACAGAATAGAATTAAACTTATTGATGAATGTGTATTGTTTAAACAAGGAACAAAATAATATTAAACTAATAATTAATTCCCTAAAATTAATTTAGATAAATATACTGGAGATGACAAATAACTCCAGTAATAAAGAATAACAACCGTAAATAAAGTGTTTGCATTAAAAATAAATCTAAACAATATTACATGTTGTTATGCTCTTAATTTTCATTTTCTTAGAGATTTAATAATTTTCATATTTATTCAAGTCAGCATTTATCTATTCATGAAAGCATTAAATTAACTGAATAACTTTATTCAGGTTTTAACGAACAAAATAGAAATTATATGAATTAAAATGAAAAAGCTAAGACCGAATAGTATTAATCTTATAATACAACTAACTATTAATTAATTACTTTGCTAAAATTTATTTAGATACTGGAGGCTGAGTGGCAGCATGTCTCTCCAGGACCTTTCTAAATATTCTAGCTGATCTTAACAATGCTGCTGTTTGGATGGTCTCGATTCTTCCTTGGATTTCCACTTCCTCCAAACTCTTTTCCAAACACTTGAAGATCGTTCGAGGGCACCAATTACAATTTGTACGACCTTTACTTTTATGTTCCAGTTTGTTCAACTCTCTGGCCAGGTCTCGCTTTTTGTTTTCTTTCACCTTCACTTTGTGATCCACTGGGACGGCAAAATCCATGCGATGACAAGTTTTATTCTACTTAATTTTACAATAAGTGGTTTCCTACCCGGGATTAAGTGATTCATCTGCATCTCAAAGTCCCAAAAGATTTTATGCGTCTAATTCTCTAGGACAGAATCTGGTTTGTGCATATAACATTTAGAAGCATCTTTTGCAATTCCTAATGGATCGTCATTCTCCGCCAGTCATGCCTAGTTTTTTAATCTCTTTGTGTTTGTTGCATTCACTTATAATATGATTAACCGTTTCGTCTTTGCCTCTACACATTCTACCCTTTCTATTCCGTTGCGTCTTATCAATTTTTGCTTTGATATAATTTGTTCTTATAGCATTGTCTTGTGCAGCAATTATGAGAGTTTCAGTTTCTCTCAAGGTTTCCCCTTCTTAGCCATATTTAGGTCGTCTCTTGTGCGATACCTGCAATTTGTCACTTGAAGTATCCATATAGTTGTTTTTCTTCCCATTTCTGCTTTCTAGTTTTTGTTGTATTTCTTCTTGTCCATATGTTGCAATTGCTTCTTCTGACAGTTGCAATTAGTATTTCTTTTTTTTATTAGTGTATTCCTCGAGTTAAAGAATTGTCGCACCAGTACAATCTTCAATGTTGGCGAGACCTCTTCCCTCTTCTTTTCTTGGCACTGTTTTCTTGTCAGTCTATGTAGTCTATCGGGTGTAATGCCTTGTGCATTGTTATCAGTTTCCTTGTCCTTTGGTCCAACTGGCAGAGCTCCCCTGTGCCCATGTAAGGAAGGATCCAGAGTATCTTACAAGAGGGGCAGCCCAGGTGTTTATTTCCTTGACGAGATTCCTCCTACACAGCTTGGTTTCTAAAAGCTCTCTTGTTCTTTTGAGGTATTACTTTTTCTTCAATTTCTGTTTTTGATGATGTCCGCTTCTAATTCACCTTTTCTCCAAGTTTTCTTGATTCACTGTTTCATTTTTTTCTTCATCACACTTGTCATAATTATTATTTCACTTTTTGCGGGTATAATCATTTTATTCTTAATTATTTATTTTAAATCACAAATTTTCAGGTTCGATACCGGCCCTTGCTAACTCAGCACACAAGTAGCACAGCTCGGATCCGTGCGGTAAAGTGTGAAGCTGATGGCAGGGGTATCGTTCAAACTTAGACGCAAAAAAAAACTCGCACTGGTCTAGCACTAGTAAAAAGAGGATAGACCGCCTCGATCTCTGTTTGATACCAACAATTGGCCACTTTAATTGTTTATTTAATTTTCATTTCTATTCCCTTAATTATTATTTAGATCTTTAGTCTTCATGTGACTAAATAGGAATGTGTTTGAATGTTTACATTTGGGCATACATTTCGATCGTTTATTTAGAATTTTAAATGGTGATTGTGGCATTGTTTTTTCTAGACAAAACAAAGATTACAATGTTTTGAAGTGTTTTTGTAATCTACCCTTCATATTTACCAGTCTATTTTTTGTGTGTACAATATATATATATATATATATATATATATATATATATATATATATATATATAAGATTTTTGGATGTTTGTTTATTTAGAAGCATTGTTGAATAAAGTATATATTATATTTTTACTTGAAGGCACTTACAGACACACACACACACACACACACACACACACACACCACACATATATATATATATATATATATATATATATATATATAATGTGTGTTTGTTAGAGTGAGTACAGTGGGGTGTGGGAGAGAGTTCATAAAAGTTATTAGTCCAAACAAGTAGTGAAGGCATTTCTTTTTCTTTCATAATATAATATTCTATTTAGATTATTTTGTCAATACAAGATGTTAAGTATGTTGACTGCAGGGTAAATATGTAAAATAACGTGTAAATTTAATTACTTTAGATCCTTTCCTTTTTAGTCGAGTTCATTGTTCCACACACACACACACACACACACACACACATATATATAGGGCTGGGCTGCTGTCACACTCGAGGAAACATAAAATGCCTTCTTGACAGCATGAACAACATGGGAGGTATCAAATCACTCACTGCTGACCCTCATCTATCGTTCTCGATAAGAGAGTCCACCATGTATATATATTGTGAATGTGTGTATATGTGTGTCTGCGTATGACTGTGAGTGTATATATGTAAAGGCGTATATATATGTGTATCTGTATATCTGAGTATCACCCATACATTCAGGCTCAAATAGTTGTGATACATTCTTGTAGTGTTTGTGTGTTCTCTCAGATTAGAAATTATACTCGATTATCTTTCCTACTCTTCATGCTCGACGGAAGTCGAGACACGAAAGAAGAATTTAGATAAAAATGAGGAAGGTAGATAAAAGAGGGTATATATATATATATATATATATATATATATATATATATATATATATATATAGAGAGAGAGAGAGAGAGAGAGAGAGAGATTGAATGAATGAATGAATAAGAAGAAAAGTTCTTATTAGGCTTGGATTTTCGTATTTTATATAAGCTGCTCTGTAGAAAGTGTTAATGATCCATGTTTGCAATTGATTACACTGGGAAACAATAAGTTTTATTGAATTGGATCTGTCACTTCCTTTGGACTATTTTTTAACTATTTAATCCAAAAATGACACAATTTTTTCTATATCGCGTATAATTTCTGAGCTACGGGATACCCTCGATTTTTCTCAAAAACAGTAAAAACACAGCATCTAACAAATTTTTTCAAAATTTTATGGAAGGTTTTAAAAATGTATATTTAATGGGAAATAATAAAACTTTACACTGGGAATGACAAATTTTGTTGAGCTAGATCTGACACTTGTTTTTGACAAATTTTGGACTCAGTATCCAAAAATCTCCCCATTTTTCGCTATTACATCAACTTTTAAGTAACAGGATACCCTCGCTTGGTCTCATAAAAAATTAAAATACTGTATGTGACAAATTTTAGCATATTTTATAGAATTTTTTAAAAATTTACAATGGAAAATGATTAAAAAATGTTTGACTGTAGTGGTTGTATAAATTCATATTGTTCATACAAAGGATATTGTTACTCTAAGTCAAATTGTGTGCAAGTAGTTAAGATTTACATAGTTTTTCCCTAGAGTGTTTAATATGTGAATATTTCCTCTTTATGCTCCGTTGTCAGCAATCAAATTTACATCCCATATACTTTGATAACATTCCTCCATGAATTTCAAATCTTGCTGGTATCATTTATCTTGCTCATATCTGATCACATCAAGGTTTTTGAAGAAGTTATCAAGATGGCTATGGAGAAAATAGAACTTGATGCTCATGTTGCAATCAATCATTTTGTGGCTATTCAATTCCAGTGTAATTCATTGCTCATGCATTTCATCTTTGGTAACTTTCAGAATCTGAGTACCATCAAACACACCAGCCTTGACTTTTTCAATTGACAGGAAATGCCAAAATGTGGTGCTTGAAACACTTACCTTCAATTGGCAATGCTTTAATTAATTGCTTCAAGAACCTAGTTTCATGTGCAAGGTGCGAACATCATCTTCTTTATGTCAACAAATGACTCATGTAGAATGTTGGGATCAACAGGTTTGAGGTCAGATCTTGGAGGCCAATTCCTCTTCACCCAATGTTTCTCTCACGCTCTACTGCCCCACAATGAGATTTCAACTGAATGAGGCACTGGACCTATAGCTGATGGAAGACTAGGATGCTCAATTTTACATTTGTTTTCTTGTTATATGGTTTTTCATTGAACAAAAGTAACAGTCTGTTCAATGATATTTTGGCTCTCACCAAATCGTAGGTATACCAAATGCCAACATCACATGTTCCCTTGATCCACATCCATAAATTCTCAACACACTGCTTTCACATCTTGTAAGGGACCAAAGACTTTTCATAATCGACGTGTTTTAATTCAAAATATTCAAAATAGACTAGCTTCACAAATGCATTGATGTTTGTCCTTTGACTGGGAATCAACCTAGTCACTAGATCTGAATAATTCTTCTTCATTTTCAATAAAACAATCAACGCAATCAGTTGACCAGTTCTGTTACTTATAGACACATAATTCGATTGTGTTTATTTTAGAGTAAGGTGTAGAGAAAAAAACCGACGTAATAGAAGAAAACTGACAGCACTTTTGAAATCAGCATGCCTATATTAGTCTAAATCAAATAAAAAATCAAACTCAACAGATATTATGTCCAAAATTGTTCACCAGTGTTATATGAATCTTGAGTGATGATGTATATTGAGGAAAAAGGTGCTCAGTCAGGTGCTTTAATATTTAAATACTCTGCGTTCACACTTAGTAACAAAGATCATCACAGGTGATTAGCAAGGACATTACGATTAAATAATCATTATCGGATTACTATTTTTTTTCTTCGTATCACCCAGAAAATAGTCTTCAACTGTATTCCACTTTTAAACTTTAGAAATATCATTATTTTTCATTGATCCCAATAGGGTGTAGGATCTGAATCATTTTAGCTGTGTGTCGTTACATTTTTGGAATATTGGAGAGAAGAGTAAAAACCATTATGTGGCTTAGAATTGAGTTTTAGTGTTAATTGATTAATTTTACAAAGTCTTAATATCTCTTCAAATATTTTGGCTTAAGTAAAAGCGTTCCTTTTTCAATGATCTTCGTACTAAAGATAACCATGTTAAGCAGCGATGTTTGTGACCACTTCGTAAGCTACTTCAGGAATCAAAACTATATAACTAACCACAGTTGATAGTATTTTTAAAAGTTCGCTCTGAATATTTGATTGAGAATAAGATTTCAAACTAACCAGCTTTGATCAAAGGTTTGATTGATTGTTTAGTTTTAGCAGCATCTCAATGATGTCTCGGGTTATTCTCTGCCTAGATGATAGACTTACTTTTATTTTGCCTTCATCTTTCATTTTTGTGGAGTTGTTTCTTAAGAGGTTTGTCTTTATATTTAGACAAGAAGAACTCTCCGTTGATAACAACAAATATTTATTCACCCATAATTGTGCAATAATGTATAACGAGAGAGATCATCTTTATTTTGGGAGAGAGAAAATAGTGATGATTCGTCTAGTGCTATTTTTCGTAATTATGAAGGGTGATGGTTGAATTCAGGAACTTACAGATTTTTGGTTTTCCTGAAAAGGCGTCTTAGAGAGAATTATTCCTTCTTTCGTCGTGTGTTGTCTGGTATCCCTATGATTTTTTCCTCTCGCGTTGAAGAGAGTTCTTCCCAAAACAACGACATTTGGTTGGAAGACCAATCACAAGTTCACTACACCTGCTTTGAGGACACACTCCTACGCATGAAATCCTCATTGGTTCACACTCAAGCCACAATATAGGGGATTGGCTAATTAAGTTTCCTCTCCCACGCTTTTGGGGAGAGGTCTCGATAGATGATCCCTTTTCACTTCCAGTACAACTTTTCACAGAACAAAAAAGAATATTTATTTGGCTGGAAATAAGTTTCAAAATAGATTTATTACAAATTAATTCTATACAAAGGAAGTAAAAAATCAAATATCCATTCTTTCAAAGGAAGTAAAAATCAAAAATAATCTTTGGAAATTGATTTTTAACAAAATCCTTTTTTAGCAAAGGAAGTATATTTCAAAACATTTCTGCAAGTTATTCTATCAACACTTTCTCTCATTCTGCCATGCTAAATTGAATTTTGAATCATTATAATCTTTTAATATCAACATATGTTTTTCCGATTTAAGAAATGTACCATACTATTAAAAACTTTACTCAAGCACAGACACACACGCACACACACACACACAGACACACACACACACACAGAGCGAGAGAGACATATATATGTATATATATATATATGTATATGTCTATATATATATATATATGTATATATATATATATGTGTGTATGCATGAGCATGTGTGTATGTTTGGGAGTATTTAATGATATATATCATATATTTATCATACATATATGCTATATATGCACACACACACACACACATATGTATATATATATATATGTGTGTGTGTGTGTGTGTGTGTGTGTGTGTGTGTGTGTGTGTGGACGAGCAGATTCCCAGCCACCACGAACGAAACAAGTCCGGATATGTGTGGCCAGTGCGAGGGGGAGGAGTGTAGCGAGTGACCACGGAAATTGAACTCGTTACCTCTTCGTTGCTGAAATGCTGGTTAAATTCCGCACGAGCAGTGCAGAGTGGCCCGGATGTGGAGTCTCGTCGTGAGGATTGACGCGTGCTGATGAATGTCGAACGTGAATTCAGAGTGAGGAACCCGGATGAAACACAGCGATGGGATATTTAGGGACCTGCCCTCCCAGATCAGGGAGAAAATCTCCAGCAGCATTTTGGCTGTCGAAACGAGTGGAAGAGAGGATATAGTTGGATTGTGCTAGTGAGAAGACTAGAACTGCTGGGAGAGCAAATCAATTACGACTGTCTGATAACCTAAAGGTCCCTGGTTCAATCCCAGGTTTCGGCACCACTGACAACCTGAATGAAGCAGTTTGCTAATATATATATATATATATATATATATATATATATATATATATATATATACATAAACCCTGATGAATGTACTATTGCATGGAAACCAGAGACACAAAATCATCATGTCCCATATACATACATATAATATTCTATCATTCATTTATATATATATATATATATATATATATATATATATATATATATATATATACAGGGTGTCCGGGAGAGATTTGACAGTTTCATAAGGAAAAAGAAAAGTGCTTGGTAAGTAAAACATTTAATGGATTATTAAGAAACCCAACAGGCACAGAAATTATACTACTGTCAACAAGTTTCACTCAAAACAACTGCTATTAGCGTCGATCACAGCCTCAATCCTTCTGCGGAACCTGGTGCAAGCTGATGTTATAGTTTCCCTAGGAAGGGTCTCAAAAACTATCTTAATTCTTATAGAGGGGGGGGGGAATATATGGGGCTAAATAGACCTTCGAATCAACAAGCTCCCGTCAAGGGGGAACCAAAAACAAGCGAGTTCTCAGTTTTCTCACAAGTCAGACCCTCTGTTGGTCAACACATTCTTCGTCTAGCAGCTAAAAAAATCCGTCGTCGTAGTCGAAATAATCTTTAGCAGTTCAAAATCACATTTCCTTACTGAAAAGCGCTTCGTCGTCGCCTGCTTCTGCTGCTGCTGACTGCTGACCGCCCAGCGTTTGACTCACTTGTTATTTTATGGGCATATTAACCAAACATCTGGGCACGTCAGTCAAACCTCGCGTCCTTCCAGTTCCTACATCGCATCTGTTTTTGCATGCGGGTTCGATCCCAGCAGGCAAGACAATGTCTTGCTCTTTTTCCTTTCTCGTTCTCCGTCACAATTCTATCGATTAACTCAGCTTTTGTATTTCTGGCACAGCGATTGTTGTCTTTCTCAACAGCGTCATATACATAATAATCCATGGGAGTTCGGAGGCCAAACATTGGGACTGGTGTAGTCGTAAAAATTCGTCGACAACCATTTTTGACTGTTTCAAGATATGAGTGGTAGGGGGCCGAAACGTGATGCCATACATATGGCCTACCATTGGCTACCCTTGTTATACAGTGATTAGCAACTCCACGTTGGCATCTGAAGGTCGTCCAACACTTTTTCTGGGGGTTTTCTAGGAATTCTGCTGTACGAATACTACCATATATTTTGTTATGTTGCTTTCTTCTAGCCACAGCCTCGTAGTCTCCATTACACTTCTCCAGTTCATGTCTGATTGTTTTTACAGCATTCATGGAGCATTGGTCAGCAACCATAATCTCCTTATTTTGATGGTCCGTGCAGATCATCATGATACAAGTTATTCTCTTCCATGATTCACGTGGGTTCCAATCATCCATTCTATCTGTCATCAGGTATATGAATCAAGAAGGGTCCAAGGTTTTAAAAGATGCGTAGTCTACGTCAATATCTCCAACCTACGGAGAAAAAAACAAACACATATAAATATGTCAAATTTATCCCGAACACCCTGTATATATTTATGTGTGTGTTTGTATATATATATATATATATATATATATATATATATATATATATATATATATATATATATAGGCGTATTCATATCTTTATATATATATATGCATATAAGTTAGGGTAGTGTGGACATGAAGTAAACGGGGCTTGGCTACTGACAGTTTCTACTCACAAGCTTAAAAAGCAAATAAACAATAAAAAGCTGACTGTTACATCCTCACTCTCAATCTGGTATCTTTTTATAACATTTTTTACATTGGGGTGAATATGGCATGACCGCATACCTATATTGTAGAGCACGTTTCGGAGTATACCCGTAGTTGTATACTCGTCTTGTAGATGGTTTCCTTCTTAGATTGTTCTCTCTATCTTTGCTTTTTAGCTGATTCTACCTGTTTCTTCGCATGTTTCTTCTGCTTTCTGGGTGATAAGGGGACGTCCTGTTATTTTGATTTTTATTAATAACTGAAGACCTATTTTGGCGAACTCACATTTTATTAAGTTTAGGAAACTTAATAAAATGTGAATCAATTTTAACGCGCGAGCGAGATTTGACTACTTGGACGATCGACGCCATCTATCTGCTTCGTCCAGCGGCTGAGCCAAAAATAAAATCTAAACTCTATCCACCACGTTCCCACTGGCGAACCGGAAGAGGATTACATCTGTGTCAATCAAAATCGCCCGTGTTCCTCCGCGACTGTTAGTTAAAATTCGAATAAATACGCTTCAATATCCATGCATAATTAATCGGTTACACATCAATTATGCAACAAGACAAACCCTCAATAAAAATTTCAAACAGCACTCTTCCCATACCAAAAAAAACGTAAAAATCCTTGTAATACTATATATAAGGGCGCACAAACCCCCGGCCACTTGGTTTAAAAATTACATAGGCGAGGAACATTCAGTAACCAAGTTTTGGTGACTTCAGTTAGAACCTACTCTATCATAGATATACATGCACTCTCCAGGATATTGAGCACTATTGACTATAGATATAGCTTTCAATATTGTGTGTGTGCAGAAATATATATATATATATGTATATGTATATATATTCATATCTATACGTAACTGTTTACACATACATGTACACGTAAAATGTTATCCCCTTATCAAGATGATAAACATATACGCGCATACACACTGGCATATGTGCGTGTGCATACATATAGATATGTACTTTCCTTGGCGTAATCCTTTAATAAACTTACCTTACTATGACACAGGCGTATGGGAACAACCAGTAAGAAATGAACAATGCACAATGTAAACATATATATAAATCTATAATAGAAATGAAGAATAAAAAGAATAATATATAGAAATATATAAGTATATATATATATATATATATATATATATATATATATATATACAAATCAAAGCTTAGATCTAGCATGAGCCACTATTGAGTACTTTGTGTGGATTGATCTCACCATTCAATCGCAGTCCATCTTCAAGACAAACTTCTTGGTCATTACATGGTGTCGAGTTTCCATAAAGTTTTTTGATAACCTTTTTTGTAAGTTTGTTTTTACAAATTTAAAAGTTAATGCAAGTGTCTGGATGATTATACAACAAGATATATAGAATCACTGCGCATATGAAGAATAACAATTTATAAACAAATATGAATATGCATATAAAAGGTACCTGCATATAAGTACACACAGATACATTGACAGAACATATACACAGCTATGTAAACATACAAATACACGGGAGGCACTCATGGCGTAAAAATTATCGTCGAAGGAAATGATCCCCGCTTTCCGAGTTCAATTCTGAATGAGACTATTTGCATATCCCCTGTGGTAAATTAAGGATCCACTTATTCTGCTCCGCTTACAAAATCGTACTCCGTTTAAAAATTGACCTTGTGTCCCATACTGCCCATAGTTGAAAATACATAAATATAAATAAATAAACATATTAGTCCACCACACACACACACACTGTGTGTGTGTGTGTGTGTATAAATTTACCTTATTTATTGAATGCCCATCATATATTTATATTACGAATATATAATCCTATATATATTTGTGTGTGTGTAAGTGTATTTAAACTATATGTTCGGTGCCTTAAAAATAAACATTTTCGTCAAAGAAATGTATGCCAGTACGCAAAATACGCCTATATAGAAAAAGGTATGCATTTGAAAATATTTTTCAATATATAACTCACACACACACACACACACACACACACACACACAAATATGGTTGTGTGTATGAGAAAGAGAGTGTGTAGTTGTGGATATGGTGTGTCTATGTGTGTTTCTTCGAGTGTATCAACCCAATCTCTCTGCTAAAACCAATTTTTAGCGGAGTACAGTTGGTATCAGTTTACAGATTACCTTCTCTTTCTCTCTCTCTCTCTCTCTCTCTCTCTCTCACACACACACACACACACACACATATATATATATATATATATATATATATATATATATATATATATATATATATATTATTCATGTATAAGTATAAAAATATGAATAAACGAAAAAATGAAAGAGCGCTATTTACGATAAGAAAATAATTTGTCACCTTTTTCCTTTCTTTTCCATTTTGATATAACTTTATGGTACGGAACTTTATAACATCGCTTCATAACATTGCCCTGATGATGGTCTAATGTATATAAAAACCAAAACGCTCCAGCTGTGGCAAAACTATTCATTCATAACTATATAAATCCTCTGAATATATGTTTGTTTTTTTAAACATTTTTATACTTACATATCATTGGATTCATTTACATTTTTCTCTTCATACTCTCATGGAATGTGACCGAATGAGATTTATTGAATAACATCTTATATCCCTGAATGAAAAATATAGAGATGTATAAAAGTGTATGCATGTATGATTATTTCACAATGAATACACATACGCACGCACACATTTATGTATGTGTGTGTGTGTTTGTGTGTGTGTGTGTGTGTGTGCGTGTGTGCATGTGCGTGCGAGTGTGTGCTCACGTGCATTTATCAGTGCGTATGCGGTCAGAAAATGTTAATCTGTATTGTCAGAAAAAATCTAGCTTTATCAGTACATATATTTATAGGAAAATGAAAAAAATAAAAATAAAACCATGAAAGACTAAAAATGGCGTAGACAGGGAACGAAGAAGACAAGGAAAAAATGAACAGAAATAAATCAATATAGAAGATGATGAATGAAAATTTGAATAAGTTAAGCAACGTGTATGAAAGAAAACAACAATTGCGCAAAAGAAAAGAAACGAAAAGAACGAAAGATTTTCAAAAATAGAAGCACGAAAGGAAAACGAGACGGAAAGGCGGATAAAAAAAGAAAAATTCTACAATTACGTTTGAGTGAAGGGATAAGTGAGAAAATAAAGGCAGATAAATAAAATGAATGGATGAGAAGGGGTCTAAAAGGAGAAATAAAATGGAACAATTAAAGATAATATAAAGAAAAATACAATGCTTAGAAAAATGGATACAAATATGCAATCAGATCTCATTAAGTGATTGACAAATTCAGTCTCAACTTTTTAATATTATTTATACGATTCGGGCTATTATTATAGTTATTATTCTCACAATTATTCGGCTGCTATACCCTTCAGCCTTCTTCTGTTACCTTTTCTCATAGTCAGTTGAACCGAACATTTTATTCAATCCACGGGTGTTGATTGTTACTACCCAGCTGCTCTTCATACCTTAGATCATTGATTTTAATTGTATGTCAACTCAAAGATTAATTTACGCCTAGAAGTCAGGGATTCGTATTCATTGTACGTTAATATTTACATTAATGTATTGTTGTTGCTTTATGGGTTATTTTTGCACACGGCCCTATCAAATAAGCATAATTTTTAAACAGAACTATTTGACCCATGGATAGGATCTTAATAGGTACTTCGACTCCGGATAAGATGGTATCTGGAAGTAAGGGCAATAGTATATTTCCCCTACCTTCATACCTTGAGCCTCACTATCAAAAGCAGTTTGATGTCATACCATGGACACTTCATTCCTTGTAATATCTCGTATCAATCAGTTCATCTCCTTAGTTCGTTCTTATAATCGCTCTTTTCTTTTAACTAAACATACACTGTCACTTTTCTTTCCGTTAACTGCGGACGAGAAGGCTGGACACTATTGCAACCGAAACAAAATGAGGACAACAATTAGAGACGCATGAATAAAGTAAATAATAGTAACTCCTCATCTCAGACATTTATACTTATAGTGTACACTGTAATGAGTTTGATATGCACTGGGTGGCTTACAATTGCAACTTTATGCCATCATAAGTTCTCTTCCTACCTTGGCTAGAGCAGTGTATGACACGAAGCCAGATATAAGTATAATGGTTGGCAAAATAGATTACCTCTTATGTCCACCTCAGACAATAGGGACTAGATTAATAAAAGTCGCAGCGCCGAATTTATTTCCTTCGATGATAACCACTATGTTAAGCAAGTTGGGATAAGTTGAATATTATTAGTTTTGAAGTAAAACATTTTTTCTGTAGCTTTTGTTAAGTTAGATATTTATCATATTTTCACGTATTTATGAAATAGTAAAACGTTTTAATCTTTGCAATATATAGTTTAGGTTTTGCATACTTATAAGTATTATTATTATTATCATTATTATTATTATCATTATTATTATTATTATTATTATTATTATTATTATTATTATTATTAGTAGTAGTAGTATTTAGTAATCCAGTTTCTAGGTTGAATTTTATCCAATTGATAAATTAAGGACATTAACGGGAAGCGAAACAAAATCAGTCTCGTCCAGGATTTGAACTGGAGTCACTTCATTCTAATTCTAACGACGATAACCGTTACACGAGTGTGACTTCAGAATGTCAAGTAGCAATAGTTAGCAAGCTAGTGTTACATGCCAATACAACTATAGTGAGGTCAATCCACACCGTTTAAATCTGACATAGGGCCACACTAAGCAAAGTTTAGTAAGCAGGCGTTTATAAATAAAAGACAGGGAAAAAGAAGGAATATATATATATATATATATATATATAATATATATATATATATATATATATATATATATTATTCCTTCTTTTTCCCTGTCTTTTATTTATAAACGCCTGCTTACTAAACTTTAATATATATATATATTAAAGATATGGATAAAAACAAAATGTATGTATTCAGACTTAATTTTTCTCGTACTTTTTATCCATCGTTTTAGAGGTTCACCATGTTTGCATGCGTGCGTAACACAATAATAAGCCATCTTGTACCCCTTGTCTCTTTTTATCCCTAAACCCTATAACTATTGTATTTGTCTTTTTAGTCTATACCATATCGGACAATTCGACAGCGCAATGAGCTGCAGAAGGGAAAGGGCTATTTCTGTCTGTACATGAAGAATTAACTCCCCTGTTCATCACGACATCTGCGATTGAGCCTGCAATCGAAGATTTCCTTTTCTGTTAGGCTGCTGAGTTACCTGCTCAAAGCATCAAGGTGCATTATTCATTCGGATGCCATCATTAATAGGTTTTTATTTTGTTGCATACTAAGGTTTTCACGGTACCAAATCGATATATGTTGCATACCCTCTTCTTCTTCACTTACTTCTTTCTTACTCTATTCTTCTGGTCGTCCTTAGTATTCTGATCGTCTTTGTTATTTATTCTATCATCTTGACTTGGTCTGGTCTAGCGTCTCGGATCTCCTAAGGTCTGGTTTTCTACTGCTATGCTCCTGCTGGCTGGTTGTCCTGGATTCATTTCTTAGTTTTGTTACCAAGACATTCATCAACCACAAGAACATATTACTTATACAAACTTTTATTTCCTTAACTATACATTTCATGTAACTAAATATCTGACTAACATAGCGCGCGTGAGTTCCAGTTTTAGGCAGGACCTAAAATGGTCGACTTCTCTGCCTGACGTCTAACTGAAAACTGGGGACTCAAAAGGTCCCACGTGACTTCACGTATTTTGGCGGGCTTCTGTAATTTTCCATGGGGACCCGGCCATGGTATGAAAAGGGTAATCCCCTCAGAATTACAGGGGACCGACAATAATCTTAGGCACCGCATAGATTATGTAACAATTTTACTCGACGAACTTAAGTACTTAACTCTTTTTATATAATCTTTTTTAAGGTATTACGGAACCGCTAGGGAGAGAAAGATGCAAAGAGATTATAAGCCGCAGAGAAGAAAACTGAGAGAAAGCTATATATTGCCAAAATAGGATTGAGACAATGAAACGGTGGAATACCTAAAAGAGAGATAATTATCTACAACTTCTGGCAAAATATATGAACTCACCACCCTTACAGAATTAGCCAAATATCCTGGCTTCATGCAACGTAACTTAAATTAATTAAAATACTTTAAAAGTGTTTTTATACATAAGGTAGAAGAAAAAACTAAGGTATCACTAAATTTTGAAGAAAACGGTTTGGGATCACTTACAAGAATAACTCTCTAGCAAGGGAATCTGTCAGCAGCGTTATCAGAATAAATGTGATAACGCGAAATCCGTTGTTACTGGTTGCAATCTAATAAAACAAGTTTTTGTGTCAGATGAGTTTATAGGAAGGTTTAGTACCTTTAACATTAAGGATTTGAGTATTTCCTTACATTAGACATGGTTTTGCAGGTTTCTGGGAGAGAATCATTAAGACCGTTAAATGTTGTTTGTTTAAGTTAGTAAGTAGGAGAATAATAAAACACTTTGAATTTATTACCATATTGTCAGATGTGCAGAATGATATCAATTCTCGTTCGCTTACTTATCGCTGTTCTAATGATGCTGGATTGGATATCCTTAATCCTAATTCATTTTTGTATCCTTATTTTAGTACATCCCTTTTCTTGAGAGACCAGGAAAGTATTGATGAGTTGAACCTTCCTTCTGAAGAAGTCATTTGAGAAAACTTGGAATTCAGAAACTCCAAAAGAATTCCGCGATCTGTGGTTTGATGAGTACCTATTAAGCGTTAAATAACAATCTAAGGATCTCTATAAGGTAAATTACAACAATGTTACTAAGGCTGAAGATATGGTGATGATTAAAAATCCCTTAAGTCTAGACTTTATTGGTCTGTAGAGTGATGAAATTGAGCTATGGAGATGATGTTGTAGCTAGATCTGCTAATATTAAGAGGCCTGATGGTAGGTTGAAAGAGCATTGCCTTAAGCATCTATATCCTCTAGAGTTATCCATCACTCATTCCCACCAAGCTTATATTTCCCCAGTGGAAATTAAGGAATCTGTCTTGTTAACTCATTCTCCCCCCTGAAGAACGGTCGGAAAGAGATGTGAAGAAGATACAGAGTTTCATTGTATTGGTATTTATATTTACCCTTGTTTCTGTTCTGTAACAATCTAATTGTTTCTGTTCCTTGATACATTTTTTCTTATAATCAGAACAGAATATTTGCTGGGTGGTGTTTGGCTTATTTTGAATTTTATCTGTTCCACCCCTCCAGGGCTATTTAAGTGAATTGGCACCAAAATTCAATTAGTCTGTATTCTGCAAACAGGAGTGATGTACTCTCTCATTTGAAGACCCCGCTCCATTTGAAATCCCTATAGATATGAGCGTAATTTTTATTGAAGAAGAAAAAGATATAATTTCATATAATTCATAAGCCTGTTGGAAGAAGAATAAAAAAGATGAAAAAAATCCTTCGGCATTTATGCATGCGTCCATTAGCCTTTTAAATGAAAAGGCTACATTTTCGTCATATGAATCGACCTATTTTTTCCTGAGAGTTCTCTTCAAGAAGAGTTAGGTCATAGTTATTTATTCAGTTATTATCCAACAGAATTCCATGAGTAAACTACAAAACACTTGGAAAATTCTGCAATCGCCATCTGTTTCTACTGTGTGTTTATCACATGAGCCAACATTTCGTCAACGGCCGAATTCATTTTCTAATTTCTTAAAATTCTTATTAGCTTCGACCGAAAAAAGGAGGAACGAAGTATTCGTTATTTGTGAACTGACAAACTAAGTATAATTTCTGCCTTGTTGCAAACTTTTTGAAAGACTTATCTTTTCTTGAATAAAAGAAAAGAATTGGTTTTGCCATCACTTAAACTTTCTTCAGAGTTTTTCTAATGTTTTTAAAAAATGAAAATTCGTATTGTTAATTTTCAGTTGTATTTTTACAGCTTTCCGTTGGAAAAATGGTGCAATTAAATGAACTTGGTTAATTTTGGTAAAAATGTAATAAATGTCTGTTTTTACATTTCATTTGTGTTGGTTTTGACATGATCAATCTACTGTAATTTGGTAGTTTTTAAAATACAATAGCCCTTCCCTTTTTCTCAATTTTTAAAATTATATTACTCTTTGCGACCTCTTCATTTCATTTCTTTCGGCAGGTCACTCGATACATTTTCGGTGAATTACGGCAGTAAAAAGGCAATGTCAAGGATGACGTAGTAGTAATCAGTCATCTTGTGTTGTTGCTGCTATTACGTTTGTGAAACAGACAAAGGTTAGCAGCAGAGCTAAGATTAGTAGGCACAGCCAAGGTTTTAAGGGAGCTGTGACAAGTTGGTATTTACTTAAATAGCAGTGTCCAGCATTCCCTATTTATCTTACTTGGATTGTTTATTTGATGGGAAATGAGTGAGCGTATAGCTGATCTTTTGAAGTGTTCTGTTTCAATATTTGCTCAAAGAAGCAATTTCTCTATGCCTATGAATATGTTGACATCACATTCATTAGATGAGATATTGCTACCAAGGTATATGAACCGGTCGACTAAATTCAGAGGCTTACCATTTAGTGAGAAAATGGTGCTATTTCGAATAAAACCAATGAACTCTGTTTTATCAGCGTTCACATATAGACCAATGCCTCTTACTGCTTCCTCCAGGTAAAGGAGCAGAGATTCGTCTTGAGAAGGTTTATTGCAAGAGTGCTTGATCATCTACGTATTCTGAAATAGTAATAGTTTCCGCAGTATTTTGACTTTCGTAGTCCGTAATGTAGAGACTTTATGAACAGAAAAGGTGCCAATGTAGATCCTTACAACAACGTCCAGCAACAATGTTGAAGAAGTCAGTGTTCCCATCAGTTGAGAGGGTCATTGATTTCTTGGCCTTGAAAAGAATCATCATAGTGGTAACTAAAAAAAAAACATATTAGTGTTATATCGTAGTCCGACAAGAAAGTAATAAATAACGCAAGAGACAATATTAGGAGTAAAATACAAGTATGTTTTTTATTTTAAAATATATACAATATTTATTGTCTTTTCAGGCTAGACCATTATATCAGTGAGGGGCATTCTTATCACACCACATCTCTCCTTTTAGAAATTTCACTTTTTTCGTACTTTTTTTTCTTTTTTGGATCAATGTCCAAAGTTGAAGAAGGTTGTCTTTTACGCTTGCTAGATTATCTTTGTTCTAGTGCTGCTTACGGTATTAGTACTTCAAATAAATCATAGATCACCTTAATAGGTTCTCCCCTACGATAATTTAATTCAGATCTATACATCTTTTAAAACTAATTATAGTGTATTTTAATAATCCACGTGGGATGTTTAATAATATACACTAGTCTTCCTATTCATTTGTTAATAATGCCTTCTTTTCAGCTAACTTTTCACTTTTTATACTCTGTAAAATATATTTCTTTGCTAGCCTTGAAACATTTTGTTGTATCGGCATTATTTTTCTTAAACTATTTATTTTTATTATGTATTAGCTTATCGAATACCGATCATATCTTCCTAGAAAACATATACTCGACTGGTGATACTCCTGAAGATCTACTCGGGTTCGGGGTTATCCGATACATTCTGAGAAATTATTGTAATAATTCGTCTACTGTTTCACCTCTGTCCGCCTTTTTTTAATCTGGGCTTAAACGTATCTACAAAGCGTTCAGCTTGGCCCTTAGATCTTGGAGTGGTTGTCACATGACTAATTGAAAATTGACTTCCGTTACTCGTCACAATTGTATCAGGGATACCAAATCTTACGAAGATCTCGAGTAGAAAAATTATTGTGCTTTTGCATGTAGGTCAACTGCATGACAACATATGCCCACTTTGTGAAACTATTTAGCACAATAAGGTAACAAATCCTATTCTTTGGTCCTGCATAATTCGTTTCCGGTCACGGATTAATCCTTACCGGTGGTGCTTTTGCTGCCATTTCACAGTATCTAAAATGTTTCACAAAATCTTCAATTTCTTTCTCCATGCCGTGCAAATAAACCTAACTCCTCATAAGGGATTTCATCGTAGTGATTCCCGGATTTCCCGTAGGAAAATGCTTCAATATCCTTTTTTTCGGTGATGCCGGTATCACCATATACTCGCCGTGTAACAAAATATCATCACAGGAAGAAAAAATGTTTTCATGATTTGACTTTTTCTTTTGCCAGATCATGATTTCCTTTTTTTTAGAAACTAACTTATGAAATTTGGCTTTTAATCTGATCTCATCTTGGTTTACTGGTAATTCCATCACTGTATTGCGAAGTATGTTTTTTTTTAAATTTCCATTTCTGTACTTAATGCATCAGTTTCCTCTAAGCGTTCACTTAGCTTTGGAATTTGCCTTGACAATCCGTCTGCATGTCCTATTTCCTTAGAAGGAATTCCATTTTAAATTTAAAAGAATTGTTTCCCCTTTTTGAAGGCAATTCGCAATATCAGCCGGTATGCCTTTCTTAGACTCACATACTGATAGTAATGGAGCGTAGTCTGTTTGAAAAATAAATGAAAAAACTATGAAACGGTTTAACTGCAAATATTATACCAAGCGATACTTTTTCTATTTGACTGTAATTTTTTTTCTGCTAGCAATAACGTTATTGAAGTGAGGGCTACAGCCTTCAGGTGTCCATAATATTTCTTATATAACAAAACGGACCCTAAACCTACGTTACTAGCATTAGTAATGTTGATACGCTAACAAGTGGAAGCATATTTCTTATTGCTGTGGCTCTTGCTGGATCAGGCTGTTGACTCTTTTCATCAGTTATGTGTCACAGGTATTTAATTGTTGTTTAAAAAATCGTATTTATCAATGCTTAGCTTAGACCCATATTCTTTATTTTTCAAAAATACCAATTTCGCATGTTCCTCGTGTTCTTCACAATTTTTGCTTTTTATCAAAATATCGTCACGGTTTAGTCCCGTAGAATAATCGGTATGAACTCGAATTTTGTTGTTCTTGTTTACGTTAACCATGGGACTCGCCCAAGTACTGTAATCGGTTTTACTTGCAAACCCCAATCTTTTGTAAACGGTCCAATTCTTTTTCAATTATATCGAGCTGTAAACGGCACTTGTCGTTTTGGTCTAAAAATTGGTTGTGTATTATTTGTCAATTCGAATGTTGGTTTAATTTTTGTGCACAAACCTAAACATTCAGAAAACTTTTCAGGAAAATTTGATTTAAGTTCCTTTTTAAAATTTTCTGCACTGGCTGACGCTGCCTTTACGCTATTACAACACATATTCATTGGCAAGTTCCATAAATCAAAACTCCATCTAATCCGTTCCGAATAGGTATCGAGATTGATCCATGATTAATGCTTTCTGTTTAAGATTTTTCTTCATAAATGATACATTAACATAGCATTCACCTTAAAATGTTAACTTTTTACCGGTTACCCTGCGGGCAATTTTAAAAAATATAATTAGCGTTGGTCTGCTAATTTTTTACCCACGTTAATTTATTTATCATTGTCAAGTCAGGCCCTGTCTAATTTAAATTTACCATTTGTGTCGTTCATTTGGATATTTACGAATTTTCTTTTTATCGTTGTAAATGTGTTTTCTATTTTTGTAGTGTCAACCGTATTTTTTAAATTCGTATTCTTTTTTTCTCTGTGTTTTTCAGCAATGTGAGCCCTAACTTTTTCCACAATTATGACACACATTATTTTTAAATGGGCAATTTTTATATGTGTATTTGTCCATACCCATAACAAGGATTAATTTTAAACTAAAAACTTTGACCGCGTTCCTTTTTTTCGACGGCGTGTATGTGCAAAATATCTCTTTCCTCTATTTTTCCGTAAATGTATTATCCGCTGACATTCTTCAGCAACATTTTGTGATGTTAGTTTCGGATCTTGTTTTAGTTTTGATAGTAGATGTTTTCTTATTTTAGCGTCTTGAACAAAAATTAAAAAAAAAATCAAATATGAGACACTTGAACATATCCGGTGTAAGTTCGCTGAACTTCTCGTATTCTCTATTCCCTACGCTTGCAAATGTGCTATTATCTTCTGAATCCTTTTGGTCATATTAATGCATTGCCAATGAGTGTTAAAGAACGAACTGCTTTCGCAAAAAAATTGTTAAAAATGGTTCCTTGATACGAAATATCTCCTGGATTTTTGGTACTATGTAATTAGCATACTTTTCATGTTCAATTGCTCCAAATTTACCAAACAATAGTCGATTTTTTTTAATGTCTGACCACGTAGAACAGACTTTTACAAATATCTTAGTATCCTGATTTTATCTGCAATTATGATCTCTTCTTCTGATCTGTACCTAAATTCTCCAATTGAGGTAATTGAAGAATCTTGTGTAAAAAAGTTAGCGTTATTTTGATCACTTTCTCTTGAGCATTTTTCTAAGTTTGGAAAAAAAATTCTCCTGACGCTTGGAATCTTCAATACGTTGTTTTTCAATGGGTTTTTCTTGTTGGTTTAACAATTCCAACATATTTTAAAGGTCCTCCATGTTTTTTTTTCCTTTGAGAATTTGGCGTTGTAGATTTAAAAAAACAACTTGTGAACTTGCTTTGTGTCTTTGTTCGTAATTTTGTTAATACCGCATAAATAAATAGAACATTTCTCGATCGTCGCAAAACTGTTATATCGTAATCCGACAGGAAAATAATAAACAACACAGGAAACAATATTAGAAGTCAACTACAAGTATTTTTTGGTTCAAAATATATAAAATATTTATAGTCTTTTCAGATAAGACCATTATATCAGTGTGGGTGCTAATAGAAATAGAAATATTTGCTTTATATTTGCTCTGTGTACGGAATCAAATGGTTTAAGGAAAATCTACAAATATGAACGTTCCTTCTAGATTTATGGCTCATATTCCTTCAATGATCTGACAAATGGTCAAAAATTGAAACGATGTGGATCGATTTCTTCGAAAAACTCTCTGATTTTTCCTCGTGACAAAAATCGAAATAAATTCGAAAAATGTAAATATATAAATATAAAAACAAACAAGTATTGAATTTTTAAAATTTATCAAAAATGTTTTTAAAAATTAAACATTTAGTATTGTAGTTATTCTTTCCACCCCCACCCACCCCCAAAAAAAGAAAGAAAAAAAACATAATTAAATAGTTATTATATTACTAAATTTTGAATCAGGGCGCTATTAATGATAATAAAACGCTAAGAATGTTTGCATATTTTTGCTTCATTTTTTAATTTTAAAATAATTTTCGGAGAAAGTATTATAGTATCGAATTATAACATCAATCTGAAGATGGTTTAATAAAAAATCGAAACATTAAATATTACCATACTATCGTGTATAAATAAACACATCCTCCGCATATTTTCTTATTTTTCTGAGTATATATATATATTATATATATATATATATATATATATATATTTATATATATATATATATATTATATATATATGTGTGTGTGTGTGTGTGTGTGTGTGTGTGATGAACATTATGTAACTAAAGGAATAACGAACACAAACAATAATATTCACTCCATGCCTCATCAGTATAAAGTTTTATTTATAAATAAAAATGCCTCATCAGTATAAAGTTTTATTGTTTTAAAACAGAATTATATATATTGTGACACTACAAACATTTCCAACGCAGGTAGTTACTACATCCCATATAATGACTGTGACAAAAGTTACATCGGAGAGACCCAACGAAACAAACAAACGAGTCTATGCATACGGGAGATCGATAAAAACATGTCATGTTCGAAACACCCTCTTCTGACACATTCGACCATAGTTTCACTTTCACCCAAGCATCACTCATCAAACCTGCACACAGCAGAAATCTCCATCGTCTGTGTGAATCAGTGATTATAGCAAAATCGAAGACCATAAACCAAAGATCTGGATTCTTTCAATTAACACAAGCCATTGCAAAAATCATAATTAGCGAAAACAACATCAAAACAGATAACGGATAAAAATATAAAAAGCACAAGAAACTTAAAAGCACAGAAACACGTCAACGGATAAATACACAAAATATTCCAAATCACTGATATGATATACGCTCTTCCTATACAGACGAAATCAACAAACTCTCTCCACTAAACAGTCATAAAACTAACACTTCCACTAATAACTTATCACCTCCCTTACCCTAAACACTCTGATCCTTCTATCCTCCACTGGATCATGTTGAATTACCAACATTTGTGGCAATCCTTTCAACTTTCTTCTATACCACCTTCCCTATCAACTTCCCTCACCATCGTCTATATATCATTCTGTTTTAAAACAATAAAACATTATTCTGATAAAGCGTTTAAGACCAAGAGAGGCAATATACTAATTGAATGTCACTGGCGTTATTTACTTTTTCGACAACGTTTCCTCACAGTGTGTTGGATTTTTCCTAATATTATATTCCCTTCATATATATATATATATATATATATATATGCTTTACCATAACAGAGGCTTAGCAAAAATAAATAAATAAAAATCACACAAACATACCAGCCATACATTCAATTCAAAATATATAGACAGATACACAGAAAGATAGATACTACTGAATAAAAATAGATGGACAGAAAGTTTATAAAAAAACAAAAAATCTCACACATATAAAACTAATGACAAATCCAGTTTCTAAACACTTATATATAAAAAACAATTAAAACAGACATACACACATACACATACTCATTCATCTTGACCCACCCCCATCATCAAACATTCTTGACCCACACCTGCATCACCATATAAACACTCCCCATCTAGAGAGAAGAAAATCCACTATCCAACCCCAACCACCCCTGCCCCTACTGACAACCTACTGCTTTCACCATTTTGAAAATGCCCTTCATTGAAGCAAGAATTATATTTGAGTCCTGAAGAAGGTCTAAATGACTGAAACGTTGCATCGTCGACAATAAACATCCAGTTTCCATAACATCCCCGTTTGTCTACTTTTCTCTATACACACACACACACACACACACACACACACACACACACACACACACATATATATATATATATATATATATATATATCGGATACGCAGACTCAGGGAAACTAAAGAAATAAGTATGGAAAAGATCCACTGTGATATCCGTTTATTCGTGTAAGGAATTTATTGGATCAGTGTCAGTGGTGGATAAAGAGAGGTGGAAGCGACCAATCACATCTGTGGAAACATCGAGTGTGTAAGACAATCATTTAGTTGCTCTTTTGCAACGTACTGCTGCCACAGAGTGGTGTCACTTTTTAGCAGCGCACAAATTCCTATACAATAACTTGCGGCAGTGCGCTTACAAAATGCAACAGTTACAGGTTTGAGTGCAAATGATAAACCAAAATGAAAAGAGTTTGTAGTTAACCAGCTGGAACGACTTACTGGAAACGAAACGTTCCTCACCCGAGTTAGTTTTAGTGATTAAGTAAAGTTTCATGTTTCAGGGAAACCGAATTCACATAATATGAGAATCTGGGAATCAATACTGCCCTTTCGAAGTGAAGTGTGAAGGAGGCAAATCAGGCAACTCTGATTTTATCCCACTCATTAATGACTCCAGAAGTTCATAATCTGAAAATTCTTCTGTGAATCCAGGATTATAAAGTCCATTTTGTGAGATGTCAATTGAGTCCAATGTGTATCACCAAAATTTATCTTTGCTATTTTTAGCATTGAAAAATTAACAACTGCAGCTTCCCAATCGGTTTATGGAATTGACGCAAGGCATAAGCATATCATTACAAAATTTTTATTACTATGAAATGAGACCTTTCTTTGCTTCAAAAGGCTCTTACATAGAGATGTTTAATATGATTGCATGATAAAAATTGTTATTATTCTCACAACATTTATGTATTTTTGTCATGTCTTTTATAACTTTATGCCTTAAAATTACTATATAAAATAAAAACGTAAAATACTCACTATTAGTAACCAGTAGATATTTAGAGGCGTGTTAAAATTACAATGATAGCATATATTAAAATCATCATCGCCTAATTTGTTCCCAGCAGAGTTCATCTTTGTTTTTATTTGTAACAGAAGAAATAACTGTTTTACAATATCTTGCAATGTTTTTAATAAAGTATCCCAATTAATGAGGTAAATGGGGCTTAACTGAAGTCTTAGGGTGGGGTGGAGGTTATAATTTCAATTTAAATGCTACTTCTGTTATATCTTATTTATTTTATTTGAATAGTATAATTTGATAATCTTTTCTTGGTTGAAATAATTTTGAAATAATAAGATTTTTGTGCAATTTTCTATTTAAATGTATTATAAACAAGGATTTTGGGAGGCTTTTAATTAGACGATATTTAAAACTAAATGCTCAGAAATTGATGCAAATTGGTGCAAATGTCTACTATTTTGTGTTTATACTTATCATATCAATATCCAACTTTCCTTGGGTGAATTCTTTTGATATTAAAAAAAAAAGTGGGAAATCTACCTGCTCTAATGTAGAGGTGTATTAAATAAGGCAAAAATACTTTAGTATCTACTCCTCATTTTGTAATAATTTCCATATATCTGTCTGTACATTTGCTTTTGTGATAAATATTTCAAATTGTAAAGAGAGTTTATGGAAACCACACACACACACATATATATATATATATATATATATATATATATATATATAGCGTGTACAAAAATAACCTACTCAAGTTTCACCCTAAGGATCTTCAGGGTTGAATCCACTGAATTAATCAAGATATTAGTTAATTACAGCTAACTGCGGGAGTTCATGTTGTAATTATGACCGTTCAAAACAGTTTCGCAGTTAATGTTACGTCATTTTGAAAAGTTGAATGACAGACGCGATGTTGATATGCCGTAACTGTAGTTGTTAATACGGAATAATTTGAAAAATATATATAAAAGAACAACATTTAAATCAAACTTAAACATTTCCAAAAATGCTCTTTAATTGTTTTTCCATAATTTCCACTTCCGTTTATGCATGCATTTAGCAAAAATTTCTGATTTTTGGTTCAAAAGTTCTCTGTTGTTGGTATAGCACGCTATTATTAATTTTTCCTCGGGACATAGGTAGCAGAATTTATCGCCTGGGCAGTAAGGACAAGATCTTTAAATAATTTCCAATTTTACAATGGGGTCTATACCGTATTTATTTTTGAAGTCCCAGACATATTTGTTGAGAGAAGTGCTATACCTATATTTTATATCATTAACACTAGATGTATGATTATAAAACTTATTTTTAAGATAATTTTGAGAAGATCCAAAATTAATCATCCTTCGATTATTCCTGTTAAATACTGTAGCTTTATGGACCAGAATTTTTCTGCGACATTAAGAGGGCATATTATTATTATTATTATTATTATTATTATTATTATTATTATTACACTTGCATGGGAGAATATTATCATTGTTTATATTTTTATTAATTTTTTTATATATTAGATTTGTTTATATATTTATCAACGTTCGGCATGCAGCTATGTGATAATTTTATGGTGTTTTTATTAAAAGTTTTATGTAATTTGTTTTCGGGTGGAAAGTGTT
This sequence comes from Doryteuthis pealeii, assembly GCA_023376005.1. Lineage (NCBI taxonomy): Eukaryota > Metazoa > Mollusca > Cephalopoda > Myopsida > Loliginidae > Doryteuthis > Doryteuthis pealeii. The sequence goes on along the minus strand of CM042160.1, from coordinate 20,378,998 downwards.
TATTTAGAATTTTGAAAATGATACTTCCTAAATTGAGTTTCATATTTAAGGTGAACGGGAGTGTGAACCAAATAACATTTCTGTTTCTGTTTCTTTTTTGTTCCCCTTGGCTGGGTGAGATGCTATCTTCTTTATATATAAGGTTGGTTTTGAATCGACTAGATTTAAGGGCTTGTTCATATGTATTTTTTATTTTGTTAAATGTGGTTTTGTTTGATGAATCTATATGCCGGTAGGTATTTACTTAGATACTTGTTTTTGGTGGTTAGAACCTCTATTGATATAAGAAGGTGCATGGTTAGGTTTCATGTAAGGAGATATGCATCCATCGTTGAGATTTAGGGATATCTCTAAGAAATCGATTACTATTAGATTTTTTGGATTTCGATTTTAAAGCCAAATTCGTGGAATAGGATATGTAAGTTTTTGCGTATAATATCCTCTTTTTTAGGTGTGCTATGGTCTAATATTGCTAAACCGTCGTTTTTACCGTGATTACTAGGGTCTATGATAGTATTGATGTGATGTAATAGTAGACAACCGACTGTTTCACAGATTTCTGCGCCATCGTAGGAACCCATGGAAATATCGTAGTTGTTAATTTCTTTTTTGATCCATATTTCTTTGTTGTGGTATAAAATAGATTTTCGGTGGTATGGATAATTTGTATTTTTTCATCTGATACATCCATGTATTCTTAAGCCAGGTCTAGTGTTTTTTTTACAGTGTTTTCTGTTATAGAGGGGTAGAAATCTTTGATAAATATACATTTTTCATATGTATCGAGGGTTTAAAACCATTGATCCCAGTCGTTGGTGTTCCGCCATTGGTTTATATTCAATGCAGTTCTTAACGTGGTGCAAATGTCTTGTAATATTATTTTGCTTATTTTGCCCATTGGGTTGTTAATAAAATTATCCTTGTGGTCTTTCAATGTGATAAAGCATTGTTTGTTTTTTAATTGATTCTTTCCACACAGTCTGCTATGTTGAGTTTAGTAGCGAGGGATCTGGCCTCATTATTAATATCTTCTTCCAATTTGGATGCTGCTTTCTTAGAATTTAGTTTCCTCGTTGATATTACTCAACGAGGAAACTTATAATTTATATTTATCTGGGTGTAGTCTATAAAGCTTGTTCGTTTTGTCAGATTTGACAAAGGTTTTAGGAGATTTTCATATGGATTTTATGTCGTTCGTGATTTGGCATTGTATATGATTTTTTGTACGTTTAAATTCAATGTTTTTCATAATTTCGATGAGATCCGATTCAAAATCTTTTAATTCTTTTACATACTGTGAGTGGTTATTTGTTTTGAAACCAGTATGTCTCCTGTTTTTTTTTTTGTTTTTTTTTTCGGTCTTCGGAAAAGGTTTGGTTTAAGTAAAAGTATGCCTCTTATCTCGTACGGGAAGCAAATGTTTCGATCTTATTCAATAAATGCAGTTTGTATGTATGCTTGTCCGGTACTGGTATGTTTTTATAAGAGTATGGGATTTCCGCTTGTTTCATAATATTCTTATATAAACAGAAGTGCTCGATAGTTTAATGAAATAGAACAAAAAATATATATGTAAAAGTAATGACTTACCGGTAAAAATATTGGGTTGGTCTCAATATTTGGTTGGTATAAGTGTTACTCCGATAAGTCAGCGTTATAACAAATATAAAGTGCTTAATACGTAAGTAGAGCGGATTTATTATTATAGAGTGTACAGAAATAACCTACTCGAGTTTTACCATAAGGTTTGGTTTGGTTTGGTTTGTTTTGTTTTACGGCATATCAACCTCAGTGGGTCATTTAATGCCGATAAAGTTTTGAAATAAATCAATTCTTAATGGATAATACAATTTTTTTATCAATACATTTTTCTATTTAAACCATAGATGGGACCCTAACAGGTACTACCACTCCGGGTCAGAGTGGACCAGGGAGCAATGGTGATGAAGGGGTGCTCCACATTCCCCAAACCTCCAGAACTGGAACTTCACCATCAGATAGAGTTTTAACGTCATTCCCAGGACATGTAGACCCGCAGCCACCGCCTTCTAGCACCCATATGATAAAAAGGGGTTGGGGCTTGCCATAAGGGCAATAGGGTTGGGAAATTCATATAGGTGCTAGGGCTTGACGTGACCAGCCGATTGATCGGAGGGGGCCTCTCCGACCGCCCGTCTAGCCCAAGATAGGGCCAAAGTGGAGTATTGCATGTCATGAACTGCTCATCCACCTGGGCTCTATCCTTAAGCATCACGGGTCGCCACCTACGGCCAACAGGTGGCCCCATTGGGGGAGTCTTACCCCTGTGCAGAGGTGCAGTCGGTGCATTCTAAAGCCCCAGCCGACAGGGCGGAGATTTTACAATCAGGATCTTCAGGGTTAAATCCACGGAATTAATCAATCTAATATATATATATATATATATATATATATATATGTGTGTGTGTGTGTGTGTGTGTGTGTGTGCGTGTGTGTGTGTGTGCGTGCGTGTGTGTATTGTTCTGTTAAAACATCAAACGTGTGGAAAGCTAGCTCACCTGAGGATTAAAAATCTTGGATTTCAATCCCGTTTTACATCTTTTACATCTCAATGTATATTGTGGTATTGTCCTGCATATTCGTACATCGAGCGCTGTAAAGATTGCATTGATTATTGTTGGAATTTCTGTATATAAGGCATGGGACAAGTAGTCACTTCTAGATATAGACTCGTTGACTACCACGTGACCACCGAAGATTCCTATTATCCAATCACTGGCAGTGCTGCTGCTGCTGTTGGTGTATTTATAGAGGCCTGATTCTAATCTTAGCTCACTGCTATTTGGATCATCTTGGACGTCGGACCTAAAGGACACTATCCCACAAGGACTTGTTTACTTTAAGTTCTTTTACAACTTGAACCAAGGATGGCGGCCAGATACTCGTTTAGCGCTAGATTTTGAACATAATATCTATCTATCTATCTCTGTATCTCTGTCTGTCTCTGTCTCACTCTGTCTCTCTCTCTCTCTCTCTCTCTCTCTCTCTCTCTCTATATATATATATATATATATATATATATAGAGAGAGAGAGAGAGAGAGAGTGGGGGAAAGAAAGAGAGATAAAGAATAGATATAATAGATAGATGTCAACGGGCACAGATGGTAATAAATGAAGAAAATAAATGATTAAATAAATAAATGAATAAATAACCAAACAAACAGATAGATAGATAGATTGATAGATAGATAGCACCATATCTATAAGGACAGCTGAAAAAGTATTCGAAACAAGTGATATAGTCCTATTAGTAGCATTATGTATTGCCAGATAAATGAATTATGGGTTGACATCGTATTGACAAGATATGCATGATAATTACAAATGCCAAATAGTAAATTGGAGAACTTAAGAAAAGGCTCAAGTAAATAATACAATATGTCAGAGAGAAAGATGAACAGTTTCATAGTAAAACATTAGGTTTATTATCACCATTATATTTACTAGCATAACAAAACCGCCCTTCGGGCGGTGTAAAAATAAACTTAAAAAAAAAATAGCCTGAGGGGAGAGGGATTTAAAATTCAATGTCAGAGGGGTAGTATCCAAGTAAAATTAATAAATCAATTAAAGTAATAAAAAACAACAACACCAAAATATGCCAAAAACATTAAAAGGGCATTCAACATTTAATGATTTTAGTAATTAAAATCATCAAATTCATTAAAGGAGTAAAAATTAAACAATTTGAAATAGAAATTAGGAAAGTTAACTTTTCTATACCAAGATTTTTCCTGAAATAATATTTAATAATAAGATAAAATTTAGTTAATCAATTTTTAGAAATAATCAAAACAATAAAAATCATTTTGTATAGTTAATACAAAATGATTTTTATTGTTTTGATTATTTTATAAAAATTTTGAAATAAAAAAAGAAACATTCACCTTATTTATTTAACATCTAACAAACATTTAGTTTTAGTGTAAATAAATATTATATAAAATGAAATAGAGTAATGATACTTAAATCAAATTTTAAATGCTAAATAATACTTAATATTAATTTTTTTTTAATCGGAGGAAATAAAAATATCTAATTTATTGATTTATTTTCAACTAAATTTTATTTGGTACAATTCTGTAAAAATATAAATTCTTTAAATATAAATTCTTTCTCCAATAAATAAAATCTTTTGATAAGAGATTCAGTATCAATTTGTCTGTAACTAAAACTATGTCGCTGTAAAATTAATAAATCAATAAAAGTAATAAAAAACAACAATGCGAAAATATGCCAAACACTTTAAAAGGACGTTCAACATTTAATGATTTTAGTAATTAAAATCATCAAATTCATTAAAGGATTAAAAAAATAAACAAGTTGAAATAGAAATTAGGAAAGTTAACTTTGTTGTATTCTGCTTAAACAAAGATTACAGCTGTGATATAAATTTGATACATAAATGCATTTACGGCGTCGTTAATAATATAAAGAAATGTTTTTCATTATGAAAAGACGTCATTATTAAATCTATTTGGCTTAAGTGTCAAAAACAATAATAAATGAAGTCGGAAGTAAAATTACCCCTTTCTAATTAAATAATTCTCGTGACATATTTGATAAATAATGTCTGATATATTAAAATAGAGTCGCTTTTTGAACTGGAAAATAATATTGAATGGCTTTATTCAAAAGACTAGCGTAAACTGTAGATAAACTACTGTATATAATCTAATTATTACATGTTTACTTAAGAGCTATTGCAGAATAGTTCAATATTTAAAAAGTATAACAAACTTGATTTAATTCTCTCTCTCTCTCTCTCTCTCTCTCTCTCTCTCTCTCTCTCTCTCACGCTTTTTTCTGTCTTTCCTTTTCATCTTTGTATTATGTTCGATTGAAAAATATTAGCGTTATCGCTTCTGGATGTTCCCCACCTCTATATATTTCCCCTATTCTCTTTCGATCTTAATATACTTTTTCTGTGTAACATGTCATTTTTCTTTCCTTTCTTTATAATAAAAATGGAAAAGCTAAGTTGACGACACTCATTTGGACGGCCTCGTCTTTAACCAGATGCTGTTGCAAGATGATAACGGTTTCCTGAGATAATATTTAATAATAAATTTAAATTTAGTTTATCAATGAATAAAACAATTAACTATACGAAATGATTTTTATTTATTTATTTAATTTTTAAAAACAAAACAAAATTTATATAAATCAGAATTAAAATGCTATTTTCAATCATCTAATACAGAATAATATTCCTCTTATTGAGGAATGTGTATTGTTTAAACATTGAACAAAATACTATAAATTTCTCGCTACAATTAATTTAAATAAATATATTGCTGATGAAAAATAACATTAGTAACATGAAATAACCGTAAACAGATTTTGATTTGAAAATAAATGTAAATATGTTTTTAAAACTCCTAATAGGATTTATAAAATTTGAAATAAAAATTACCTGTTATATTTGTGAAGGTGCAGCGTAAACAAATGAAACTTAATACGAAAAAAAAAAAGTAAAAATAAATGTTTATTTTATCTATAAAAATGTTCATAAGCCTAGTTGGTAAAATCCGATGTTTGTACCATGTTTATTTTATAGTACAGGGGACATTTTTTGTTTATCACCGCTATCAATAAACAAATCAAGGCGAAGAAAAAAGATTCTAAATTAAATATTTTTACACAATTCTATAAATTGTATTTTAATTGAATGAATGGATAAAAAAATACTTTTTAATATCTGTATAACTTAATAACTCTATTATCTTAAAACTTTAAAAATGTTTTCGTTACATTAAAAAAACGGAGAAAATAAGACACATAAGAATTTAAAGTAAGGTATGAATAAGTGGCTATATCTTATTTATAAATACATTTCTCGCAAAACTTTATACATTAAATAATTATAAATACAAATTAGAATAAAAATCACTATGTAAAAATGTATATAACTAAACATGCATTTATTGAAAGATTCGTTAAAAATCGCCGAGACCATCGGATATTACAAACACAACTTCATAGTGTAAATAAACCAATCTGTTTCTTAAATATTAAGTATTACTCAAATTGATTATAAATTAGGTTCCCATTGATAAATGCTTTAGATTATTGGGAAATCTGTGACGTAAGCAGTGACGTAGTTTCGGCTTCAGACAGAAATGCAATCTATCTCCATTATATATAAATTTCTTACAGTTGTTACCTTTTGTTTTCTCTTTAGATGCGTCATTTCGTTTGTAAACCGTGGGAAAAAGCAAACTTAGTTTGTTTACGGTCATTGTAATATGCAATATCAATAATTATAACAAAAATAACACTATATTGAAAAGCAAAAGTCATTTCAAAATAATAGATAATGAAATAATTTTTTTAATACAGCACGCTTGCTGGAGCGTTGTACCACCACACCGTTTTCTCCTCTGGTCGTCTATTTATAGAACTATATTTATAATTACAATTAAAAAAAAATTATAATTACAATAAAATCAAATAAACATATTTTTATTTATTTTTATTTTTGCATACGAATTGTCATTTAACAAGAAAACGTATTGTCAGTTCCTCTATGTATTTTAAATAAGATGGAGTAATCTATGCATTAAATGTCAGGCCTCTATACTTAGTAGACTAGTTTCCCATACCTCGGTAGCAATATCCCAGCTACACAAACCATTCACTTAATTCATCTTAAGTGAATGGTTTCAAGGCATATTGGGCACTGTTGGAGAAGGAGGGACGGACTCATAAGCGACATTATCCGGTAAACTGCTGCATATGGACACACCAATGTTGGCTGAGCAGCAAAAACTTATATTGATCAGAACTGTATGGACTAGATATCGTGTCGCAAGCGACAGCAGAGAGAGAGAGAGAGAGAGAGAGAGAGAGAGAGAGAGAGAGAGAGAGAGAGAGAGAGAGAGAGTCAAGGGAATATGTGCCATCTGCTTGAATTGATGATGATGATGATGATGATGATGCATCGACACATGAATCTGCTACCTGTTAGAAAATAAACAATCATATGATTTTGAATGAAGGTGCCTAAAGCAGTACTAATGGTGAGGTCAGTTCGGCTTGATTAATTGATTGAATAATTGATTTTAACGACACGTTAACCCGTCTAGGAATATTTTAAGCCTAAATATTAGGGAATTGTGTTAATTGTTTATTTACATTTACATTTTTTGTGTTGCTATTTCTCAAGTTTTTTATGCATGCCGTTATATGATATCAAATAGTCAAATCTAATACAAATATTTTGAACATGGTTTCAAATATTCCTATCAAATAGTAATGATTATATGGTTTCAAGTATTCATTTCTATTTAATAATAGTAATTTGCTTACACACATATATCCGTCTATTTAACTATCTGTCACTTTGGATTTATCAGCATTTATTTCGCTTCCTTTCTTTCCATCTCAGCCCATTGAAATGTATCTATATAATTCTCTTCAGTTCTTTCTTTCTTTCTTTCTTTCTTTCTTATTATTCGTAACTTAATTGCCTTTTGCTTCTCGTTAATGGGGTAACCACTAATATTACCGCGGTCAATCAACTTCCCACGCGATATCAGCGACCAATCCCCTTTTTGGTAGTGATTACATTACCATTACCATTGGAGGAAATGATGTTAGTGGCGTATAATAACGGCCGTAAGTGTGGATGGTTTTAGGATCCGTCTCCTGATTTTATTATTTTACCATAAGTAGAGGCGTCTGCAAACAGTCCATGGTGAGAAGGTCACGTAATACAAACAAGCGAACGACATACAGCTGCATCCGATGGCACTGCAATTGAGTTACGCCTGAGATATTTGCCACGGTGCCGACAATAATGCATTGGGAAATACATGCTATTATAACCTGGCGTCTGTTCCCTGTGTGAACAGTGTACATTTTGTAATGTGACATAAACCGAGAAAACGGTATATGTGATCACATCAGAAAAGATTATTTACCCCTTCCAATTTTTTCACACCAGAGTTAGTTGGTTGAAATTCACTGAGGCTTTAGTGACAGCATGTCTCCTCGAGTCTCCAGGACTCTTCTGAGTATTCTAGCCGATTTCATCAATGCTGTTGTTTTGATGGTCTCGACCCTTCCTCTGTTTTCTAATTCCTCTAGTCTGTTTTCTAGACACTTGGGGGACCGTTCGAACGGCGCCAGCTATAAATCGTATCAATTTCACCCTCTTATTCCATAGTTATTTTTCTATTCTCTAACAAGGTCCAGGTATTTGTGTATGCTTTCATTTTTTTCATCTTTACCGAGTAATCTGCTGGTGCTGCAAAATCTACCAGTTGACATGTTCACTTTTTTTTTTTGTTAATTAATACTTGGCCTGATCTTTTACCCGGGATCACTCACAGAGAATTTAATGCGTTTCATTCTCAAGAACGATATCTGATTTCTGCATATACCACTTTGTTGTATGGTTGATATTTTGTTTCTTTAATCATCACCTTTCCAACCCAATCGTGCCTAGTCTTATATTCTCGTTATGCAAATTAGCTACATTCGATTATTACATCTATGTCTCCACACATCCTACATTTGTTCTTTTGTAGTATCTCATTTGTTTTTGCTTTGGTATAATTTGTTCTTATGCCATTGCTTTGTGCTGCAATTTTGAACGATTTCAGCTTCTATCTTAACCCTGTGTAGTTCATTTCATGTGAAATCTCTCCAAATTGTTGCTCGAAGTATCCATTATGATAATGATAATCCCTTTTTTTATTATTAGCAAAACCTAGCGTTGTAAAAATAATTTTTGAAAGATATTGCCTGAGGGAGGTGGGGAAATTAAATAAATAAAATAAAACATTAATTATCTTTTAAAAATGAATTACTTAAAAAACATCATATTCATTCTATTCCGCCGATAATTGTTTTTTACTTGTCGTAATGTTTTTTTTAAATACACCCATTTTTCATAATTCTACAAAATTTAAAGAAAAATTATCATGATTTTATCAGCGTCCAAAATTATGTAAAACGACTTTTTACCTCACCCCTTCGTAAAAAATATAAACAAATCTTTGAAATCTTAATAAATATATTTTGTTTCTAATAAAATCAAGTTTCTAACAGTTATATTCAAATTAATTCAACTATTTAGGGTTGGAGAATGAAAACTCTGAATTCAAACATTCTGTACTCGCTTGAAAATTGACTTTGTGATGAAGATGTTTGGCAAAAATATAACCAGGCTGATTATGAGATGACTGGTCGCAGGAACGACCCCTTTAGGTTGAATGACTATTTTAGAGAAAACATCTTACCATTCTTTTGGGTAATGCATTTTTAAAATTCTTTGTTAAGAACCGTACAGATGTCTCTTGAAAATATTCAATCAGATTCTTCTTCTCTCAGGGGAACTAAAATAACATTAGATTGCTATGCATGAAGTACATCATATTATTTCCTGTCTAACATTATTTTATGTATTCAATTAAAAAAAATCTCATTAATTGAAATAATTAATTTCTTTACACATATTAGCATTCCACTACTGTTTTTTTCATACCTTTGAGAACTAATCTAGTTACGATGTAAGTCACATAATATGTGTTTAGTTTATCATAAACTGAAATTTGATGCAAATTAAGAATCAAAATCAATACATCATATATGATTGCTGTAGTTATTTTTAGATTTATAGCTGTATAGTGTGGCTCTAAGTATTTTACTAAGCTTTATATTAATGTCACAACAATTGAATTCCTATTAGATACTGATGTAACTGTATCAGTAAATGTTGGGGACACCAAGTAGGACAACACATAAAATTGCCTTTTTATGCAAGTTTTACCAAAAGCGTTTCATCATAAGTTACTGATCACGTTATTTTGAGCGAATCCCCAAAAGTGCAAGCATTCCAGACATTTTTCTGATTGACATAACTGTTAATTATTTCATATTAAGTTTTCTTTTCTCTTTTAATATTCATCTTGCTGTCAATATGTAGACAGTTAAAATATGTATAAGCATGCAATTAATTTACTTTACGGTTAATTTGTTGCAAGCCAGATCTACTCTATCTACTGAGTTTTATAAACTTCTCATTTAGTTTGCCCAGTGCCTAACTGCTCACATGGTCCTTGTGTCTGTATGACTGTCGCTTCTGTGACTGTCATTCTGTTCTTGTCTCTTTTGTTGTTGTCACTTCTCTCGTTGTTGCCTATTCTTCTCTGGAGAAATGTAAAAATAACGAAACTACATTTTCATGTATACATATTTTATTCATTTTACGACGACTCTTTTTACCTGTTGGAAATTAGTGATCAAAAGTATGGTGGAAACAATCTGCCCCCGTTTGTAAATTTCAGCTTACTGAAGATTCTAGCAAATTTCTTGGTATCATTTATCACGACTTAGTAATCAAGTCAAAGCTACATTTTGAAACAACCTCTGGTTTATCACCCATTGATCAAGATATATGACCTAATGGTTTTCGGACACCATTTTAAACTGTTCTACTTTGCTTGCCAATAAAATATATCGCTATTCTATTGGGGAATTGTAATCTGTATCAATTAACATCATATCATGAATTTTAACAATCAGCAGTCAACTAGTCCCTGCTTTATATGACAATTATTAAACATGTGTTTCTTTTTAGGAACTTTATAATTTAAAACAAAAATAAAACGTAAGAAAATATTTTGGTTTAATTAATTTTACTTGTAACATTTCCTTTGTTATAGTATAATCTACCAAAATGTAAAATACTAATTTAAACAAGATGAATGCTTTAAGTTAGTAGACAAATACGTCTTATAAAATCCTGTCGGCGAGGCTTAGAATATGCTGACTACATCCTCTGCAGAGGAGGAAGACCGCCATCCTCCCAAACCTGGTGATCTGGGTATGAAATTAAACTGTATCTGATAGGAAGACTCCAATTCAGGAGCACTCTCATGTGGAGTGACCCTTCCTTGCCATTACTCCCAGGTCCACTCTGACATGTAGTGGCAGTGCCCCGTTTAGGATTCCATCTCAGTGTCAAACGTATTCAATAGGAATGCTTGCTGCCAAATATAAATTGTTTGTATTGAGAATGATTTCTTGAAGCTATAATTGTTTACAAAGGATTATAAGTAGTTACTTGAAACCATATAAATGTGTACAAAGAATGAATATCATGAAATAGAAATATTTACTTGTGTCCATATAATTATTAATATTAGATAGGTAAACTTGAATCCGTACAATTGTAAGAAACTTATTTGTATTAGATAGTATGGTATCATTTAAAGCACTCAAAAAGTAATTCTCTCTCTCTCCCCATCTATATCTCTCTTTTTCTTTCTTTCTTTCTCTCACTCACTCTTTTCTCTCTCTCTCCTTCTTTCTCTCTCTCTCTCTCTCTCTCTCTTCCTCTCTCTTCCTCTCTCTCTCTCTCTCTCTCTCTCTATATATATATATATATATATATATATATATATATATATATATATATATAATGAATAGTGAATGAAAAAATGAGAAAAGTATTTGCATGGAAAGGTGCTCAATGCTAATAAAGCAGAGCAGTTTTATAATTAATGTTGATATTATGATTTCACACTCATAACTTCAAGTTTCTTGGTAGTCCAATCATCAGATGAGAAGTGGTTGAGATGTAAAAAACCAGTCGTGAAATGGTAAAAATCAAATTTTGTAGCGTTTTTATATGCAGCGTTTTTCACGCGATGGGAAATGCAAAGCTAAAAATTGTTTTTTTAAACTGTGGCTTGTTTAATTTATGTGACGTGGATTGTATTCACGTGATGTAATGTCATGACGTTAAATTTGTATTTAAAAACATTATAATCAAACAAACTTGCATTGGTGTTAATGCACGCGGTGTTCAGATGAATTTTTTTTTTTTTTTTTTTAAATAATAAATAAATAAATAATAAAAAAAAAAAAAAAGGAGAGCGAAAATTCAGGGATCAATTAGGGTCAGGTGGTAAGTGACACAGTAAAAATTTGTTTAAATGCCTACATTAATACCATTAAATACCATTATATATTAACATAAAATCAGACCATCCTCCAACAATTACTAAACACATTCACAAGTCTATAGAACATAGACTCGCCACTAATTCCACCAATGCCGATATATTCAACAAATCAAAAACGATATATGAAAACGCCCTAAAAACAGTGGATTATACTCCAAACTAGTATACAAAATAATAACAACTATAAAATAATAATAATGACAAATCAAGAAAGAGAAACAATCATTTGTTCAACCCCCTTTCAGCAAAACCGTGATAACGAATGTGGGTAAAATATTTTTCCAATTTAAGGAAAAAACACCTAGACAAATCGCCTACATTAAACAAACTATTTAACAAAAACAATCTCAAAATAAGTTATTGCTGCATGAACAACATTAAAAGCATTATCGATAAACACAACTTTAAAATATTAAATCGTAACAACAACAACCAGATTAATAGATGCAACTGTCGCCTTAAAAATGAATGCCCATTAAGTGGCAATTGTTTGGATCATTTACAAAGCCACAATAAAGGACAATGTAAATAACAACGAGGAAAAAACATACATTGGTGCCACTGAAAACAATGGTACAACCACAATTTAAGTTTCAACAACAAAAGATATGAAATAGTACCACCTTATCAAAATATATATGGCAGATCAAGGAAAAAACGGGCAGAACACCTACAGTAAATGGGAATAATAAAAAAGCCCAGGCATACAAAGGCGGACAACGTTGCGATCTTTGCTTAGAAGAAAAGTTGTGCATACTACAAAATGCAAGCAATAACTTGTTGAATAAGAGAAGTGAACTCGTTTCGAAATGTAGGCATTTAAACAAATTTTTACTGTGTCACTTACACCTGACCCTAATTGATCCCTGAATTTTCGCTCTCCCTTTTTTTTTTTTTTTTTTTAATTTTTTTTTAATTTATTTATTTATTTATTTATTTAAAAAAAAAAAAAAATTCATCTGAACACCGCGTGCATTAACACCAATGCAAGTTTGTTTGATTATAATGTTTTTTAATACAAATTAACGTCATGACATTACATCACGTGAATACAATCCACGTCACATAAACGTTAAACAAGCCACAGTTTAAAAAAAAATTTTTAGCTTTGCATTTCCCATCGGTGAAAAACGCTACATATAAACGCTAAACAATTTGATTTTTTTCACGAGTTTTTATCTCAACCACTTCTATCTGAACTTTGTGAAATCCTCATTATATATATATATATATATATATATATATATATATATATATTATTTAAAATTCTGTAAAATCTTTTTTTACTTTTCCATAGACATAGGTATTCATATTTTATGATTAAACAAGAAAAATGCGGTAGTATATATGTTTCAACGTATAAACCAACACACCATGTTTTGCCCTAGGATTTGATGTGTGTAACACCATTATAATTTGTATGGTCCTATTTAAGCTAATGGAGATTTATTTTCTGACAGGTTTGTGAGACCTCTTTTTAGTGTATGAAACGAAACTTTTATTGAATTGGCTGATTTGACACTAAATACATTTAATGATTCGCTGGTAAAGTGATTTTTGGGGGTCAAATCCATATTTCTAGATTACGTGCTAGAAAATGGGGTTATATGTGTTTATTCAAGAAACTTCATATACCTCGGTAGTAATATATCACCAACGGAAAGATATGTCAACATAACCATTAGTAAAGCGTGGAAATAGCTGATAGGTTATTGACCACCGCACATTTTCTAAGCTGCAGTGTGTCATACTACTGTATGGTGTCACCTCTTAGTCTTAGAGAAAATTTTGGTGCTATATGCTGTGTGTGTGGGTTAAAAAACAAATCCTGGAGCACGGCCACCGAAATTTAAACATCTACGACGCCCTGAAGAATGAATACTCTGATGACCCAAAACTTATCTGAACTTTGAACTGACTGACAGGGACGGATTGTGTGTTTTTGCTGATATATTAAATTATGTGAAGAGATATAAATGTAATAAGTCCTGTCAAATGTTTAGTTTTCCTGTCATATTTTTATCCCCTAATGTGAAGAATTAGGTTCAAACATTAATTCTATTGAATAAGAATTTCATAATCATAAATTAATGCCAGACAGATACACGTGAGGTTGTTCATGAGGGCGCATTTTGATTTAATTAGATCTGATTCTCTGTTTAAAATGCGATACAGTCATTCTGATACAAGAACAATGTAACGTTCTGGCTGGAGTATTTACCCACCATCCAATGGGAATTGAACTTAGCCCGCGAATTTATATCGTCGAATCGATTATCAAATAACTTGGCTCTATTGGAACTTGCTTTTTGACACGCATCAGAGACCAGGAACTGATGCTGAAGCTACCCCTTTTGAGTGCAAGGGAAGGACACTGCCTCATGATAACGGATAAGGTACCTATTTACCATATAAATCTCTACAAGGTAAGTTATGTTTCTGTCATGAAATCTAATCATTTGAATCTTTACCAAAGGTTTTGTTTCTTCTAATCCAAATATATCAGGATTTTCAGTATTTATAGTTGCATATTGTACAATTAAAATGTATATTATTAATTATTATCTATCACTAATCTTTACAGAATACGATAAATAGAATTCCAACACCTCTGTAACCAAAAATAAAATTTCATAATATATTTGTAAAGGATGTCTTTATTTTTAGACTACTGTTTGTTGTGTAATGGTTATCGATTATCAAATAACTTGGCTCTATTGGAACTTGCTTTTTGACACGCATCAGAGACCAGGAACTGATGCTGAAGCTACCCCTTTTGAGTGCAAGGGAAGGGCACGGTGATCTGAGTTCAAATTCTGGACGATTTTAGACATTTCAAATATCCCTAATATCCTTGTGAGAGATATGAATCCAGATAGCTTCAACTGTGCGTAAATGGTACGGCAAACTGGGTTCTTTAACATAGAAGAGGGACAAATCTGAATTCAAAGCAATTTTACACTACTTAAAAATTAACCTTGTGTAACATCCAGTGCTGAGGTTGTGTAAATTCATACTGAATATTGATATTTTTGCGGTTCCAGTACTAAATACTACCTTGCAATATCCATAATAGTTTGTATAATTTTCCACTATAAATAATTAAAGCTCCGTATCTTTAGTTTAGAAGAAAAATTATATTTTAATAAAGAATTCTAAAGGTTATATCTATTTAAGAGAAATAGTGTATTTTCTTATCTTAACATCTGGAAATCTCTGGCTGATAACGTATACCTTACTGTCTCACAGAGAAGTAAGAGTATAGTGGGGATTAAAAGAAGAAGAAGAAGAAGAAGAAGAAGAAGAAGAGAAGAAGAAGAAGAAGAAGAAGAAGAGAAGAAGAAGAACTTAGTGGGAATGAAAAAGATAATAATAATAATAATAATAATAATAATAATAATAAGAAGAAGAAGAAGAAGAAGAAGAAGAAGAAAAAGAACAAGAACAAGAACAAGAACAAGAACGAGAAGACGAAGAAAAACGAATTTTATAATTCATGTAAACGACTTTTTAAAAACTAATCTGAATTTTTCCGCGATCTACACTTACACTTAACCTGGTTGCTTGGGTAAATGATTTTTGGCCTGAGACTCGCTGGAGGCTATGGCGCACCTCAGATAATTTAAGTCCGAGTTTGTCACCCGAAGCTACTTTAGAATTCATTATTCTGAAAGGATAAACGCTAATCTTAATCTAGAGAGAGATTAGTGGAAAAGCTACGATCAGCTATATGCTTTAGATCTGTATCGAAAGTTAAATTGATGAGTCTCAATGAAAGTTTCTCGACGACAAAGACAAAATGAAATGATAGTAATAAGTTCTCATCAGGATAAAAGAAAAAGGCATTTCTTTGTTTCAGCATCCCGCTGAACCGACCTAAAAAAACATGGGGACATGAAGTGGTATTTTGTGTCGATGAAGGAATTGCCAAATTACAGGATAACCCACTAGCTTCGAAATTGACGTCGTTCTTATGCCTCTGATTGTTACTAAATGACTGAAAGACCTTTGTCAAAATCCCTCAACTATCGTGTGTGACCGTTTCTCGCACCCACCGTGAGCATTCTTGTGGTTGCTTTTTGTTATTTGTCTCACAATGGGTTAACAGATTATATGGTGTAGGAATATGGCCACTACAGTTGTGCTCTATATTTATTGGCAGTGACGGAAGCAGCTACATTATTACATAAATACAACCTTGTCTTAAAAAAGGAATATTTATCACAATGATAACAATAAAGAAAAGTTTTGTTTTATCTCTAGATATATGAAGCTGAACTAGAGAAAATCCTATACGCTGATACTGAACCTATACTATCCAAAGCTAATCCTTGGATTAACATGGCATGTCAGGTTTCTAATATATGAGCGTGCATATATATTTATAGTAGACTATAAGGTATTCTTTGGCAGCAATTTTATTGTAAACGTTTTATTGAATACTACATCTTTGACTTTTTAATGTATTGGACTGGAAACAATGTTGATAATGAACAGAAGTGTTCGGCGCCGCACCACTCTACAATAAACACGATGAGTAAATAAAGTGTGTTCTCTGAAATTCGTCTTTGGTTTTTCTTTTCTTTTTAGAGCTGGTCCGTGGCTTGTAAGGTTTCGGCCAAACCTGGCGGTGGATAGATCTCCTTTTACAAACAAACACGTGTTCAGGAGAGATATCGAGTTGTCATTGAGACAAGGCAAGTAGCGGAAGATAATGCGATGTTTATGTTCAAATCAAAATGACGATAGGAAATGATATAAAATAGCATCTTATATGTACTGATAGCTTTAGAATGTTGTTTTCTTAACATTTGCTATTTTAATATGAGATAATTCTCCGCTGTTAATTTGCTCTTTAGATGTCAATTAGAAATCCTGTTAATACAGCCTCTGCTTCAATAGCTTCCACTTCACCGAATTAATAAGGAAGAATGATATGGAATGAGATATCCTCAAAGAATGAATAGTCCAATGAGAGAACATTCTGATCTCGTGGACTGGAAAAAGAGGTCGTTGTGAAATTACCATAAGGTTACATAAGACTACCGACGAAAGACACAGAATATAGCGATCAACAATTTGTGACTAGAATAACAAACAAAACGGCGACACCAGTCAGAGTACATCAGTGAATAATAATAATAATTATTCGTCTCATTGGTTCTGATAAAACGTATCTCTAGTAATGGACTAGAGAGTGTCACTTAAAAAATAATAATAATAATCATCATCATCATCATCATGTCGTGCAATTAGCACCGATATCCATGATAATCTCTTCCCTAACTTCTCTATCATTCATTGTCCCAGAGAGGTCCTCTGCGCAGCATCCAGCATCCGTCCAGAGCTAGTCAATGCTGGGCGGCCCAGATTAGGATGTTCACGTGTTGGCTTTCACAGGAGAACGTCAATTATTAGTTCGTCCATGCTTCTCCAGCAGTGTCTTGCATGTCTTGTCCGTCTCACTCGGATGGTTTGTGAGATAATGGGCAGGTGGCCGTACAACTGTTTCTTTGTGGGGTGATGTATCCACGAAGTGTTCATGATCGCACGCAACGTTCTTGTGTAGTTAACATATTTTTCCTGATATTTTTATTTACTAAAATTATTTCTTTAATCTAATATTTTCTTTTTTCACTTTATAATAGTTTTATAATAAAATTTTAAATATTTCATAGTATAATATTTCTTATTATTATTATTATTATTATTATTATTATTATTATATTATTATTATTATTATTATTTGTAATATTCTGTAATACAATATTTTCATAATACTATCATGATAATATTTTTCAGTTAATATTTCTTCATTTTTCTATTTTTTTACATAATATCAATTTCTTCTTTCTTATCAAAAATAGCCTTTCTTTCATCTTTTTAATCAATATTTCGTTCTTTTTTATTTTATTTTTTAGTATTTCTTCTTTCGCTAATAGTTCGACAATCTTATTTTTACTTTAGGTTTTCATTCTTTTATTGTTTCTTCTCTTTTTTTTGTTCTTTCTTCCGTGATTCAGTTAATATATATTCCTTTTTCATTTATCAATATCTGTTCACATTTTTAATATTTTCTTATTCTTTATTTTTCAATAATCATATTTATTTTTCAAATATTAACCTCATTGTTCAATTGTATTGATTAATTTTAAATAATTGTACATTCATAAATTTGAAATAAATATAAATATTTAAATATTTTCTTTAAATGACAGATATTTCCTTCTTTTTTTCTTTAGATATTTCCTTTCTTTCTTCCTTTCTCTCTTCCTTTCTGTCTTTCTTTCTTAATTAATTACTTATCTAATTAATTATCCTTTCTCTGTTCATCCATCCAATGTCTTTCTTTTTCTTTTTTTAATGTGTATTTCTATATTTTTCATTTAACGTGTAATGTCTTTCTGTGTTAAACTTTCGTTAATCAATATTTCTGTTTCATTACTTTTATCTAATCTCTTTCTTCCTTTCTGTTTCTTTCTGTTTCTGTCTTTTTTCATTGATCAGACCGTAGTTATTTCATCAATGTTCTTTCTTTCTTAACCAATTCATTCATTAATTAATGTTTTTCACCATATATTACTTCAATGACCTTTATTTGTCTATTTATTCATTTTATTGTATTTTTATACATTTTTCATTCACCAGGTAACATTCTAATTTTTAAAATTTTCTTCAACTAATACGTTTCTTTTTTCTTTTTTTTTCATTTGAACACATTATCTTTGTTTTTCTTTCTTTATTGTTCAATAATTTTTCATTTTTTCTTGATTTGGTTTTTCTTTTTTTTCTTTCTTTCATTCTATCTTTGTCGAAACATAGACTGCAATTCTACGAAAAAGCCTCTTCTTAAATTGCAGATCAATTCACCTTCATTTAATTTGTCCATCATAAACCATTTTCATTTCAAGAAACAAAACGATTATCGACATAATTTCTGTAATTTTAACAAAGAGCACAGCCACTTAAAAAGAACAAAACAAAAACAAAACAAAAAAACAAAAAAACAAAACATGAAAATAATCAACCACTTGTGCAAAGAAACATTACTGTCCGACCCCGTACACACACTTCCATTACCGAAAGATAGTTATATTCTGACATTCTTAAAGTAACAACAAAATACTCGCTCCCTGAAATAGACACATGACTAAAATTATAAGCAGACCAACAGAGAGAGATATATCTACTATGTTTTGCTTGTTTTGGTACAAATCTATGTTTGAGGAAGGGCCAATATGAATTAGACACGTCATCGAAACCAATACTTTTAGTTAACGCGCGGGAGAGAGAGAGAGAGAGAGAGAGAGAGAGAGACAGACAGACAGACAGACAGACAGAGGGGTAAGGGAGAGAGAGAGAGACAGGCAGACAGACAGAGACAAAGGAATAAGGAGAACAAAAGAAAAGCGATAAGTATGTTTATACATATTGCTGTTTCTGGATATGCACAACGTTAACATATATTTCTGTTTGGATATTTGTAGATATCAGACAATATTTAGGTGAGAAGGAAGATTTCTAAAAAGGATATGGGAAACAAATTCCATACTTTGTTCAGTGTGTAGACAGAAGTAGAAAGAAAAAGACACACACACACACACACACACACACATACATACATACATATATATATATATATATATATATATATATATATATATATATATATATATATATATAACACAATGAGTTCTAATTTTTAACGAAAAAGGAAAGTGTAGAAGTTATCTTTTAGTTAATGTAAATGGTTTTGTAAAAATGCAAAATGGAAAAATCAATATATCATATGAATTCTGATTTTACGTATTGTGTTTATACATAGAAGAAAAGGTTACAGACGTGACTTAAAATTTATCATGGCTGTCAAATCAATGATGTTTTCGGGGCTGGCAGTTTAGCACTTGTTGAACTTGTCACGATGACAGGAATAGATACAATTATTTTCATAAAATCCTTGCTCTGAATTATAAACAGTCAATCACAGACCCGGTCAGTCGGAGTCCGGATCGCCAAAAATTAAGTTTCTCAAAGACCCACGGGGAATTGCTGAAATAAGAAAATTGCCACCAAGAGAAATAGACTTTGCGGCTAAGAATAATACCATAAATAACAAAGTCCACATAAAACAAAACACCAGATAAAGCGCCTCATCGTGTCTTTTCTACCCGACTTAGTGTGCAAAACGTACTCATTCAATATACATGAATAAAACCGTTGTTATTGTTAACGGTGTGTTATCTTATTTGCACTAATTTCTCAACCCGTCACAAAGACACTCCGACCATGTTGCATCGATCTCAGTTCTATGGGTCACAGAAGGCATCGAAAGAGCAGCTGGCCGGAGAAACATGTGGTAGGCACGGAAATAATTCATACCGTGACGGCATAAAACCACACACACACACACACACACACACACACACACACGTATATATATATATATATATATATATATAGAGAGAGAGAGAGAGACAATGACACAAAGACAGAATGAATGAAATAATGAAAAAAAAAAAGAGAAAGCGGCAATGAAAAATAGAAAGAGAGAAAGAGTGAAATAGATGTATACAGCGGATGGAAGATGATTAATTCAATATATATGCAGCTATTCGCTGACTCAATAGAGAGCTACACATTCTGCCAGCTGCTTGGATAGATAGATAGATAGATAGATAGATAGATAGATATGAATAATGAAAAATAGATAATTCATAATGTGGAAGATCAATAAATTGATAAAAAAGAATATATATATATATATATATATATATATATATATATATATATATATATAGGTGGATTATATCAAGTCTTTCCTTGATAAGATTCAACCAAAATTGAGAACTCAAACGTACATATGAAGTTCTGCGTATATATTTTTTTACATATACGGAGTATTATAAATAAATAGATTAACCTTGTGAAAAAAATCAATTTTTGAAAACACAACACTTTCCTACAAGAATGAATAATGACATCAATAAATCTAATGATAAATGCTAAGAAGCTGATAAATATCAAAACTTCTATAACATCAACCCCCATGAATACAACAAACTCTTAACAAACAATATAACAACTAAACAAAATAGACCAACAGGAAATTATTTCAGGAATTAACGACGAAACAACGTATTTCGCAAAAAACAAATAAATACACATGATAGAATAGGAAAAATAGACGCAGACATAAAATTCAAGGATTATAAACATAAACAAGCTAGTCTAATCAACCCCACAAAAACTGAACTTGGATTAATCTCAAAAAGCATTATTAAAAATATTGTCACAAAATTACAAGAAAAATTAGAATATAATTTATGAAACAACTCATATGATACAAGCAAACGTTTCTCCGAAAAAAAACCCAAAAAAACAAAAACAAAAACAAAAACAAAGCAACATTTATACAATTTGACATCATTGATCTTTATTCATCTATCTCTAAAACATCTTAATTTTGCCAGAAAAGGTGACCTAATTGGGGGTCTTAACCCACTGCAGATGTGCAGCTGACTTATTCTACAGTCCTAACCGACAGATCGGAGATGGTATTGGGATTTGAGTAGGTAGTTTTAGGGAGTGGAGGTACTAGTCACACATGATTTTAAAACTTAGTTTTTGTTAGAATGAGTTGCCTAACAAAAGCGGCAGATATCGCAGTTTACCCTCGATTTTAAAATTTGCTGTGTGGGATTGAACATATGCGTACACCTCAACACACAAAAACTCACTCGCACGTACGCACGTACGCACAAACGCGTATATATATATATATATATATATATAATTGATAATTTTGAATCATATTACTATATAAAAGTGCGTGTGTGCATGTGCTTGTGTTGTGCGTGTGACTAAATGTATGTATACTTGTAAGGTTGATGTAAGTGACTGTACAAGTGCATATATATATATATATATATATATATATATATATATATATATATATATATTTGTAAATGCAATCTCTTCCATTAGAACTGTAATTTTTAAGAAGTATTGAGCACTCTTAGATAAATTACTGACATAATGCTACTGCACCGCTAACGTTTAAGTGGTATTTGGACATATATATATATATATATATATATATATATATATATATATATATATATATATGCACTTGTACAGTCACTTACATCAACCTTACAAGTATACATACATTCAGTCACACGCACAACACAAGCACATGCACACACGCACTTTTCAGATCATAGGAAGGCGCCACAATAAGTTATCCGAACTCCAGTCATTCGTGAGTTGTCCGTTTTGCTTGACATGAGCCCGCCATTGTTTAATTGCAAAGTATTGACCAGGCTTAAACTGAAGGCCGATATTTTTGACACCGACCTTTTCACCAGACCGGAAGCCGATACAGTCGGCGCTTTCTTCATTTTTAATACAGTTATAGTTTTCAAATTAATTCCATTGATATATTTTTTATTTTGTCTTTCTTAATTTTATATAAATATAGATACGCGTAAGTATACACATATTATTGCTAATCGACTATTATTCATTATTGTTTCGGTCCAGCGTTTTTTTTATCATCATTTAATCTCATAATATAATCTTTATGTATGAGGATAATATACATACATACATAGTATACACTTTATGCAGCAAATATTCATTTTAAAATCGAATATCCTTCTTTCTAAGGCACTTAATAGGGTGATGTATATTACGTATAGCGATAGAACTATAGACAACAGATAATTTGGATCAAAATTCAGTGCCACCCTGTCGGCTGGGTCGTTAGAATACACTGCACCTCTGCAGAAAGGTCAGACTCTCCCAATGGGACCACCTCTTGACCGTGGGTGGCGAGCCGTGATGCTTAAGGGTGGAACCCTGATTGATGAGCAGTCCATGTCATGCAACGCTCCATTTAGGCCCTTATTTAGGCTAGATGGGCGGCTGGAGATGACCTCTTCAATCAATCGGCTAGTCATGTCAAGCCCAAGCACCTATATGATTGCCCCAACACTATTACTCTTATGGCGAGTCCCCACCCTTTTTTTCATATATGTGCTAGAATGCGATGGTCGAGGGTCTTCCTGGAAATGACGTTAAACTATCTGATGGTTAGGTTCCAATTGTGGAGGTTTGGGGAATGTGGATCACCCATTTATCACCGTTTTTACCTGGCCCACTCAGACCTGGAGTGGTAGTACCTGTTAGGGTCAAATCTATGGGTTAAATAAAAATGTGTTAATAAAAAAATTGAGTATCCATTAGGAATGAATGTATTTCAAAACTTTGTCGGCATTAAATGACCCACTGAGGTTGATATGCCGTTGTTTAACTTTAGTGAAGTATTTCTTACTATTCTAAAGATTTATGCATCCAAGGTCGTATATATATATATATATATATATATATATATATATATATATATATATATATGTAGTATATTAGGAAAATGAAAAAAACATAGGTTTAACTGGGTTAAGTGGCGAGTTTATTGGCCAACGCTGCAGTGTTTCGATCTATTAATTAGATCCTCTTCAGGGCATTTGTTGGTATATGGAAGGTGATAAGAAATTATTTATCACAGAATAACGAGAAAAGCGAGTGGTAGTTATGTGTTATTCAGTTTTAAAATTTTTGAGGTTTAAAGGAGGACGGTTTTGAAATATGACGTCAAATATTCTATTTTACGGCGTTGGTATGGGATGGTGTATGTGTGTGTATAGAAAGGAAACATTGTGCATTTTTAGGTGTGTCTTATCACCTTCCATATACCAACAAATACCCTGAAGATGATCTAATCAATAGATCGAAACACTGCAGCGTCGGCCAATAAACTTACCACTTAACCCATTTAAACCTGTGTTTTTTCATTTTTCCTAATATATTACATACTGTCGGATTCACTTCCTTTCTTCACACACACACACACACACACATATATATATATATGTGTGTGTGTGTGTGTGTGTGTGTATCATGAGAGGGGGGCCGGGTCTGGTTTCGTATGAGGCGATGGGAGATATCCGTGGTTATAACTCCCATATAAAATCTTATACTTTGTACTTAATTTTTGAATAGCTTTCTGTTATTTTACTTTCATCTGTTTCTTGTGTAGCTATCATCTTCCTTGTGAATAGCTGAGATCTTTCTTTTTTCTGTATTTTCTCTATCTCAGACTTGTTCTGCTAACTTCTCTTAAATTCTTATTCTGGTCTTGTGTTGACTGGTCTGGTAAAGTTCTCTGGTTATGCCAAGGTCACCATAGGTTTTAGAGACAAACTCAAGCCATATAGTTTTCATGATCCCATTTTATTAAAGTCAGGATCATACCTTAAATCTTAAGATTTCCCAAACGCACAGGAGCCAAGCCGAACCACAGGTGAGGGATAGTTTTGCACCTCCTAAAATATTTATCTAATATGGGAAACATTGATCTTTTGTAATTATTGATATTTTATAATTTTCTAGATTAAAAATGTCGGATATTCTGTCCATCAATTTTATCTTTATTTGTATAAATATATTTACATCGACTAATTAATGTGTATATCTGCATATGTATATATATATGTGTGTGTGTATGTGAGTGAGTGTGTATATGTGTGTGTAAGTGTGAGCCTGTGTTCTTTCATATATAACCAACATTTTTCACCAGATAATATGAGTGTTTATCACATATTAATATATTGATATTGGAGAGAAATCCATCATAGAAACGATGCTGGTTTTAACCAAAGGGCAACATGTACATGACTTCTGAGTTGTGAATTTTTGTTCATCTTCTATGGGATTATTTACTATGATCAACCTGCATTATCCGTTCGCTTAATATTGACTAAAGTTGCACATATATTTATTACAGACTTATTTTTCTGTATATAACGAGAATGCATTAATTCAAATTTAATGATATTTATTTTTCAGTGCTACAGAAATGCGTAAAAGATAAGAACGATCACACAAGAATGTAAACACAGAAACAAACAAACATATATACTTATATAGGCATGATGTAAAGAAATGAAAATAGTTTTATATTCCTGATAAACACTATTTTCCATTCTTTTTATTAATCTGTAATTCATTGTTTTATGTGTCTTTATCTTATACGACTGCTTTAAATCTATGTCTCTAAATGTAGAAAATAAGGACATTTATTCACCATTATGTCCTATGAAATTCTTTTAAGGAAATTTCAATCTTTATATCTTTGTTTATTTAGTATTTGTTTGAATATTTGTTTTATAATTAATGTATTGTTATTTATTGCCCTCCCACACTAATCTAACAGATGTGGTGAACATTCATTTGGAGGGATTGACAGATGGATGGTCCAAGCTAAAATCTCCAGTTGTGTGAATCATATGTGTCCTAGAGGATAGGAAATAAGTTTTCTTTCAAAGGAGAAAATGAATTTTAGATTTAAGGGAAACGTTTCAATTTTGAGACGATGATGAGGAAAAGATATGAGACAAACAGAAATAATATTTCTTTGTAATTTCTTATTTCTTACTTTTTTATTTCTTTTTAAACTCTTCTAATTCTTTTATTTTTTACTCGTCCGCGAGACTATTTGCAGTTTTATATATGTCACATGTATACAAATAAATTCATTATGTAAATATGTATTGGAAGATTGGCATATATGAATTTATATGCATAAACATATCAGAATATCAATACAAACAAACGCGTTGCCTCATATATATTATTTAAGTTTTTTGTAAGTAAGCCAACAATAATTTTTCATAATCTTTAACATAAATCAAGAAAAGCGAAATACATATTTTTTTGACATTATAAATAAACGATTTTTTTCGCTCTCTTCTTTAAGGTTTCTTGATTTGGCTATTAAGATAATTTTTGTATTGCACAGGATATCGTGTTATTTAGCATTGAAATTGGCAGACATATCTTAACGATATTCAATACATGAAATTCCGAAAAGAAAAGTAAGCTCCGTATATATATATATATATATATATATATATATATATATATATATATATATATATATATATAAACAGATATACATATATATGTGAAATATATATATACAGTTAGAAAGGATCGAACAAAAACTCGTCCGACAAGAATCGTCAGTAGAGCTTAACACAACACACACACACACACACACACACACACACACACACACACACATATATATAATATATATATATATATATTGTGTGTGTGTGTGTGTGTCTGTATAGGTAAATACACGTGCGTATGTTTTATAACAGAAGCGCGAGAAATGGAAATGAAAATAAAGGGAAATAAAAGTAACTGCCAATCAAGTTGCCAATTCAACAAATCACAGGTGAAAACTACTGAAACATAACCGGTAGTTGTGTCTCAAAGACATATTTAGGACCATACATCCTACTGCATCCGACGAGGTATGACATCTTATCAAGAAAGATTAAGGTGCCATGACAAAATTCTAGACACTGAAGACGTTCAACAGACAAAAATGTGGAACTGTCAAAGTAAAAACTTCATTTCTATTAGTAACTGGACTAATAATAATAATAATAATAATAATAATAATAATAATAATAATAATAATAATAATAATAAGAGAATGCAGCAGAATAACCCAAAATTATACAAGACTTAGCACGGAAAGGTGATCTACTCAGAATTATGCAAGAGATTAAAATTTTACTACATTGAAAAGTTATATATGCATAAAGGCAGGATGTGACACGAAGTCAATTTTATGCGGAGTAAATCTGGTTTGAATTCAGTGTTTTCATTTCCCTTAGATTGGTTACCTAACGAAAACTAAAGAGCCCAATTTACCCCACTGCTAACCTAGAGTGGGGTGGTGAACAGATGGATTCATGTCTCTCCTAATAACATTAGGCGGAAGTGAAACGCAAACAAGGGAAAATGGTGCATGCACAAACCAGAATCTGTCCAAGAAAACGAGTACATAAATTTCCTTAGGATACAATCCCCCAATTCTATCCAGAAGAAGGAATGTAGTATTAACAAGAAAGAAAAACTTGTCATCTCGTGGATATTCAACGATCATAGTGGAAATAAAAGATAGCCAAATGATAAACAAATACCTAGATAGAAACAGAGACTTGATAAACCTGTGAAACATAAAAGTGACCCTGATACCAATTGTAACTGGTGGCCATGGAACAGTCTCAAAAGTCTGGTAAAGAGACTGGAGGAACTGGAGATAAGAGAATGAATCGAGTCTATCAGATCAGGTAGAATATTGTGATTCTGAAGACCTGTGAAGACTTGCTGTCAATGAGACTCCAGTGAACAAACACCAGTTAAAACTCGTGCGAAAACTTGCATAGATGGAAAATAATAATAAACCTTGCTGTTTTCAACAAGAATTAACTAACTTTTTGACTAATGGGTTAACGATCATGGGAAGAAAGAAGTTGAAAAAGGAAAAATAAAGGAATTTGAAAAACAGGAAAATTACCTAGACCTTGCCAAAGAGGTAAAATTATATGGCACACTAATTAAATGGTGATAATTATCATAGTTTAAGACTGGAGATCCGAGGAAAATTTAATACCGCCCAAACAACATCACTGCTGAGATTAGCTAGAATGCACAGAAGACTCATGGCAGGCTGAGGGGATTTGCTCTTACTCAGAATTCAATGAAAGAAACTAATAACTACTGCTGTGAAAAACCCACAAAGGGTAAATACTAACAAAAGAAGGACAAATTGAAATTGTAACAAACGACAATAAAACATTTGTTGAATTGGGTGTTTTTGTTTTGTCTGTAATAAAAAACAAAAAACAAAACAAAATACAAAAATGCTTTGATTTTGGATTAGTGATATTTAAAACTTTATTATAGCATCCACGTCATCATCATCGGCTACAACATGCAAGTAGAAGCCACTTTTCGAAAGTAGATAACTTTTAACCGATATATAAGTTATTTCAATATTTCTTTCTTTTATCTAAATATTCATTTCTTTCGTATATTCACTTAGGTACACCTATAATCTGCAAAGAATTTCTTTAAATCTGGAAAATTTTGCTTATCTATTATTTTAGAGAATAATGTGAAACAAGTGACCGTGCGACTGAAGAAACAATCTGCAAAACCAGGGTGATAACTATGGTTCCAAGAGAATCAATCAATTCCCATGAGCCATGAGCTGGATGTGACACAAAGTCAATTTTCAAGGGGAGTGAGGATAGTTTGTATTCAGTTTTCCATTTTCAAGTTCTCCAAGAAAGTACCTTGCCTGTCTTGTTAACTTATACAAAACTATATGGATGGAGATGAGATGTATTGATGCTTTTCCCAGGATATCAATGTAAATAGCCGTTTAGTGTTTGAACTAGGTTCGTCAACTCAATTTTCTTCGGCTATAATTATTACTCAAGGAGTTTCTTACTCTTTAAGCTTATTCTCTGTTGTAGTTGAATTTAGCTGCTAATTTGAAAATAGGATTTAGTAATATAAATATTCCATATATTCTTAAAGTAAACGCCGTTGAATACATATATAGTTAGAACATTTATTTCCGTTCAGGAACAAATCCATGAGACAATTCTTATAATTTGTCAACAACTGCACCAAATAGACTTGGCGAAAAAACTAGATGAATACTACACAAGCATGCTGTGTGCTGAATATAATACCCCCACAAAACAACAAATGTACGGTTACATACTTCCCATCGCACACACCATTCAAGTATAAGATGTTCTATGCACGGCTGAAGAAGCAGGTATGTTCTTATAAGCGACATTCTCCTGTGGGTTACTATACATGGACACATCTATTTTGGCCGACCAGCAAAACATTATATTCATCGATTCTGTATAGACTCTGGATACTGTCTGTATAACCCACTAAGAGCGATGGCCGATTGGAAAAGATGACGAGATAGGGTCAATGGGATCAGCACGGTAGTGATGAAATAAAAGCTGGAACGAAAATAAAAAAGGAACATGTGCATGCAGTAAGGATAATAATATTCTTTTATATGTGTTTGCATATTATCTGTATCTACAAATGGGTAAAAAATTAACATAATCTTCCACTGCATACGCAGCAAAAGAAATCTACACACGATTTTCCTTGTCGCTATGTCAACAGCTTATGTTGCCCCATAATAATCATTTGGATAAATACTATCACAGTCATAGACAGATAACCAAACGCTGTCACTTTTTACCGTCCATCTGTCGTTACATAACGTAAAGATGATATGAAATATTGCCACCAAATTGTATATGGTAAATAATGGAACATTGGAAAATACTTTTAGATTATTAGTCTTATTAATTCCAAAAAGATTTCAATTTTTTAACAATAATTTCTATTTAGAACGTATCATGCTAAACTGGAACGTTACTTACTACCAATCAGATTAGCAGAAACCAATATTTATATTTATTATTTTTGTTGATTTTTAACGTCAAAAAGTAGAAATCCAATTAAAAATTCCCCACTTTAATTCATCACTAACATTAACTCTTGAGTTACATTCAATTTGAATCACTGAATCGGGAAGATTTCACATAGAATTCAAGTATTTGACGAACACAAAGGGTGGATAAACTTTAGAATTATTTTTTTTATATTGCAAGACACACAATTCCTGGAATTTTCAAAGATTATTATATAAAAAATGGTCCTATTGGTTACCATAGAAAATTAGTTGCTATCACTTTTCCCGCTCTTAAGAAAATAGACAAAAAAAAAAACAATATGAATAAGGATTTATGACGTCTGAAAGATTGCACTAATAGTTTGAAAAACTGAGAATATGTGGTTTAATAATTGATTAGATAAATGCTATACATAATGATATTGATGTTTCTGTCTAGGAAAAAGTGAAATATTCAAATAAGCATTTCATAGTTAACTATCCATGATATTAATATTTATATTTAGGAAGTAGTGAAGGATTCTAATTAGCATTTCATAGTTAACAGCGGCCAGTGTTAACATAGAATGATTCTATTCAAGAAAGAGTGAAGGAGTCTAAAAATTATTTCATAGTTGTATGGATTTTATGAAGAATTTGGGCAGTTAAAAGATAACTTCAGTGTGAAGCCCCCGGAAAATCATCAGTAATTTATAAATGGTACTGAAATTTACTTATTTCTAAATTACAATATTTTAATCGTAGTGCTCTAACAAAATCTTACAACGGTGTGCAGTTTTTGCTGGGTTATGATCACATACCTAATGAAAAATGTAGCAAGAAACAATTGCACAAGACATTTTTGGTAAGAGTTTGTATGCACCAAACAATTGTGCATCGATGTTCTTAATATTATGTTTTATCCTTTTTTTCTACTTTTCTATTTTCCTCCAAACCAAACAAGTGTGATGTGTGAGTCCATATCACCCCCATCATTATCTACCATGTCCAAACTTCACCTCACTTCCTCTGCCTTCTCTTTGTAATGACATTACAGCAGTTGTGTTATATAGTTCATAATTAAGCAAAACAATGGCGCCTAATGAACGATCACAGGCCTCCTATTTATTAGCAATTAACGGCATATTTTCAAAATTGGCCCCCAGCCAGATATGTAAAAATGATGCGCTATTGGTTAAAGCGGAATGTAAACTTGATATTGAACTGATATGAAGCAGCTAATTAAGAACTAAACAGAATTTGGGTATGGGTATAAAAAGTCATATTTTTTTTTTTTAAAGTCACGAGTTAAAAATTTGCAAAACTCCATTTATGCATATAAATACTAGCGTGAGTCAAAAGTTTAACAATATTTTATTGTTTTTTTTTTTTGAGATTGTGAAGGTGACGAATCACACTAGGTCATCAGAAACTTTTAGATGGACTTTCTGCTATGGTTTGTTACACGGCCTCGGAATCCTGGGTTTAAGGTCTGCCTGGTCATGGCTGATCGTCGTTTGAGCAAAATATTTCAAAACATCTAATTACAGTACTGTGACCAACACCACCTTCAGCTTTTGCTCAGTTTTTTAGCTGCTTCGGCATCGTAAAGCATAAATTCACGAATAAGTTGCACGTTTATCAGTATGGCTTTCAAGTTACACACAGATTGAAGCAATGCGTTGCCTGTTAACTAATAGGATACTACCAAACACAGCCTGAATTGTTTCGGCGATGTAATATACGCACTGCAAACTAGCACGTATTAAAATATTGTAAAATATTTGATTCACCCTAGTATAGACACTGAATCAAATCTATGCATTACACGTAAAACATTTAAAAAACAGAATCGCTAAACGGTTACGATTTTAACAGAAATGCAAGGGTTCACCGTCATAGAAACAATCGGAAAAACACATTGTACAATATTTCAGCGATAATAGTAACATGGAAAGATAACTGGATAAAGCGTCTGCCAACACTGACCACAAATAATCCTATCATCAAACTGAATGACGCTGTTTTAGAATAGAAGGAAAAGGTTTCGGGTGATATATAACCGCCTAAATAAAAAGAAAAGAAAGAAAAAGGAAGAAAAAAGAAAAAGTAAAAGAAAGAAAGGTAGAAACAAATACTGATTTTATAATTTATAAAAATTTAGTAATTAAAAAATGTTACACCCCTAGTATTTGTAGGGGGATGAATACAATTACTAGTGGAAGCAGAGAGGAGCCGGGCATTAATTCTAAAAAAAGACACGACACATATTGATACTACAAAAAAAGCATTTGATGTACAAAGCCTAAAATGTACAATGGTAGACAAGTATAAGAATGAATGTACAATAGCCCGAAACAAGTGTGGCAAGAGAAACCACGAACGTAGTAGTTCGAAGCGTGCACGACTGTGTTTGGCATGCAGAATGAGATTAGAGGCGAGTGGGGAGATTGAACTCGCATTCTCCTGATCGTGAGTCGTGGCCCGACGCATGGGAATGACTAAAACTATCCAGAGTGGCCAGGATGTGAAGGATTGACGCGTGCTGATTAGTGTCGCACGTGCTGGTCAGAGAAAGGAGCCCGGATGAACACTGTAATTGTGTATTTATTTGACCAGCTCTCAGAAACCGGGAAGAAAGCTTGCAGTAGCATTTTGGCTGTGGTGACGAGTGGACGAGAGACAAGACCTTTTGATAGTATTGGTGAGAAGGGTGCAGCATTGCTGGGAGAGTAAAATCGTCGGACTTAACTGTGCCCCCCAGAGATCATTCTTATTACAACAAGTATAAAAGTGAATGAGAGTATTCACAAATCTCAGAGTCAAATGTCCTAGATTTAGTTTAGTTTGGTTGCATTTATGTCAGTAGAAATATTCCCTGTGTGAAAACTTAGCTGTATAAATGAAGTTTTCCTGGTAACTGGGTGTCCTGCGTATAACCATAAACTTCACCTAATGGGGTTCTGAGGAATGAGGGATATACCTTCATCACCATTGCTTCCAGGTCTACTCTGACCCGGAGTGGTAGTACCTATTAAGGTTTTATCTATATGTTAAATAGAAAAAATGAGTTTGCAAAAATGAGTTTTAAAAAATTGAGTTTAAAAAATTGAGTACCCATGCAGAAGGAATAAAACAAACGTCTTCGGCATAAAATTACCCAACAAGTGTTGACATGCCATAAACCCAAACAACCAACCAGCTTGGTAGCTAACGAGTTTGTTGTAATTCTCGGGTTGACGGCTCTCTATTCCTAGATGTGGTGGGAAAAGACACTGCTTGATCTATCGTTGTATATTTATAGCGATGCGAAGCGGGTACCCTACCACAGCGTGGACTGGTAAGAAAGAGAGGGCGAAGGACGCTGGTGTCTTGCTTTTATAAGTGTCCTCAAGTAATCTCCCTAAGGGATGTCATTGGCCGATTTGAACCCGCATGTGTGTCCTCTAATAAATTTTAAAACACTTTCCCGCCAAAGGAGAAAGTTCCAAAAAAGTGGTTCTGAAATTAAAAACATTATCCCACTGATATCTGCAATGTTTTTTTCAGTCATTTTGAGTTGTTGGTTCCAGGGTTTTCTTGGAGTTAGAAAATTGTCAGTTAGAAAATTTAGAAGGTTTGAAACTTTAAATTCATTTTTCCTTTAGTTTTTAACTTATCTTAAACATTGTTTTTCTTCGCTGTTTTTTTCTTTGCTGTTTTTATTTTTCTTTCTATTTTTTCTACCTTTCTTCTGGTTAATTTTCCTTTTTTTTTCTCTTTCTTTTATTTCTTTCCTTTTTGTCTTTCCCTTTCTTTCCTTTACTTCTTTTGTTAATTTCTGTCTTTCTGTCTTTCTTTCTTTCTTTATCTATTTTCTGTCTTCCTTTCTCTTTCTTCTTTTTCTTATTCTTCCCTTTCTTTTCCCTTTCATTCTTTCCCTTTTTTATCATTTCTTTCCCTCTTTCTTTCTTTTTTTTCTTTTTCATTCTTTCTATATTCATTTATTTTTTGTCTTTGTTTCTTTTTCTTTTCTCTTCCTTTTCTTTTCTGCTTTGCTGTCTTTCTTTTCTTATATGAACCAGTTGTTGTCTCCTCCACTCTCTTTTTCTTTTCTTATATGAACAACATTTTGTCCACCATTTCAATTTTTCTTTTCTACTTTTCTATTTTTCTGTATAGTATTTTCAACACCCCTTTCCTCATTTTCAATATTTTATCTTCTCTCCTATCTCGCACTTTTCGCATTACCTTACTTTCATTACTCCTTATGTGTGTATTTAATTTTCTCCTATTTTCTTTATTCACATCTCCCTCTCCCCCTCTCTCTTTCTCTCTCTCTCTCTCTCTCTTTCTATCTCTCTCTCTCTCTCTCTTGCTGTTAGACAGTCCTTAACTATGACGCGAATATGAATGTAACTAGAAGGCATGAAATAAACCAATTGTCACAACTTCTATTTCGAGAAAGCAGCAACAATTCCGTTTTCAATATGTAGAATTGACTTGCCTCAAGAAACGTGACCAATTGTTTTGTTTTTGTTTTTTGTTTTTTTCAGTTTTCAATTCTTTTCTCTTCACGTTCCGCTATCATCTGATTTAAATTTAGTCGGATTTCTCTCTTACGTTTTATCTTTTATTTTTTTAATCTAAATATTTTTAAGGGATTTTTAAAAAATCATAAAGTACTTTCCACGATTCCTCATTCTCCTCCTCCTCCTCCTCCTCCTCCTCCACTTCTTTTTTTTTTCAAAGAGTTTTTAAATTGCTTAGGTCAAGATTGGTACAAGGCCATTAACGGAGAGATGCGCAAGTCAGAAAAAAACTCTCAAGCGATACATGATAATGTTTACTTCTGACATGGCTCTCTACATATGTTTACAAAGTTTTATCATATCAGCTGCAATGCCATAGCACTGTGTCATCATTACACAATAGTAGATGCTTTGTATAGATCCGAGTAAGTGCTGGAAAGTTCTGTGCCTGACTAAAAAGGGAATAACCTAGAGCAATGAAATGTAAATACATGGTATAGTCAACGATGACTGCTATGTCGCCAATGGCTAATCGTCTTAAAGAGAAATAGAAAAAAAATTCGCCTAAAGTCCTAACAACCTATTCTGCTGAATTCATTCCGTTCATTTTCTGGGTGCTTGGAATTAGGAAGAGATGGATAATGGATAGAACGGACGGATTAGATCCTCCGTTCTAGTAGGATCCGACTCTTCCTATGTTTTTAAAATGTTCATTTACTCTCCGCAAATGCGAACACTTATCTCTTCTTATCCCAGCCACCCAAAAAAGTCAATCGAGAAATTCTATTGTCTTTTATTGGGATTCACACAACACCAAATCCCGACTCGTGACCTCCAACTTCCAGTTAGCCGTTTTCACCACTTAGATGTCCCATTGAATCTGATGTTTTTGTAAGTTCAACTGCTGTTTTAAGATCGAGTGCTATATGAAGCATATCTTCTAATACCTAGCCAACCGGCAAGGATATTAAACTTTTTCAAGTTGTCTTTCTTCAGGCTGCTGGCTACTTTTGATAACTTATCTAAACGCAAACCGTGGGCATTTGCTCACAATATTACACATGCTATTTCAGATATTCATCCTATCGTTCAACATTCCTTTCACAACCTTTATTTAGTTCCTTTCAACCTTCTAAAATCTTTAGAAAATACACTTATAAATTATCATTGCTTTTTTGGTTAGACCGAGAACCTTCCAGCATGCCCTCTATTCCTAAGATTAGTTTGGCACAATAATAAAGGGGAATATAAGTTAATATTGAATAAGATTAGGTTAGTTTCAAACAAAGCAGAAATGAGGGGCTATACACCCTGTTTGAAGTTATTTAGAAAAAGACATGAATTTCAATACTTCAAATTTGTTTTAAAAATGTCAAAATTTAAAAAATCAATTTAGATGTCAAAACAAAGCATGATTTAAAACTTATGGCAATATGTTTTATTTACGTTATTGAAGGTATTTGATGAATTAAAAAAAAAACGAAGTTATTCGACAAAAACAAATAATCAGTTTTCTTCAATAAAAAATATATAAAATCAGCAAGAATTGATCAATCCTCATAATAGAACAAACAAATAACGTATATTATAATTATTTTCATCTTTTACATTTCAATATAGTGACCCTTTTCAATAACAGCCAGTTATCTATTATACATTGATTTTGTTATTTGTTTGCTTTTTTTTTGTTTTGTTTTATTTTTTGTTTTGTTTTTTACTTCAGCTGGTTCAATTTCAAAGATGGTATTTAACTACTTTCCACAGGTCTGCTTTGCTGTTATATTTTTTTGCCATGTTTTTATGATTTTGTCTTCACAATTGATCATAGATCCTCTATCAGATTCAGACTACTTGATAGTGGTCATTCCATTATCTTCTCTCTTCTAAATCTTTTATGCTCAAAAAAATTATAGGTAAACTTAGATACATCAGAAGGAGCACTGTCTTGCGTAAATATTTACTTCACTTTAAAAAGTAGAGACTCGGACTTGTACCATGCAAAGAAAGCCCTGTCATAAAATAGCAATAGTTACTGTTCACTTTAACTCCTTCATCGACTAAAAATTGGTCGAATAATTATTTCGTTGACAATTCCAGTCCATATCATTATATACCACCTCCTTGTTTCCTTTTTCCTAGCCGCAGGCGTGTTTGAATTGTATAAAATCCCTCTTTTGGCCTATTCATTAGCTCCATCAAATGTTTCCTTTTGAAAAATCAATTTTCATGTATTTGTTGGCCCAACTTTCAAACTTTATAATATCTTCTTTTGCAAGAGAAGGGTTACCT
Organism: Doryteuthis pealeii; assembly: GCA_023376005.1. Taxonomy (NCBI): domain Eukaryota; kingdom Metazoa; phylum Mollusca; class Cephalopoda; order Myopsida; family Loliginidae; genus Doryteuthis; species Doryteuthis pealeii. Next base: position 20,342,824 of record CM042160.1, on the reverse strand, counting down.
AGGAGATTGGTTTACAGATTTCAATTCACAAAGGATTCTAAACCTTTTTGACTTTTTCAATTCCAACCTTTCATAGATCTGGCTGTGGGTCAAAATTGGTTGTTTTGCTATAACTTGCTTTAGTTTACTTTTATCTCACGCAAGTTCTTAAATAGCTTTCTTTGCTTCGAATTTTCAACGTAATTCTATTTTCGACATCTATCTTTATCATTCGATGATTTCTTCAAAGCTCGTTTGATATCTCCAGTGTGGACATTCACTTACTTTTCTGTTCATTTTAACATCTGTTAGATCCTTCCATTTACCCATGTTTCAAAATATATAATTGACAAAAAGAAAAAAAAAAGTTTTTATAAGATTTCAGAGGGCTTACACGAATATTAATTTAATTTGCTTACTAACTTCAGCCTGTCCATTTTCGTAAATTCGAAATATCTCAAACATTCACCATTAAAAACGATAAAATATAGTTAGATATCTTACTAAAAATGGTAATAGATGAGTCTAAATTTGAAAAATATCAGTTAAAAACATTTTGAGATACTGAGTTTTATTTGATCAGTATGATAACCTCAGACAAGCTAACGATCCAATTCATCACCCATGGTCTGTAAAATATAGTTTCGTTAGTCTGTTGACAGACACAGAAATAATTGTAACAGAAATTAATCAAAATCAATAAAAATATCCACGAAGAAAAACCAATATTTAATAATGAAAAAGTGTACAATACATTTATTAAATCATCTATTAATATTTCGCAGCATAAACGTTACTGCTAATTACAATATGTAAGTATTTAGAGTAATCCTCTGAGAATTTCTTGAATGATTCTTAGGTAATTTTTCCATTCTTCACGACAAATTTTGTTCATGCATGTTTTGTGGGTTTCTTCTTAGAATTCTCTATTTCAGCTCTCGTCATATATTTTTAATCGGGTGGAGATCTGGAGACTGATTTAGCCATTTTAGTACGTCTAATTTATTACAACTAATTAATCTATTTGATTCTCTAAGCTTTGCAGTACGATAAGGATCGGTGTCTTATTTAAAGACTCAACCTGGTTGCAAGCCCAACGAATGCTAACTCTGACGTAAATTTATCCCCTAAATATCCTTATAATATGCCCCATTCAACCCCCTTCTATTATTTCAATGTTCCCTACACAGATCATGATTAATTTGTCTCCAGATTTTACTGTTGGGATAGTATTCTTCAACACTCTTCTTTCTCCAGACCTTTGCCACCACATTTCTGTCAGAAAGTTCAATGTTTGTTTCAACTGATCAAAGCATATTTCCCAAAATTCTGCAGGTTTGATAGAATTCTCATTTACAAAATGCAGTCTAGCCAGAACGTGTTTTCGCTTAAGACGAGTTCTTTTTAATTATGTTCCCCGAAAAGATGTTATATCGACGAAGTGAACGACTAATTGTATATGTGCTCACTTCTAATCAATTTACTTCTAGTCTTTCCAGAAGTTATTTAACTCGGGTCTCGCTGTCAATTCTTCCCGCTAACAATATTGCCGTGTGTTTCGTTACTTATCTAGAATGACCAGAGTTTTTTAGGGAACGGATGGAATGAGATGTCGTCCAGTAACGAAGTATCGAACCAGCTCAATGGCACACTTAACTAACTAGATTATGTTCCTCATCCACGTTACACACGAAAATGTGTGCAACTCTCACTTGTACATCAGTTGGAAAACTTAACTCGACACATAATTGCACAAAAAGAACATAGAACAAAATTGACAGCTCTGATTTCTTTCAAAAGATCGTATAGCTCCAGTTTTTCCTATACAGTTGAAGAAGCAACAGTGTACATTCAAATTATAAAAGCTTCAATCCAAAAAGAAGAACTGCCAAAGAAAGAAAAACTTAACATTAATTTTAAGGATGAATACTTTCAATGATTATTAGATTTTTCAAAGGTTTTGTAAATGTCTGAACAACACAAATTCCAAAAAAATCTTTCTTTTGTGAGCAATGAGAATATTTAATTTCTGGTGATATATTTTCTACTTTTTTTTTTATAGATTCCCTGTATTTGTAAAACCCGTCTGATTGAGCCTAGACACATGTTTTGTGTTCGAAATAAGAATTATAAGAGGATGACCTCTACACTAACCGGGCTTTCTTAGATTTTTCGTTTTGTTTAGAAGTATGTACCTCTTATAGTGACTTCTTGTACACGACAGTATCAGAAATAAATACACACGCGGTGTGTTTATGATATGGCTTTTTTTAGCCGACATTTTTTGGGAGAATATATGCTTAATTGAAGTCGTACCTAATTTTTGAAAGTTAATTAATTAATAATTAATTAATTTGGCGGGCATACCTATTTAAAGCCACCTATAGATAGGAAAACCACTATAAGAGGTACATAAACTTACTTCTAAACAAAACGAAACATCTAAGAAAGCCCCGTTAGTGTAGAGGTTACGATACTCGCCTGTCAGCTTGACAGTCGGGTTTCGAATCACG
>CM042160.1:20282832-20337832 GCA_023376005.1 Doryteuthis pealeii | reverse complement strand
TTGTTTACACGCATTAACTGATAATAATCCTTAGTAACAGTTATAGTTTCAATAAACTACTCTTAATATAGATTATTTGCACTGCGTCAAATATCTAATACATATAATTTTCAAACAGATATATTTGAGCCATTGATTGGCCCCTAACATGTACTACCACTTCGGATCACACTGAATCTAAAGGTAAAGGCAACGAAGAGGTAAACTACACTCCCAGAGCTCCAGAATTGTAGCCTCTCTATCAGTTGCTGTTTAGTTTAATACCGAGTAAATGCCCATTTATGGGTATCTCACTTGTTAGGGGCATGCAATCGGTGTATTCTAAACACCACCGACTCGGTGAATTATGTGTTAGTAACTTAATTCTCGGATTACTCTAACATATGGTGCAATGGCTTGTTGTCCTCACAAATTTCCACCTCTCTTCCTTCCAAATTTTTCCTTTATTTTGCCCCTTCTTTTCCCGTGCATTGTTCTCTCCATTTCACCCTTTTTATCGTTTTCCTTCTTTTGGTGTATTTTATGTCATCCGTCTTTCTCTTGCTTTTTCTTCCCATTTCCTCTCTCACTTTTACATTTTGAATTCATTGATCAACTTTCAGGGTTTTCCTCTTTCTTTCTTTTTGCTTGTCCATTATCTATTTTTCTTTCATCCTCTGTTTTACCATTTTCATTGTTTGATTTAATTTATTTCGTTTAGTTTTCATTCTTTTTGTTCTTTCTAGTTTTCTCTCTTTTGTCTTTTAGACTTTATTTTGGTTTTGCAGTAGAATTATTTTACCTTTCCCTTTTTCATTTCATATTTCCACTTTAGAAGTTGCCACTTCCATTCAATCTTTTCTTTTACTCTCAGCTTTCAACTCTCTTCATTTCAATTTTCTTTTTCTTTTTACCAATAACTTAATTCTTTCTTTTCTTTTTGTCTTCACTTTCCTCTTCTCCTTTCTCCTCAGTTTATTCCTGTTTCCATTTGTACTAATTTGATATTTCTTTGACTGTTCATTGTTGTTTTCTCTTCTTTCTTTATCATCTTCGCTTTTTTGGTATTTTCATCGCTATTATCAGAAAATCTATTTTTAGTTCCATTGTTTAAGGACGTATCTTATTTTCCCCACTAATATTTTTAACTTTTATTTTCTAGTCTTTTTCTCTTCCAATTTCTTATTTTCTCTTTTTCATATTATTGGCAGCCTGATTGCAATAGATTTTATCTCGGCGAAAAACAAAACAAAAGTTCTTTGAATTGTCCACTCTGGGCCCCATTACAAGAAACTGGTAATGCCGCAAGAAATACACGTTTTGTGATAACATAATTCTACATTGCCGTTGCTATCAAAACTTCAAATTTTAGCTTCTGGATATTATTATTATTTGCTCCTTTTGAGTTATTATTATTATTATTATTATTATTATTATTATTATTATTATTATTATTATTATTATTCGGGTAAGGTTTTCACCAGGATTCTACTCCCTAGACTTCTTGATCATATTGCTCAAAATGTCCTGCTAGAATCGCAGAATGGTTTTACAAAATGAAGAAGCAATGTGGATATGGTGTTTGTTACAGGACAACCCCATGAAAAAGCCATTGAACAACAAGATATCTACATAATTGTCTTGATCTCGCAAATACATTTTACTGTCAGTAGAACCCGGCTCTGGGAAACTGAGAAAGTTTGTTTGTCCCCCTACCTTCCTGGCTTAGATCTTTTCATGATGGCTTAATGACCAGAGCAACACGTGCAGACTCAAAAATAGATCCTTTCCCTGTAGACACCGGAGTAAAGCAGGGATGTGTCACTGCGTCCATTCCATTCAATCCCTCTGTGGCAGTAGTAATGAAAATTGCCAAACAGAACGGAAACTCGGTAGATGGTGTCCACATATCGATTAGACATCAATCCTTTTAACCTACGAAGATTGAAATCAAAAACACTTGTCACTGTAGAGGCAATACACGAACTGCAGTATGCAGATGATACAGCTTTTATCAGCTCTTCCCTAGATGGACTACAGCACATCATCAAAGCTGTCGTTGAAGCCTACTCTCGGTGAGGGCTAGTCATCAATGTTCAGAAAACAGAATCCTCAACATGTGTCAACGTCCGTTTCCTGAACTCCTCATTAACCAGCAACCACTAAAAATGTAGAAGAGTTTACGTACCTGTGGACTATCTTAAAAAAAACAAATGATCTCACAAGTGAAGTCCAACGGTGGATTGGTTTAGCTTCAGCATAAGTATTCATGAACAGAGATCTCACCAAAAATACTAAGATCTCCGTATATAAAGTTGTATGCCTAACCATACTCTTATACAGCAGTGAGTCGTTAGTGTTGTATCACAGACACCTGGCGAAACTGGAGGCATTCCACGTCAACTGCCTTCAACGGATACTGGGTGTAAAGTGGCGGAACAACATTCCCCACTCGAAACAGAACACGCATTGACCCAATTAAGACCATCCTATCGCAACGCCAACTGCGATGGTTGGGTCACACTATCTGTATGTCTGTTGGGGCCAGATCTTGAACGCTAGAAGGTGTGATGTTACATTTCTTCAGCGCTGTCTTAATATGGTCTTTGAACCGCTTCTGGGGGCCTCTTGTCCTCCGCGTGCTATCTGTGAGTTCACTGTAAAGTAATTTACGGGGGAGTCTGCCAGGCATGCGGATGGTATGATCCAACCATGCTTCTAATTTCTAAGTGTGGTATTTTGTGCCACCATTTTATACCCAGTATGCTTTGGAGGCAGTTGGTGTGCAATGCTTCCAGTTTTTCATGGTTTGCCCACCTACAATTTAACAGGGGAGAATAGATGGATGTATACTTTTCCCAAAGGCATTCGCGTGAAATGAAGCATAGTCTCGTCAAGAATTTCGACTCAAATTGTCAACTCGATTTCCATTGACGATAACCGTTACACACATGCCTCCAAAGTACGGAGTATGTAGACACGATTTGATGAGATCCTTACCCGGAAGAAATGCACGTACTACGATCGAGAATTTAAATAGGTTCCCAGGATACTTACAAAGTTCCAATTCCCCCACAAGTAGAAGGAAACTTTACATTGTATATGATTCGTGCAACACATGTACCTATGTATTTTATATTTTGCTCTCAGTATCACACACACACACACACACACACACACACACATATATATATATATATATATATATATATATATATATATATATATAAATAAAAGGGTTTAATAATATGCTTGAAGCATTGTGTTTACATTGGTTTAGTGGTTGGTTTTGAAGACTATCACAATGCAAGTGTAAAGTAAAATAAGGTAACTATGGTGTTGTTGGTTAACCTGTAATTTTTAATTGATTCTTAATATTTTGAGATAAAAATCTCTTCTACAGAAGATCTCCGAAACTGATGTTGTTGTTAGATGCTTTCCATTTGGTTTTGTATCATGTCTTCCAAATTCTCTGCGTGTGTGTGTGTGTGTGTAGGGGTGTTTGTTTATGTGTATGTTTATGTGTGTATGTGTGTGTGTGCTTATGTGTGTGTGCCTATTCAAAAGTGTCTGATTATCTTTCCAGGTTTGGCTCACCCTCTAAGCATTAACTTTTTTGTTTATTTACAGAACTACCTGACTCTCTTTTTTATGTAAGTGTGTCTGATTATCATTCCAGTTTAGGTCTATCCTTTTTATTGGTGGTCTCTTTGTTTTTAATGGGTGTGTGTGTGTAATTTCCATGCCTATCAATTTCACCTGTTAATCTGTGGTGGTTTTTGCCTTTGTGTTTGTGTGTGTGTGTGTGTGTGTCTGTGAGTGTGTTTGTACGTGTTCTTAAGTCCCATTACCTTGTGTGTGTGTTATTTGTATGTGTGTGTGTCTTGCCCATGGTTGTGTGTGTTTATTGGGTGTGTGTTTTATTCGTGTGTACCTTGTTCATGTTTATGTACATGTGTGTATGTGTATGTTGGATTTAGAAGGTTAGAATGAATCTAATTTTTATAAAAAATTGTAATTATAGATTCTGCTAGATTTTATTTTATCTATTTATTTATTTACCTACTTATTTTCTTTTGAATATATATACATACGTATTGCCTTTATTTGTTTCCAATTGTTGGGTTGTGTGTGTGTGAGTGTTGTTTGTGTGTGTTTGTGTGTGCCTTGCCTATATGTGTTTGTGTGTGTATGTGTGCGTTGGATTTAAAAAAGGTTAGAATAAAACTAATTTGTCTTCTCGTTGTAGGTTTGTTGCATTATGAATTCTACATTGTGCATGTGGGTGTATCTTGCGTGCATGTGTGCGTATACGTGTACGTGTGTGCGTTGGTTGTGATCTATTGTGGGTTTATTGTATTATGAACCGCTGAGTTCGGTTCTGCTATTGATTCCTGGTCGCAATTTAGCTAATAGTAGTGCCTCCTTAATTCGGAGGTTGTCTAGATTTCTCTCTCTGGCCTTGATTTTGACTGTAATGCTTATCTCCGTGTTGCATTTAATCAAGTGTTTGCAGAATGTTCTTTGATCCTAATGTGTAGTGGTCTACTGGTGCTATCTATGTAAAATTGATTGCATTTGTTACATTGCGTGCGGTATACCACATTCACTTTATGGCACATACCTGTGCCGCGGATAGGGCAGTTCGTTAGCGTACAACTAGTGGTGTCCTTATGGTGGTTTTTGGAGAGTTGTCTTCGAAGTGAGGGTCCGTAATGGGCAAGTTGTATGTCCAGGCCCTCCTTCCGGATCGCCCTATGTACCCAGAATTAGATTAGATTTAATTAATTCCTTGTACTACTTAACTATATGTATATGTGTTCATATACCCACCCACCTACATGCACACACATTCGTCCAGGATAAACATACTACTCATTCACACACACGCACACACACACATGCACACGCACACACACACGCGCACACGCACACACACACACACGCACACATATATATATTCATACCCATGTATATATATATATATATATATATATATATATATATGGGAGAAATATGAGGAGATTCATCCGACAGTATGTGGAGAAAGGTAGACAAACACGGGATGTTGTAGAAAATGAATGTTTATGTAGGTAGTGATGTCAACGGTGCAACGTTTCGGTCTGTTAGACCTTCTTCAGGACTTTAGGAATAGAGTTCTTGCTTCAGTGGTGAACATTTTCTTTCTAATGAATTAGGAGGTCGTGAATAAGGGGGGGGGGTGTCGGTTGATGGTGTCAGAAGAGGTCGGAGGTGGATTTTTCTTTTCTCTAATAGGGATTGTATCATAGTGGATTTTGATATTGCCACAGGTGTTAGGTGTTTGATTATTTCAAATATACTTCCTAGCGGTGTTCTAGTGCCTAATAATTTGATCATACACAGGAAAATGTTTGTTCAAGTTAATCTATTCATCTATCTATCTATCTATCTATCTATATGGTGGTTATGGCACTAAATCTCATTCTGTGAAGAGGCTCCCCTTCTGTTTCTTTTTATCTATTTATCTATTAGAGAGGTGGTAATCGTTATGGTCCATTACAACAGATCTGTTCGAATGTTATTGATATTCGATATACTTAAAGCCGTATAACTGTGTGAACACAACAGATAATTATCATTAAATAGTTACATTGGACCATATACTTACTTTCAAAAACTATTGAATAACCCATCAATGTTTGATATGCCATAAGATCTATTTATATATCAATCATCTAGCTATCTAGCTATTGTATTGTACATTTAGAAGTATAATCCGTCGAAATTTCTCCTATCATTAGTTATTATTTATAACAAAATTCTATAGGATTGAAACTATGTAATAAAAAAGGGAAATCAAATAAATATAAATAAGCGATGTAATTTGTGTACTCTTACATATTTATATATTTGGTTGAAAAGTTTCAAGTTTGGTAAATAATCATTTTGATTGTATAATGCTACACTAGAAATAATAACATCATGGTGAATTTGGTTTAGAAGAAAATTTACTTTTTTATAAGGAAACGATTAGTATGTTCTTACTTATGTGTGATATTGCATATGTAATCAAATTGGGAGAGAGAGAGAAGAGAATTAATTAAGAAGAGTTAAATAATAGATATACACCATTCTCCATGAATTGACTGTGAAACAAGACTTTTACTTTAATATTGAAAATCACATCTAGTTGTTTCACCATTAGTTGCCAAAATTGTCTCCTAGTTCTATAGGCATACTTTAGCAAGAGGCATGGTTAGCCCCTGACCTCAAGTGCAGTGAGGAATTTTTACCAGGAACTATTTATGAGCGAAATTGTCTCTCTTACTCAAAGACAAGACATCTCTAAAACGGCCAACCAAACGTTTGTTGGCACCAAACTACAGACCCACATATTCGGTGTTTGTGTGATAGGGGAAAAGAAAGGAAATGATATAGATAAAGTCCGTTCTCTCCGAATTCAATTCAGTAAGAAGAATTTGTATCTTTCAAAATAGTACCCATTACTTTCAATGCACCACTTCTAGCAATCTTTGCCGATTCAGCAAGTTGTTTTGAAGAATCAAATGATCTTGGCCTCTTTTCCAGTAACACTGTTATCAATCTGTGTCATCTTTGAATCGTCAAGACGCCATCATATATATATATATATATATATATATATATATATATATATATATATATATATATACAGATGAGTAATAATTATATAAATACATCTGTCCAGAAGGCGGGGATACCTGGCTTCCCTGGCTGTCTGGAACATTCACAGATGATTTGGAATTCCATAATCTCAGCCAAAAGACAAAACAGAATTACATGTAATCTGGCTTGATCTCGCCAATGCATACGGTTCAGTTCCGCATCAACTAATCCGGATGGCAATCGACTATTTCAACTTCCCTAGCAAGGTTGGGGAAGTCATAATGAAATATTTTAATTCAGCCTTCATGAAAGTTATTGTGAACGATTACACCACCAAATGGCAAGCACTTGAAATCGGCATCATGATGGGCTGTGTGATCTCTCCACTTCTTTTCGTCCTGGCCATGGAACTCATATTACGAGGTGCAGCGAACAAGTCAGAGCTTTTATGGATGACATCACCATCCTTGTCCCGTCATCAATCGCTGCCGATAGCCTATTACAAAGATACCATGATCTTTTCACATGGGCGAGTATGAAGGCTAATCCAACGAAAAGTAGGAGTCTGTCTCTAGTCAGAGGTTCTTCCAGGGAGATCCATTTCCAAATTGGGGGTGATATTATCCTAACAGTCAGAGAGAAACCGGTAAAGAGCCTCGGACGTCTTTATTAAATCCCACTGACTGACCGACATCAGGGTACAGAGGTCCAGAAAGTAGCCTTGAATCGATCGAAAAAAATTATTTACCCGGAAAGTTGAAGGCGTGGTGTAACGACCATGGATTATTACCCCGTCTTTTATTGCCCTTACAGATATATGAGATTGTACTATCTCGCATTGAGCGAATTCAACCATATAGCAACACATACCTACGCAAGGGGCTTGGAGTTCCTCCTTGTTTTTCGAAAGTAGGGTTATATACCAATACTGGAAACCTACAGCTGCCAATATCTTCACTGGTAGAAGAGTTCAAGATTGAGAAAGTGCACCTTCATATGATGATGAAGGACTCAGGCGACGAGGTAATTCGGAAGGCGAATCCAGAAATAAAGTCAGGCACGAAGTGGTCAGCCGTTAAAACCACCTAGGAGGCGGAATGCAGCCTACGAATCAAAGATAGTATAGGCGTCACACAAACCAATCGAGCTGGGCTGGGTAGTACGAGCAACAAGTTATTTTCCAAAGAGGGCCCAAAAGGGAAAAGAGACATGGTGATCGAAGAAGTCAGGATGTTTGAAGAGGAGCAGAGAATATCCACTGCTGTTACTCAGCCCAAACAATGTGCATGGACAAAATGGAATGATATCGAACCAATCAGATTACCGTGGAAATCTCTAATTTCGATGGAACCACTGGCGATATCATTCCTCCTTCGATCTACATATGATCTCCTACCAAATGCGACCAACCTGAAATTATGAGGATATACTGTTTCGGACCTGTGCTTTTCGTGCAAACGTGATCAAGGTACCTTGCGTCATGTGCTATCCGCATGTCCACAATCGCTCCAGATGTACACGTGGCGACACAATAAGGTTTTGGAGGTGGTCACGGAGTTGATAAGAAAACAATGTGAGGCAGCAAACCAACAGTCTGTCAGAGCCCGGGAATCCAATATTCAGTTTCACAAGGAAGATGAATGCCCCGTGAAGAAACAAAAAAACTCCAAACATGAAACTGCTGAATGGAGCTGATATCTAGAAGGTTTCAGTGGATCTCAAGACATCCCTACAATTTCCAGCTCACATACTTCCAACCAATAAGCGCCCAGACATTGTAGCGCGGTCTGACACAAAAAAGAGTGTCCTCCTCATCGAATTAACCGTACCGTGGGAAGAAAACCAGGAGGAAGCACACGAGCGAAAGAAGAACCGGTACGAGTCACTGCGTGCCGAGTGCGTGAAAAAAGGTTGGACACGTTATTCCTATTGAGGTTGGGTGTGATGGATTTCTAGGACACTCGGTCATTTCGTTTCTTTCAAAAATAGGAATCACTGGCCGCTGTTTGAAAATTGCCTCACATCGTCTTCAGACAACGGTACAAAATGCAACCAGCTGGATTTGTTCGATGTTAAAAAGTATTCAGCACGAATGATACGCGCACAGAATCATCATTCCCGTGTCGTTACGTAATATCTGCAAGCGCGTAATCACGTCAACGGCCGAAAACAAACGCGTTTTTAAATAACAAACTGCACTGATAACAAAACTCCTAAGATAAACGGATCTTATAATTTCTTCTCTGCATTATTTTATTTTTTAATACCCTGTCGGTGGCAAAAGCTGCTTGGTAGCGATGGGAGTGGCAGTCCCGCCATTGAGCTACCGAAACTGTGTGATCATTCCTAGTTGGCGGCTGATGAGGGCAGGGTATCGCATGTTTTATCACACGTTGTATGACGAACATCTTAAATGTATATATATATATATATATATATATATATATATATATATGAAATAAAAATGGAACTTAATCCGACAGTGTGAAATTGATATATTGAAAAAACAAAAGATGTTTACAAAAGCATGGGATCATCAGGAGACAATGTGCAACCGTTTCGGGGCCTTCCTCTCAACGGTTTTAAAAAGCAACATCGCCCCCCCCCCTCACTGATGTGAGGTCCCTCGGAATATCTGTATCGACCGCATGTGGATCGGTCTTCAACAAAAAATAAGACGGGATGAAATGACCGTTAGAAGAAAGAATGCGCAAAACAGAACGCTGCTAGTCAAAATTTTTTGTTGAAGACCGATCCACATGCAGTCGATACAGATATTCCGAGGGACCTCACATCAGTGATGGGGGCGATGTTGCTTTTTAAAACCCTTGAGAGGAAGGCCCCGAAACGGTTGCACATTGTCTCCTGATGATCCATGCTTTTGTAAACATATTTTGTTTTTTTAACATATCAATTTCACACTGTCGGATGAAGTTCCATTTTTATTTCACTTACTTGTCTATGAAAAAACTATACATATGGATGTTTACTCCCCTGAAGATATTTATCCATAAACACCACGGATTTACCTACACATATTGGTTACTTATTTAATAGTTCGAGTATTACGAACAATTTTGATATTTTAATATACACTTTTTTATATAATTATACACTTTTTAAAATAATTTTACATCAGGCTCTTTTGAGTCTTATTATAAACTATAATGCTTCTGATTTTTTTTTGAATTAAAGATAAAATTCATTTTATTTTTAATACTGACAGCACAATTTTTGATAAAAAGAATATTCCAACTTTTGACTAGCAGTGTTCTGTTTTGCGCATTCTTTCTTCTAACGGTCATTTCATCCAGTCTTATTTTTTGTTGAAGACCGATCCACATGCGGTCGATACAGATATTCCGAGGGAACTCACATCAGTGAGGGGGGCCGATGTTGCTTTTTAAAACCGTTGAGAGGAAGGCTCCGAAACGGTTGCACATTCTCTTCTGATGATCCCATGCTTTTGTAAACATCTTTTTTTTTTTCAACATTATATATATATATATATATATATATATATATATATATATATATATATATATAGTTAAAATGTCAACAGTTCGTTGAAAATATATTTGATATGATTAAATATAATACAATATATAATTGTATAATTGCAATGGATTGTTGAAAATTGAAATACTTATGATTATAAATAAGCATTTAAAAATGAATCCCAGATCGGTATTAAATAACCAATATTAGGTTTAGACGTAGTTTAATAACACTGGTCAACAAATTGTTTCAGCATTGATATCAGCCACTGTTATCATATATCTTTATGTACTGATTTCAAATATTAAGATGTTTTTTTCCTGAATGCTCTCACTTTTGTTTGCTATCGAGGTATTTCAAAATATCAAAATTTTATCTTCGTCTCACTGTCATCATCGTCTATCAGATGACCCATGTGTTTGAAATCTTGTTAAATTAGCTGGTGAATAATAAAAGAATGGGTTACATAGTCTAACTTTATTTGCAACAAAATTTAAAACATATTCATCAATACAAAGGATAGAATTTATATGAAACTCATTGATAGGTAATAAATTGGTTTCTATAAAGATACAAAGCTCACAATTAGTATTCAATGCTCTGACAATGTGTTTCATCAGACCCAGCTTGATGTGCAGAGGAGGAAATATGATGTTTTCTCGATTGGCGATTGCACCATCGACAATATTTGGCATACCAAATTCCAGAGTCTAACGTAAGGGCCACTCTTTCTGGTTCCAATGCTTGTCTCTTTCCCGGCTGTCCCACATGCAAATAAAGCAGGGATACTTTATAAATCCCCTTAGTTGACCAAGGAGAAAGTTCACCATATTGAAGTCCACGCGAATTGTCTAGTTTTACTCGTATTTTTTAGTAGTGCTATCACAGTTTTAATGTAATTATGCTTTTCTTGTAAACACAGACTTACCTACTGGAACAGCTGCATAGACATTGTAATTATGTATAGAACAGACATTGGGCTGAGCTTATAACTATCTAGGAATAATCACCACTTATTTGGATTACACAATGGAATTCCAAATTCTTGGAGAAAACCTGAGATTATGACTATAAACAGATATATTCTCCTCTTTAAAAAAAGATCCACAAAAATCCCTTCCCGATTTCGGAAGTATAAAACGTTTGTGACTTTGTTTAGTAGAGCTTTTTCTTGCAATCTAGAAGCTGGAATTTTTACTGTATTTAAAAAAAACCCAGATCATGAACAAATTCATTCAGCTTTGGCTGGTTAAACTGCTGAGGAGTTGATGACTTTGAGGTAGCATAAGAAGGATCATTGGAATCTATGAGTATTTCTTTAGTTACATCGTCAGCCTCTTGCATTTTGTCGATATTCTCTTCTTCAGATGAAGACAACTCAGTAGAAACTAGAACTGGTAGCTCATCAGAGTGTAGAGTAGGTTAAACTGCTGATGGGATATTGGATAAGTGAATTTATGTCTGTTTTCATAACAACAGATTTGGTATTGACCAGACAAAAAGTTGTGTGATCCTTCGGTTCCTATCAGGTCATGGGAATTTCGAAAGGTAAGCTTTCCCGTTCGTTCAGTCATGGAGAATTTCTTCACAGTTATGACATACACTATGAGGGGCCCATTCCTTATCTTGGTCACCAAGAATAAGTCCGAAGTACACATTATGGACTCGCTTCCCAAACTGTCATATTGTGCCTCTGGTGAATAAGTACAACGTATCCACAAATATAGTAGAAAGCACTTCAATTGTTCATCTCTAGTGCAAGGGTTGTTCACATTTGATGTCTCCTTGTAGCCATGATCAAATTTGGCAAAAATAAATTTTAAAAAATTTGATAACACTTTTGATACCAGAACACACGTAATTTATTTAGCCACAAAAGGATAAAATGTAATACCTGAAATTGCATGAGAACTAGAGTATACGGAACAAAATTAATTCCATGTTTGAAATCAGCACATCAAAAATATTAACAAACAGTAAAAAAAATACGCAAATGAAACTTTTAAAAAAATGTGTTGTCCTGTGTAATTCAAACTAAACCTAATCAAATCTAACCCAATATTTGTTTTTCTTGTCTCTTTCTTTGAATTTTGACTGTCCGTTGTTTCAATTTGTCTACTTGTTTGTTTGAGCAGTTTTCATTTTTTTCTTTATCACAAGTTTTCTCTTTCTGAATCAGTATATTTCTCTATGATTAGATCTTTCTTTCTTTTTTCTTTCTTTTATGTATCAGTAAATTTCTGTCTCTATTTTTTCAAACATTTATATTTCTTTAATCAAAAGCTTATTCTTTATTTTTAAAGATTTTCTTTATTTTTATGTCTCTGTATCCTTTCGTCTCTTTTAAGATCTTTCTTTCATTCATTTTCCCTCAGTATCATTCTCTCTTAATCTCTAAACTGTCTTGCTTTTTTATTTCTTTATTTCTTTTTCAGTATACTTCTTTAATTAACATCTCTACACCTTTTTTTTCTCAGTATCTTTATATCACTCTTCCTTAATAGGCCTTTCTTTCTTTCTTTTTTCTTTCTTTTTTCTTTCATGTCTCATTATCTTTTTATCAATTCCTTTAGACCTTTGTTCATCATCTTTCCCTCAGTATCCTTCTCCCTTCATTTCTAGAGTGCCTTGGCCTTTTCTTTATTTCTTTATTTCTTTTTTCTTTTTCAGTATTTTCTATCTTTATCTTCAGACCTTTCTTTCTTTCTTAAAATGTGTTTATCTCTCTTTATTAGTAGGTGTTTATTTCTTTATTTCTTTATTTCTTTATGCCTTTCAATCTCTATTTGCTTAGTTGTGTATCTCACAGTATCCTTCTATCTCCCGTCACCTCTGTGTTTTTCTTTCTTTCTCTCTTATATTCCTTACTTCTTCGCTTACTTTCTCTTTGTTTTCCCAACAGATTTTTCAAGCTCAGTATATTTCACTATTCTCATTCTTTACGCCCTTTCCTCTTTCATTCCTATACACTTAACCTCACGCATCAGTGATTATATTAAAGTTGGACCAATAACCCTGAATGTACACCACAAGAAACCATAATACATCGTCTTATTTCAATACCAGCAAATAGTATCTTTCAACTTTAAAAAAATAGTACATTGAAAAGAGTGTAAAAGAACTGTTTACAAAGAAGAGGAGGACGCATTCAGAGCGTGTATTATACAAATAAACACATCAAACAGCGCTGAAAAGGTCCCTTAATGTTAACGCGTTAGGGGCGGGAAGTTCATCGACCGTGGGTTGGGATCGCCGGCATAAACACACCAATAACAAATTCCGATAATATATTTCTTTAGTCTGCAATTGAATTGTATGACCTATCCTCTTTTATTACGCACGAAATATGAACATCCCTCATATCAATAAAAAGTTACGAAAATCGTTATTATGATCACGACTTCTTTTTTAAAAGAATTCCGTTTAAATAAAAAGAAAATACACAAATATTTTTACTTAAAGGGGAAATACTAAAAACATAGAATATTTGCAACTACCACGTCATAAAATATGTACACCACAACGTAATTGCTCGCTAATATATATATATATATATATATATATATATATATATATATATATATATATATATATATATATATATATTGAGGATATGTGCTTAATTGAAGTTATACCTAATTTTGAAAATTAATTAGTTAATAACTAATGAATTTAGGCGGGCATATATGTTCAAATGTAAGGGTAAACAAATCGAGAAAATGTCAATCCTTGTATGTACATTTCGACCTATTAGGTCTCATCAGCAAGGTTATAGACATGGGAGAATGCTCCGTGTGTGACTCGAAACCCCGACTGCCAAGCTGACAGGCGGGGACTCTTAACCATTACACCAGCTGGCCTTCCCAGATTTTTTTCGTGCTGATTGAGTCTAAATTACCAAAAAATCTATGGGTTTACGCAATACTTGCCTCTGCCTATATAAGGAATCGTTGCTTTAATTCCTTTTTGATATAAAGTGGGTGATTCCATTCAGAAATATTAAATCATTTCATTCAGGATTATTACAATTTACAATCATTTCATTCAGAAAAATTTTTAGTTTATAGTAATAGCATTTTTGTTCTATTACTTCTAAACCTAATTTTACTAATCCTATTTTATTTAAAAAAAAAATATTGTTATTATTTTGCTATTCCTAATCTAATTCCTGACCTTATTACAGCCAACATTACTGTCAAAATTAGTATTTTCCCCTTTTTCCCCCTTTTTTTTTTGTTAATTCGAAAAATACAATACAATACAATACAATGTAATACAAGTTAGTGAGTTAGTATTTGGTTGGACAAGTTTAATGTCATGTCCGAGACATCCTTTTTCGGGGGGGGGGTCTTCCCCTCTGCATGGATACAGTCGGTCTATTCTACAGCCCAAGCCGACAGTACGAAATCATAAGTTTAATATTGCCCCACCCCCGATATCTTTTTTTAAAGTATTAAGTTTTATCTTGTTCAATGGTTTTGTGAACAGAATGTTCTTTTCCGATTCTATATACTATAAGAGTATAGACCCCTTTTGAATTTCATCCCTTATAAATTGATATTTTATATCAATATGTTTTGATCTCTGGTGTATCAGAGGTTTTTTGCCAATGATATGCTCGACTGATTATCACAATAAATAGTTACAGGGTTATTAACGACCCGTGGTTCCACGACACAATTCACTAATGTTTGTAAATGAAGGGCTTCTTGCTCAGAAGAGGCGAGACTAACAAATTCGGCCTCACATGTTAACAAAGAGACAACTGGTTGTTTTTTTAGATTTCCAAGAAACAATCGAGCTTTCGTCCGATAATTTAAAACATTATCCTGATATACTTTTTCGGTCACTTGAACCTGCCCAGTCGGCATCACAAAATCCACGTAATTTCAAGGGTTCAGATGATTTTTTAAATACTAGTGCCTGACTTATTGTGCCTTTCAGATATCGTAAAACATGCTTCACTCCTGTTAAATGGATTGATGCTGGTTTATCCAAATACTGAGATAATTTTGAAACTATATACGATATATCTGGCCGAGTAGCCATCATAATATAAATTAAGGAACCAACAATTTCACGGTAGAGCTTATTATCAATTAATTCATTTTCATTATCAAAACCTTTATTAATATCCATTTCGCATGGAGTATAGCGGGTCTTACAATCGGTCATATTAAATTCGACCAACAATCTTTCAATATATCTAGATTGATTCATTCTAATAGTATTTTTACTATGTTCAAATTGTATCCCTAAAAATCCAAGACAGCCTTCCCAGGTTTGTCATTTTAAATTTTAAACTTAAACTATTTTTTAATTTCTATTAAATCAGCTTCCGTTTTTGAAGCAATTTGAATATCATCTACCCATACTAATAAAATTACAGCTATTTCTTTGTTTATTTCCTTGGTATACAAACAAGGATCTATAATAGAGGGTTTAAAATCCTGGTCAACCAAGTAATTATGAAAAGTGTTATTCCAGGAACGCCCACTTTGTTTCAAACCATATAGGGCCTTTTTAAGTTTCCATACACAATTTTTATTTTCGTTTTCAAAACCTTCTGGGGGATATATGTATATATCAAAGTCTAATGGGGCATTTAAATAAGCACTTTTGACATCTAGATGGTGTATTCGCAAGTTATATTGGACTGCCAAATGAATTAAAACTCGTATGGAAGTCAGATTAGTCGTTGGAGAAAAAGTATCAAGGTAATCTTCGCCATAAATCTGTGAAAATCCTTTTTCGACAAACCTAGCTTTCTATTTGGAGGTGCCATTTTCATTATATTTCAAATCGTAGACCCAACGACTACCGACAATGTGCTGATCTTTTGGGGCAGGTTTCAATTCAAATGTATCATTGTCCAAAAGTGTTTTATATTCATTTTGCATGGCATGCGCCCATTGTTGCAAATCTGGGGATTTCATTGACTCAACATAATTGCTGGGAATGGTAGACAATAAGTAACAATAGTCAAAACTTTTTACCTAGAAATTATCAGTTACAAAGAAGTCTGGCTTTTTCTTTCACGTGTTGGGTAACCTGATTGTAATAATTGTTGAGTTTCACCAGTTGGGGGTTTATTCTCAATGGTCAGGATAAGTTGGCAAGACTAGTAAGTCAGCGATTTCATCTGATTTCGGGGTTTTAGCATAGGAATCAGTGAATTTGACACATCTGATATTTTTAATAGCACCTGTTTCAGGGAAGTAAATGAGATATGCTGGACTTTGTTTATCATACCTGATAAAAATGCCCTCCTCGGAACGAGGATCCAGCTTCCTTTTATTTTGCACATAGCAAAAACAAGTCGTCCCAAAAATATGCATACGACTTAAGTTCGGTCTTGAACCGGTAAAAACTTCAAAAGGGGTTTTCCTTAAATATGAATTAAAGCAACGATTCCTTATATAGGCAGAGGCAAGTATGGCGTAAACCCATAGATTTTTTGATAATCTTGACTCAATCAGCATACATCTAGCCATTAAAAATAAGGTACGCCATGCTCTTTCTACGTTGCCCACCTGATGTGGAGAGTAAGGACAGGAAAGTTCATGCTTAATCCTATTCTCAATTAATAAATTTTGAAAGTTTTCTTTCAATTGTCGCTTCGTATGCACTTGACTTTACCATATGGACTGACGTCTGCTAGGTATTGTTTGGTAGCTAGCAGAGTATCAGATTTATGGGCTAAAAAGTATAACATCATAAGTCCAGAAAAATCGTCAATAAAGTTTAATACATACCTGAAGTTGGATTTCCCAAGGGGCTTAATTGGACCAGCTAAGTCGCAATGAACTAGCAACAATATCTCCGTTTCTTTTTTCTTTAAAACTTTATTTTCAGTTTCAACCATTTTTCCCTGAATACAGATATTACAGTTGGTTTTACATGAGGGGGTAAATTTTATTTTCATTCCATACAGTACTTTTGGCAGTTTTTTATCCCAAAAAATCTCAACAGTTTTGAACTTAGTTATATTCAACTTTTTTGGTGACTTGTCGCACGACAGTATGAAAAAAAATAAACATTATTTGTTTACTTACTTTTATATAATCCTTTCTATATTATATGTACAATAGAAACAAAAAAAGTTTATCTCAGTTTAACTAAGGAATTACCTCGACTTAGTTAAGTATAGGATAGGGTACTGAGGAAATCATTATTATTGAAACCATAGTAAACACTTAATTCTTTTTCTCTATTATCTCATTCCTTTGGAGTTTTCCACATCAGCATTAGCTGATGGTATTTCACTGGGGTCTCCAGGACTCTTCTGAGTATACTAGCCGATTGCAGCAATGCAGTAGTATGGATGGTCTCAATTCTTCCTCTGATTTCCATATCCTCCAGTCTTTTTCCCAAGCTTTTTGGGACCGTTATCCGGGCACCAACTACAAGACATATCACTTTGACCCTTATATTCCACCGCTTTTTGAATTCTCTGGCAAGGTCCAGGTATTTTTTCATCTTTTCCTTTTCCTTCAACTTCCCTCTGTCATCTGCTAGAACAAGTCCAGGCGCCAGGAATAAAGAATGCCACAAGCCCACAGAAAAAAAGAAATGCCACAAGATCAAAGCACAGCCACCTCTGAAAATATAAGATGAAATGAAACCCGATACCATCACTAGGATCAGGAGAGAATGTATTAAAAAAAGTTGAATTTATTTGTTTACCATTTTCAATAAAGAACGTGATATGACGAAACTCAGAGGGTTTCAGATACCCTTCGGTGAAAATGGACCATAATCACTTAATACCGGAGTATTAAGCTTTTTGTCTTTACTTATTACTTTGCTCTTAAGCTTTGAGGTCTCAAATCGGACCTGAACTTTTCAACACCGTACCGTTGGAAAAAAGGACCAGCTTAGAATAATCCTAATACCAAATTACTTGGTACCCCACCAAAGAATATATATATATATTATATATATATATATATATATATATATATAGTTGTAGGAATGTTTTCCTCTCTACCACGGTTTCGGTGTTTAAGGTACACCTTCCTCAGGAGAGTTAAAACTTATAGGTAGCTAATGTTATATATACTTGCCCGGTTTAGAATTATTTTTATTTTTCTATGTCTCTTAAAAATAACTTTTCGTCCCTAAAACTAAACTTTTTCCTTTGGAATTAATGATTAGTTTACCATATGTTTACCCGGCAAAAGTATTTTTAAAAAATTCTATCTATCAGCTGTTGATCCTCTTGTTTTTATTTGTTTTATTTATATCATGTTTGTACGTCTGAAATTCAAGTTTTCTGATAAATGTATTAAGTTAGAGATTTTTTCTTGTAATAATTAGTGCAAGTATTATATTGTGTCTATATTAATCTTAACAATACATTAATGAGTTATGCAATCTGTGTCTGCATTTCCCCAAGAATTCAACCTTCCTATTCCTAAGTTTTTCCTCTCCGGGAATCTAACTATCGCTAACGTTTCTTGTAAACATAAGAAACATAGGTTAAACGTCGGCAGATATTCGATCTCTTTAATATTTCCCATTTAATAATAGGTGTTATATTTTGATGATTTAAACTCCAAATATTGCTAGCTAAAATTGTTATATTTTTTAGTTTAATATTAGAAAAAGAGTGTTTATGGTTTGTAAACCTAGTTTAAAAATCTGATCTGGTACAACCCACATACAATTCAATAAGGTCCGGTTTCTGTGTAGACGTTATCGATACAAAGTGAATTACACATTTGGTCAAACAGTTTCCTTTTACCGGCCAAATGTCTAGGTTACGGCAATTACAGTTTTCTTGTCTGTCTTTTTCCTTATTTATCTCATTTGTTCGGTTGTTAATTATTATGTTTTTAATTATCCTATATATACAGGAGAAGGTAATCTTTAAGTTGTTTCTATTACATATTTCGTGTAGAGTGTGGTTAACTAGGAAATGTGTATTTATTAAATTTATAAATATCTTACCTATTTTCGTTATCACCTGTAGGTTGAATGGTAGGTTATACCACAAAATCCTTCTATTTCTGTTTTTTGCCTATTTAGTTTTGCATTTTTTTTGCTTTTGGTTAAATTTTATTTTATTTCTATCATATAATGCTTTGTTATTAGTATCACTTACACGATTGAAAATTTGCTGATTAGAAGAATTTTTACTAAATCTGTACTCTACTAAATCTGGGATTTTTTTAATCATCGAAGGTGGGTGGTTAGATCCTTGGTTAACATATATTGAGTCAGCATTTGGTTTCATATAAGGCTCAAAATTACCCGTAATGAGATTAAAAGTAAATGTCTGACTTCCGAATATATAGATATAGATATAGATAGACAGTCAAACAGACAGACAGACAGACAGATAGTAAAGAAATATCTGAGAATCTTTGTAAAAAAGCATTGTTTGCAATTATCACTTTCGATAATCTATTTTATTATTGTTCAGGATCATGTAGTCATTTTTAACAATGCGAAGAATTGTGAGGAATTCTGTTTCTGATCAAGAAGCATTTTTCGATATATCGGGATTAACAAACCTCTGTGAAGAAGATTAAACGCTCAGGCTATTTTAGGGATATATCTTTATATTAGAATTAACAGATGTTAGAATTAATTCATTTTGAATTACAATGAATGATTTAATTAAATATAGTAATAAAGAAATGAACTTAACTTTCTTTACAATTTCTGAATCGTGTCAATCAAACTCATTCAATGAAATAAATCTAAATTCTTTAAAATAAATATTACTGTTAGCTTCATCAATATGAGTATTTAGAGCAACAAATTATTCACCTGATTAATAGATGAAATTTATTTAAAATATAATGAGCATAATGTTAAGTTTTACATTTCATATTTTTATACTTTAAATATATATATTTATTTATTTAATAACAAGCTTACTTTAGATAATGTACAAATTAATGGATGAATCTCATTTAAAAAGCATGAGTAAAAACTAAAAAATCTTTATATATATTTCATATCCAATTTCATATACTGCAGGGTAAAAACTAAAAAAAAAAATTTTTTTTTTCGACCAAAATCAGTCCATTGAATTTTTTCTATTCGCACCTTCGTTCCTTGTCTTTTTATCTATACAGCAATTAGTTTCTAATTCACCGATATTTTGCCACCTATAATAAGGGGGTCAAGGTTAAGTGACATTAAAAAAACTCTGAAAGCTTGAAAAGAAAATAACTGACGTATTAGCATCCCAAAGAACCAAAAAATATAGAAAATTATAACTTCAATAACTATTCTTAATATAAATAATATGCACACTGTTATATGGCAGCACCCAGTGAGAACCTAAATCACTAGTGACAGTCTACGCACCTACCACATTGGCCATTACACAATGCCAAGCTTCTGCGTATGAGCAGTACTTCGAAAGGCTTTATGAGGATTATCCTAGACACACAAATTCGGATCATTATAACATCACGTCTCGTATCAATGTGATTCTCTCAAGTAGAAAATTATTTTCATAAATGCCAGGATAAATCAATGTTTGTAACCCGATATGTACTGATTAGACTCGTTTTTGTCTGAACGTTTCACCGAATAATATTCAAACGGGATTCATATTCAGTACTGAATTAAATACAGTATCGCCCATAAATAATTACGCCCAAAGGAAAATTTATATGAAAAAGTTCATTTTCTTCAAACCAAATATACCAGAATTTTGATTACTTTTGTGGAACATTATACATTCAAATCGGATAATATTTGTAGTTACATCATTGAATCATTGGAAGAAAATATTAATCTGTTGAATCTGTTATATATACATAATTTTTCCGAATACAAGGTGTGTCAAAATAACAAGTTGTACTTATCAAGATAGAAATGAAGAATAAGTGGAACGTTATTTTTTCAGAATACAAGGTTTGTCAAAAAGTACACAAATTATCTATACTTTTTTGACACACCTTATATATATATATATATATATATATATATATATATGATCTAACGAAAGCATATAATTGTCTTTTTAACAACTTATATTTAAACTATATAAAACCTTTTACAGTCCGAAAAGTAGTAACTAAGAGAAGTTTGGCAGTTAAAAATTATGGCCAGCCTGAAGTTCTTCAATTTTTACAGTCTTTGTCTTAGGAAATCTATCAACAAAAGGCAACATCCAAAAATCAAGTTGATCTATATATGAATCATTCGTATTGAATAAAAGATCATTCATACAGATTACCGTGAAAAATATTTGTATTAAGAATAGTTACTATATGAAATAATTGTTTACGAACTATTGTCATTATTAGTTACTTAAAACCAAACAATTGGTTATAATCAATTGGCGTTAGATGACAATATTTGAAACTGTACAACTGTTTGCAAACTAAGTTTTATAGAACAAGATTAGTTATTTTAGACCATATACCTGTGTATAAATTAATACTAATACGTAGGAATAAGATAGAATATAATGTTATGCATGAATTATTAAAATTAGAAGGAAATACTTGAAACCATACATCTAAGTGCAAATTATTTCTATTAGATAGAATGATCGATATCAAATAACTGAGTGCTAACAGATGCTTATAGAAGAATTAAAATAATATACAATTAAAAGAATTGCAATGAAACATTGAACGATTGTTTTATGCTTGTAATCAAACATTTACATATCAATCAAATTTCGGCAAGGCATTGATATGCCATTATGCAAATAAATCAAACCCCGCCCCTCCTCCCTTCCTAAGTCTCCCTCTGTCTCTGTGTCTCGGCTATACATCTAAAATGTAAATAATATAATAACTAAAATCCTGTACACTGCATCTTCATTCTTGATTTTCATAATCTCTTTTAAGCCCGGCATAGAATTTGATTGCTTGTCATACTTGTCATGCTTGTGTTCAGTTTTCCTGAAGCACTTAATAAAAACACCAGTCGTAATTCAATATTATTTAGCTGAACATGAATTCTGCCAAACATTCATCAATGTTTTCACACGTGTTCAACGTCAAAATTAATTATCTGATTTCCAAATAAGGCTGCAAACTTGAAAAATAAGAAATGAAGATAAAAACTAGTCTCATTACTTTTAGATCTATCTCTTATGTATGCTACCTAACTAGATTGCCTTCTTCAATGAATTTTAAGATTCTTTTCATTGTTTCAACTGAATGTATCAAAGCCGTATTTCTTTTCAATTATGTATGACTAACAGCTTGTCCGAGGCTTATTCTAGTATTTGTCTTTGGAATGCAAATTATAAAATCATCCCATAATTCTTTTTTCGGCATGGTCCTCTGCATGACTTGGAAAAACATTATACCATCAAATTCAATAATTTGATCTACTCTGGTTAAGGAATATTTTATGAAGCCAGCATATTCAGCAATTGAATTAAAATGTTTTGCGTCCCTTATTAATATATTCTCTCCTAAATAATTATAAAAAAAAACAATATGAACACCCTATAAGGATTCTAACTCTCTAAATTTTGCCAAGAATAATATATATATATATATATATATATATATATATATATATATATTGCGCAAAATATCATTGATAGATCATATATATATATAAATTAAGATAGCATAAACAGAGAGTCAATCGCGCTTGGTGACTGTCACTTTATTGCCTTAGTCTGATGATCATATAGGTCACATAGATAGGTAGATAAAGAGAGAGGTGGGGACATCAAGTAGGTTCTATAGATTCTTACATTGGCGTCATCTTAATCAATTTAAACATAGAAGCTTTAGTGTTTAAATAAGAATCAGATATTATGACAACCACCAGCTAGTTATGTCATGTGGTAATTTAAATTTAAAACATATTAGAGCATGAATTCGTTCACTCAATTTTAGATTGATCATTGTCCTGATCAATGTCATGTCTTAACAGAATTCACCACTCAATGATTTAGCGGCACATTTGGTATTTGTATTTCTGTATCGGTCATTGTTTTCCTCGAATGGACGCACTGTAAGTCCACAGTATATAAAAGTTGTTTATCTTTATAAAGCCAGCTACAAATCGAAAGAGAAGGGACGAGAAATCCGCAGAAAGAAAAATCAGTCTCCCTCTGTATCATTCATCCGGAAGTAAATTCTATGATTTAGGTCTTATATTCTACTGGACGGTACATTAAACAACAACATGTCATTACTTAGACCACTTCTTGTGTCCAATATGGAAGGAGCATCCAGTTTTATTTCCTTGCAGCTTTTACAGAAGCTCCGAGTAAAAGAATAAAAACAAAGACAAAAACAATATGCGATAGAATAACTCAGCGCGAGCGGTGCCTACATAATATATAAAATCAACATTTGTCTTCCTCTGAACACCTACCGAGGACAGTTTCACAGCCGCAAGTAAATACCCTTATGAAACCAATAAGATGGCTATTTTCGCGCCGAAGAATACCACATCCTGACTTTTATTCGAAATGAATGACAACCAATTGTTTCTTTGTCTTATCTCTGCATTTTTGTTCCTCTTTTCTTTGTTTTTATTCATTTTTATTTGCGGTAGATTTCTTTTCTTGTTTTCGTACGCTTTTTATCGATTTCTTATTCATTTTTCTTTTATTCATGTAACCTCTTTTTTTAAAATTAATTCTCTTTTCCTTTTTTTATAATCATTCTTTCATTTTCTTCTTCATTTTCCTTTTTCTCTTCTAGATTTCTCTCCTTCCTGATTTCCTTCCTTCTTACTTCCTTTTTACTTTGCTCACTCTTTTTCCTTCTGTTTGTCTTCCTTTGCTTGTCGAATGTTCTTTCTTTCTATTATTATGTATGTTTGAATATTTACTTCTGATGTTGCCCTTTTTACATTCTTTTTTCATTCTTGTTTTTTCTCTTTCTTTTTTTCTTTTCTAGCCATCCCATTTTCATTCATTTTGATTATTTTTCTGTTTAATTCATTTCATGTTCATTCTATCCTTTCTTTCTTCTCTTCATTTCTTTCTTTTTGATCTGTCTTTTATTTCCTTCTTTCATCTTTCTATCTTTCTCTCTTGTATTTTGATTATTCTACCATTTTTTTATTTCTTTCAGTCATTTCTTTCTTTCTTTCTTTCGGATTTCTCTTCATGTAGTTCTTCCTGTCTTTCCTCCATTCTATTTTTTCATTTTTTCTTTCTTTTCCCTTCATTTTTCTTTCTTTCTCCTTCTCTTTCTCTATTTCTGTCTTTCATTCTTTCTTTTTTATTCCTTTCTTTCTATCGTATCTCTCTTTATCTAGTTCTTTCTTACTTTATTTCTTGCTTTTTTCGATATTTCTTTCATTTTATTCTTATTCATTTCTTCGTTTTCATTGTAATGTCATCTTCCATTTTGTTTCCTGTCTCAATTAATCCTCGTAATACGTTTCTTTCTTTCTTTCTTTCTTTCTTTCTTTCTTTTTCTACTTTTTGATCTTTTATCGAATGTTGTACAGAACTTGTTATTCTTTTCTTCTTATCTTTATCAAACCACCTGTACTATTTATTGCTTCCGTTTTTAGTCTCGTCGTTACTGTCCAATGATCACTTCAGTCGTTGTTAAATTATATTCCTCCTACATTAAATCATTATTTTCCGCTCAAATTCATCTTAATACACGGTTCTCCACCAGATATAGTTAAGCAGCGATGAACCTGTTCATTGTTTAGATGGGTGACCACTTTGTAATAGCAAATAGTGTACGCAATCTAAAGCTTGTGAGCTAATGAGCAGAAATTTTGAATAACATACTCTGTCATTTTTTTCTTCTCTTGGTTGTAGAGACGCTCACCATAAGGCAGATTAGTTAATTGTTAATAGTTAGCATTCCCATTATTTAAACCGGTGCTAGTGTAGTGATTTGGCTCCTCACTAGGTGTAAAATGACTGTGAGTTTTAACCAAACTAAACTAAACTCAGTAATTGTTTGTTTATAAGTGCCCACCAGAGATACATGATTTTCAAACAAGTATTGCAGATTATTACATGTGTGGTGAGTTTGATATGGATTGTGTGTCCTAGTATCCTAGTTTTATAGCAGAGTTTGTTGTTGTGTTGTAGTTGTTGTTGTTGTTGTGTTGTTGTTGTTGTTCTTCTTCTTCTTCTTCATTATTATTATTATTATATTATTATTATTATTATTATTATTATTATTTCATTCAGTATCCTAGCTTTACACCAGACTTTGATAAATAACTTCGTATGCATCTGGCATAGAGTAATTCTTCGAAGGTAATCTAGTAGATCATTGCGAGAGATCTAAGTTCTATCTACAAGGTGGAACAAGTCTTCTTCTTCTTCTTCTTCTTCTTCTTCTTCTTCTTCTTCTTCTTCTTCTTCTTCTTCTTCTTCTTCTTCTTCTTCTTCTTCTACACCTTGTTATTTCCCTTCACCTTATACTTCATTCTCATCCTTCGGTTCATTCCAATTACCTCCCTCCTTCTCTTCTTCTAATTTTTCTTCCAGTTTTGTTGTTGTTGCTGTTGTCCCACTTGATGTTGCTGCTGTATTCCTTTATTAGAAGCTCTGACTCTTAATTCTACACTTTGGTTAATCCGAAAATCTACATAAGAAATGAGAATTACACACTTTAAGTATTATACATTTTATAATATATTCTAGCCATAATGACAGAAAGGTGACACTCATTATCATACACTAAATGAGTAAATTAGATTGTAGTAAAAAGCATTACGCTTTATTTGCTTTATTTGCAATTGCAAAAATCAATGATAATTGAATTTATATTTAATGTCACTGATTAACATATTCAGATGTTTTCACGTTAAATTCTGATAAAACATTTAATGAATATTTAATTTTCTTTTAGCTGTTGACGACTGCATCTTTTGCAGAGTCGTACCCATCCCCCACAAAAATAAAAGGTTCCCTGGTATGCAAGTGAACTGTATCCGGTGTTGAAAGTCTTGTTCTGAGGCTTTAGGGAGTGTATAGTAACCCTTTATTGCCATTACTCCCATGCCCACTCAGGTCAGAAGTGGTCGACTCTTAAGGCCCCATCTATGGGTCAAGTATATATTATTTGCAAATTATTTCTATTATGAATATTTGATATCATATTACCGTGTGTAAAAACTATTACACAAAAATGAGTATATAAACGTGAATTATGTGCTATTCCCCAATCTAGAGGCATCAAATTTTTTTGACATTAGCATAAATCATTTAATAAATAAGATATTTTAAAATTTAAGAGAAATTATCGAACCAAAAGGAGATCATATCACACAGAGAAAAGTCTATATATTTATACACTTGTTCCTTAATCTTCCGACCGTTATCATCTTGCAATATGGTTAAATGCAAAAAAATGTAAATCCACGGAATTCTTATTTTTTCCTGGGTATCGTCACCTCATTTAAATAATGGACAATTCCGTTTTTATTATAAAGAAAGAAAGGGAAGAAAAAGAACATGTTACAATGAAAAATATAAGAAGAAAGAAAGAAAAAAAGTAAAAAAGTAGGGGAAAGATAGAGAGAGGGTGTGAGCGCGCAGAAATGACATCACTAATCTTTTCATTAAACAAAATGAAAATATGAAAAGCAGGAAAGAAAAAAAAGACTGAGAGAGAGTTACATCAAAGGTAAAAAATATCAAAAGTTGTAATAATCTAATTATCATACTATGGCACATCCTATTGGTCCTGTTTGTAAAAATATATTACTGCAAGGGAAATTCGATTCTTTAAAATGTTAGGGAGCAATGACTGACATGTAGTTAATGTTCTTCCAATCAGGAATTGGCCGCACTCTAAAGCCACGTAAAAAGAATATTGCAAAACTTTTGTCTTCACCTTAGTAAATGACGTGTTAAGATATAGTAGTTTCAAAATCTTAAAGTTGTATACCCCAGATGTAAATTGTGCTACGAGATGTTCAGCCCGGTAGAACTGAAAGAATATCATAATCTTGTCTAGGCCGTCGTGTGTCGTCTGCAAACTGGTCGTTGTGCAAACTACCCCTGGGGGCTATAGACACCATCAAAAGAATTAAACAACAGCAGAGAGAGAGAGGGAGAGAGAGAGAGAGAGAGAGAGAGAGAGAGAGAGAGAGAGAGAGAGACACACACAAAGGTTGCTTAGGGTTCACATTCCAAAATGGACAAGAGAGATGGACATTCAACTCTATGCTCCATTCTTCTGCTGCTATGAATATGTCGAGCCGAGGGGAGTGGAGACTGTTGTTCAAGTTCAACTAGTCCCAAATCTCATTCTCCGTGATCTCATCAGTTGCAGGATTTAAAAATCCCTTTGTTAGAAGACCACCCACAGCTGAATTGTTTGAAAAGGTATGTATCAAAAATATAGAGTCGAATGCGGAGAAGGCGAGTTTCATATTACAAAAAAGCACTCAACACAGCAATATTAATAAAAAACGGGCAAAATATACTTGCTCATGAGGATGAATTTAGAAGTAGAATAGAGATCAATGATATAGATGTGGAATTTGAAGGGGAGTTGGGGGCTAGTAAATCCATAAATGAAAATGAAGAATCAATGAATGAGAGTGTTAAGATATCTGACGATGTATCAGAGGAAAATGAGCTTAAAGAAAGGTCCCCGATCAGAAGAAGTCCGGATACTCTAGATCTACGAATGGCATAACGCCATTTCTTTTCGGGGAAGTGTAGTATCGTACGCAAATGAGGTAATAGTATAAAAGCAGATTGCCTCAGTAGCAAGGAAGGTGGCCATTACAATTGCCTGAAGACAACGTGTGTTTCCGAGATTGATTCACTTCATAACATGAACTTTGAAATACACAAAGATCACCTAATCAAAACCAGAAGACCAGACATAGTGTTAATTAACAAGAAAAGAACTTGCGATTTAGTGGATTTTGCCGTTCCGGTGGATCATAGATTGAAAGTGAAAGAAAAAGAAAAGACAAATCCCAAAATTAATACACAATAACTGAGTAAAAGCAAGGCAGTATTATCTTGAATTGTCTGCTGAGAAAGCCCTAAAACTATCTAATTGCCTTTATGTTGATGTTCTTCACTAAGTAAGGTTGTATAACCTTCTTTCTTGTTCCCTTGTATGATATATAATACAATATTATTAAATTATAAATATATATATATATATATATATATATATATATATATATATATATATATATATATATATATATATATATATATATATATATATATATATATATATATATATATATATATTGCATCATTCAGTTTCTTTTTTTTATTTATGGGAATATTCCTCAGTAAAAAAGTTGTTTACCTTTGTTTTTATATGCCAAAATGTGGTAAAATGATTTCATCCCAACTAATTCAATAGAAAATATATTTAATACCTTTCACAGACGTTATCGGAAAGAAAAAAAAAACACCGCAGTTTATTTAATTCGTCTGTCCTATAACGCATTACGCTTAAGTTCATCTTTCACATAAAACCGTCTGACTCACCCCAAAATAGACATTTCTCATTTTATTCATGTTAAATAGTGACGCGAAAGCAATGAAACATTTCTTTTTCTTAAGTAAGATGATAAAATCTAGAATCCAAGAATGACCTTCACATTTTTCTAATTTGTTTTGGTATATAAGATGCTCATAGTAATACCATGTTCTGGATATGACACTAAATTGCATCTGATCATAAGGCTTGAGATACGGAAAGTGTGGAATAGACATGCCATCTCTCTTATGTCCAAAGTGGTAGTAGGATCCTTTAGGGTCCCATCTATGGATCAAATAGTCTTATTTAAAATTATTCGCTAGGTTATTTCTTGGGCAAAAATGTAACCGATTGGTGGCCATTATCATGCGCAGATGTCTCATGTAGACAGTATATACAATTTATCTTGGGGAAAGGCGTGGATATAACTGTTCTCCCCGCGAGATATGTGTAAACAATATAGCAGATTCGGATCTTTAGCCTTAATTAGGCAATCATTCTAGGAGAAGCAAAACTCTGAAGTATAACCAGCTGATTAAGTACTCCAATCGTTAAATGTAAATAAATATTTTGTAAGGCAAATGATTCATTATTTTGTTTCTTTTAGTTTATCTACGATTAGTTACATCTGGGAGAAAATGAATTTGCTTTGATTTTATGTCTTCTATTAGAGAATCTCCTCACAGTTAGAGCCCTATTTTACACATGAAGGAGACTTTCTGTACTTTGCCTCCCCCTTTGTCTTATATTTTTAGTAGCTCTAAATCAAACCATTTATCCGTCTCTAAAGAATAGCCGCCTTTCCCAAGGATATAAACAGGGAACGTTTATCTATAAAGAAATGAAAAGAAATTTAAAAAAATAAAGAACAATAAATAAAAAAAAGACGATCAAATGAAATACAAAAAAGAAAACATGAAATTTAAAAACCTTGAAAGTAATAAATGAAAGAAGAATGAAAATTCAACAAAGAAAGAAATAAAGAAGTTTTTAAAACAAAAAGAATTAAGAAGAGAAAAAGAGGGGACCAAAGGACGGAGAGTTGGTTAAATGCACACAATTCCAAGTCAAACTAGGTCATTCATTCAAAATTTTATCCTCTATGTGAATTGGTTTAGAGCTGGTTTGCTATACCACAGGTTATTGATTGAGTACTTTTTTTAGAACTCAAACGCACTCAAAAAACTTTATGGTTCAAACATCAACTATTTTAACGTTATCTTTACCGTAATTTTGAATGTCATAATATTACATTTTCGTTTGACAACAAATAATAATCTGAAAATAACTAGTGATTAAATCGTGACCTATCAACAAAATAACTAAATAAATTATTCAAACAAATATAACGATTAGTCATTTTCTAAATTGTGTCTATTTGGACACACAGCCAGAAGTATAAGGCAACCAGTAAGAATATAACTCACTTCTTATAGTCTGTTTGACTAGGTTACATATAATGACACCATTCGAGGTGCACTATAAAAAACTAAACGTAGCTTAGATTTGACACAAAAAACGTCAATAAGTGATCGAACTCTCTACTCAGTAGTAATTAGT
Organism: Doryteuthis pealeii; assembly: GCA_023376005.1. Lineage (NCBI taxonomy): Eukaryota > Metazoa > Mollusca > Cephalopoda > Myopsida > Loliginidae > Doryteuthis > Doryteuthis pealeii. The sequence goes on along the minus strand of CM042160.1, from coordinate 20,307,776 downwards.
CTGAAAGTCTAGTTTGCCCATTATTACTGCCTAATGAGTTGCCGACAACATTACTAAACTGTACTTAGCTCGGCACTAGTATAGAACACCCAGTGAGAATATAAGTCACAATTAATTGGCTACTACACTAGCCTGTATGTTTTTGGCTTCACGCTATGTGCACTCAGAAATACTAAGCTTAGCTAAGTTGTGGCACGGGACCAGAAGTATAGGGCAACCATCAAGGGCATGTTAATTCAGATTGTTGACTATTACATTACATGAGGTGCTCATCACATAAAAGTAATAAACAAGCCTTCGTAATATTTCTACCATGACAAAAAGGGAAAATGAAAAAAATCCTGATATAAAAATGTTCTTAAGTGATATAGAAGCGGATTAAGAAATAAAATCGCCTTTATATTTGTAAAAAAAGTAATAAAATGCATAGGAAAATTTTTAATGTTCTATAGTTTAGGTTTATTTTCTTATTCTATTATATTTGGGGGAATTGAAACATTAATATTGTAACCATGCGTGATATTAAAATAATGGGTACTTATTGCTTAAATAAAAAGCAGTAACTTCAAAGATTACCACAAGAGCAACTGTAAATTGCTGAAAAGATGTGATAAAGAAAGCTGTTTTAAACATCACGTGACTTCAGAAGCCAATTTTAAAAGTGGCGCATTTCTTCGTCATAGATGCAGTAGATAAGAGCGATTTCTTCAAAGATAGTAAAAGCAAGAATCTCAAAAGAGGGAAAAGGAAGAGTGAGATACAAAGAGACGATATAAAAGAAATAAACCTTATAAGATGTTGTATACCAGAAACAAGTTTATTTTAGACGCCAAACGTTTCCCGCCAGAAAAGCTTTTGGCATTGAATGAGTGGCAATGGCTGAATTCCAAGTTGAAGCCATTTCCTCTTGGCCCGGGGTTCGCGTCTTCTCATTTACCCAGTTTGTTCTCACGGCGCACCGACCGACAGAATCGTAGCCGGTGTCGATTGTACTTGTGTACCGCATTCCTGAAACGTCCATCATCCTTTTGTTACGGCTGTCGCGATGGTTGAGATACGAAACTGTCGGATTGAATAACAATGATGAATTAACTTCCTATAAATAACGTGAACAAGGGAAAAGAAGTGAGGATGTTTTGGGGTAAAGTCCTGAGAGTAGTGAATAGGTGTAGCGGTAATTGAAGGCCTGAAGATATTGTATAGTAGCGGAAACACTTGGTTTGTATACGCATGCGTACTTCTACAGTCACTGATGAATGCTCATATAGATGTACACACATACACACGTATATACAGAGAAATTCTAGAACAATTGACTTGAAAGTTAGGGAAATTTTCAAAATATAACTTTAAAAAACGCTATTATACCAGGATGTTTAAAAAACTGATATCATTAAAAAAATCATTAAAAAATATAAAATTTTTCAATTTTATAACTTGAGCAATTAACGTTAAAAATGATATATTTTTACTGTCCGTATTGAAACAACACAAAATTTTATATTTAATGTTTGAATATGCTCAATTACCTGCAGAAGGGTAAGCCTTTTTCCTCCAGAAACGTAGATGTTTTGGATAGGAAACTATTTGGTATCTAATGGTGCGACTCCAGTACTAGAGATCTGGGGAGTGTGGACCACGTCTTAATTGCCATTAATCCACGATTTATTCTGGCCTGGAGTGGTAGTATCTATTAGGATCCGATGTATGGATCAAATAGATATCTTTGAAAATTAAACGATATGCAAAAAAATAATTTTAAGAATAAACTACACGAAATGTAAATATGATCTTACAACAAACGTAGGTTAGGTATAAAATAGTTACACCTCACAATCGTATAAAAGGTGCACCATGCTCCTGACATCATGCACCAACCACAGCGGAATTTTTGTTAATGTTTCCAAGACGTTCAATGTTAGAAATGGTCTGTAGCTTATGCTATCTTCTGTGAGCAAGTAAAAAGGAACATGCTAAACGATCATACATCATTAAGAGGACCGAATTCTCCATCAACCACAAAACCAAGAAGACGACGGCAGATATGATTGAGAATACGTGGCAAAATCCTTTTCCTCGCAAAAAAATTTCAAAATTCCTGGCAACAAAACCTCACTTGTGGTTTCCTTCCTCTGGACTACTACACCCATTCTTTAACGCAAAACCAACCAGCAACTCCACCATGCAAAGACTCGTTGTAGGTTGTCATGGTAATGTTTATTTCCATTATGAACGAAAATCACCTGATCTGACCATGCAGTTATTTTTGAGGCCACATCAAGACCATCTCTAGAGCTGTGGGATATATATATATATGTATATATAATAAATAAGTAATCCACAGACACGTGTTTTGAGGTATCACCTCTCATCAGTGCGGTTATACTAACAGCTATCCCTCGCCGGGTTTGAGACCCAAATCAACTTTCGTTCGCCAAGCCCCTAAGCCGTGCGGCCAGAGGCAGCTGTCAAATATAAGAGAATATTTAACTGCTATATTTCTAAGCGGAATTGAATTCACTAGAGTCCTCAAACATTTTTGTAAACAAAGCGAGGGTTAGCTACACGCCAGAACGGTGAACTTTTCAATTAAATCCCTATTTAGATAACTCTACCAAAGTGGGAGTATATATAATAAATAAGTAATTCACAGACACGTGTTTCGAGGCATCATCTCTCATTAGTGCCGTATATATATATATATATATATATATATATATATATATAGTGTGTGAGATGGTCACTGTTTCAGCTTTTGCTGGAATGGTGTACCAAAGGCAGTATTATTGGTAGAGTGCTCAATATAAAATAGAGCTGTTATATAATATAATAAGATAAATATATAAAGGTTTTACATACCTATTTATTAGGTGACAAAGGAACATTTACAACCATATTGGTTTCATGCGATGCAATCATCAGGTGAAGATGTTTCAAATTTAAGGAAAATCGAAAAAATTTCAAAGAATTTCAAAAAATTCAATAAATTCAATCGACATGGGATGCGTATGATTGGATAAAATGATGTGTGTATGTATGTGAAGGTGAATGTATGAGAGTGTTTATGGGCAGCATAAAGGTTGCGTACGCGTAGTAACCGGTCACACACATAATACATTGTTCTGTGAATGTGTAGCATTTTAACAGTGCTTACGTGCGAGCGTTTGTGTTTGTGCATGTATGTGTGTGTGTATGTTTTTTTCCTATCCGGATGTGTAGGTTATGTATATTGTATATTGTCGGGTCGAGTTAATTGAGGAGTGTGGTTGAATAATATTAACTTTAAGATTACAAATGTTGTATATTGTGGGCGGGCGGGGGGTTATGGAACGGCGGTGCTGGCTAAGTGTAGCAAATACGCGCGAGGTTGCGGTGTCAACCGGACATGGTTGCACGCGGTTACACATACACACGACATAGACACGCATACAAAACAATATTCATACATACAGATATGCACACACATGCTACTATATGTGCTACGTAAGCCTTACATATACATACTGAAGCGTATACGCATACTACTATTGGCCCCACGTGTGCATATATACGCACATACGCACACATGCACACACACATATACACGTATTTATGCACACACACATACGCGTACACATACACGCACACACACATGTACAAACACATATACATGTATATGCATACATATATGCACGCGTACAAACATACATACATATATGCGTACACACACACATGCATGCATGCACATACATGCACACACATACGCGTGCACGCACACGCCCATACATGTACGCACACACGCACATATACACATACGCGCGTACATACCCGACCACACATGCACGTATACACTTACACACACACACACGCATACACACGCTCACGCGTGTGCGTACACACACGCACAGTCGCATGTATACATGCCAGCATATCACACATCCACGTACACACCACGTTCATACATGTGTAAACACACACAAGAGCACGTACATATACATGAATGTATATATGCAAGGACCAAGGGGGTTGATGGAAAGAAGGAGGGGGAAACAGGTATGTAAGATGGTATGTAAGATGGATGAAAATAGACTTAGATGGGTAGAATAATAGATAGATAGATAGATAGATAGATGAGGGAATGCATGATGTCCAGTACTTCTTTTTCCTGGCTGGAATGTCTGTCATTATTTTTGTTTCTGTTTGGTTTGGCTGTGTTCATTTTTTTGAAGGTGTGTGTCCTTTTCAGGGTGTCGTGATTGTAGGGCCCTCTTTGCTGTAGGCAGCATTGTTCTGGGTTTTCTGTCGAACAGTAGTTCATATGGGGATGGCATGTCGTTATTTATTGAGGTTGTTCTGTATATCCATAATGCTGTGTATGAGCACTTCATTTCCTCCTGGGTATTCTTCCATAGAGCCTTGACTGCTCCTACTGTTCTTTCTGCTACTCCATTGCTTGGTGGTGGTATGGTGAACTGGTTTTCAAGGTTATGTTGGAGTCGTGGCTTTGTAAAACCTTTCGCTCATGTACTGTGAGCCACAATCAGACATGATGGTTGCAGGCAAGCCATATTCTGTTAGAATCTGGGTGAATTGCTCGCAGACAGTAGCAGCCGATGTGTTGGGAAGTGTCTTGACGATTGGGAACCTTGAGTAGTAGTCTACCAGCAGGAGATATTTTTATCCATCTTGCTCATATATGTCTGTACCTATTGTTGCCCAAGGGTGTGTGAGGTTTGGCTGCAGCAGTTGTAGTTTGGGTTGTGCTGGTTGGTACTTGCTGCATATGATGCATGCTTTTACCATATTTCTAATGCTTTGGTTTATCCCTGGCCAGAATGTAGACTCCCTAGCCAATAGAATACATTTTGTTTCTCCTTGGTGGCCTGTGTGTAGTGTTTCAAGGACTGAGTGTTTCAGCGCTTCTGGGAGTACTATTCTGTCTCCCTTGAGGATTAATCCATCTTCTTAATTGTTTTCCATTGTTTTCTGTATTCTGGCCATCCTTTGTATATCATGTCCTTTAGCAGGTTCATTATTGGGTCTGCTGTGATTGCCTCCCTTACCTGTTCAGTGTTTATTATTTTTGTGTTCGCTGTTACGAAGTTGACACTTTGCTGTTGTGGTGTGTTATTCCTATTTTCCTTGAGACATATTCTTGACAGAGCCTCTGCCACTGGGATTGTTTTTCCTGGCCTGTATTTGACTTGGATATCAAATCTTAGACATTTCAGGATGAACCGTTGGAGTCTTGATGAGGTCTCTGCAAGATTTTTAAAAAATATTTGTTCAAGTGGTGAGTGGTCTGTTTCCACTGTTACCCTTCGCCCAAGAAGGAAATATTCAAACTTTTGTAAGCCATATGCGACTGCCAGCATTCCCTTTATATGTTTGAGTATCTTGACTCTGTTGGAGTCAGGCATCTCGACGCCATCCCTACTATTTTTTCAGCGCCCATTTGGACGATCTGTCTTATCCATGCCCCCACTCCTAGCGTACTAGCATCACATTGGAGGATTGTGGTAGTGTTGGGGTCTGTGTCGTAGTAGATGATTATTTGTGCCTTGCATATCTCTGTTTTTATGGCTTCCAGGGCTTTTTGGTGGTGTTGCTACCATTAGAAGTGTACATTTTTTCTTATTAGTTCTCGGAGTGGTGCAGTCATCTGTGATAATTTCACAGAAAACCTATTGAGGTATGTGATCATACCCATCAGCGTGTGGAGTTCCTTCGCATTCCTTGGGGGTTGAATGTCCCTGATGGCTTGAAGTTTTCTTCCGTGGGTGATATTCCTTGTTCTGTGATTGTGTGGCCGAAGAAGTTCATATTTTTAGCTTGTATTGGAGTTTATCAGCATTAAACCTAATGTTGTTTTCTTTAGCCTTTCCAGGACTTTGGTCATAGCTATGTCATGTTCCTCTTCTGTTGATCCTGTTACCAGGTTATCGTCCACTATACCTGTGATATTTTTGATTCCGAAGAAAACAGTGTCTAGCTTGCGTTGGAATATGTCCTGGGATACTGTTAATCCAAACGGGAGGCGTTTGAATATGTACCTTCCAAAAGGGTGTGTTAAAGGTGCATAGCAAGCTTGATTCATGATCTAGTTCTTGGTGCCAGTACCTCCTTTTTATGTCTATTACACTAAAATATTTCTTTCCGTGTAATAGAGGCAGTAGCTCATATAAAGCTTTTTGAGCAGTGTTCCCTCTTTATGTTTTTGTTTAGGCCTCTGGGGTCCAAACAGAGCCTGATCTTGGATGTTCCATTCTTGACTGTTGTAATCCGATATGTGATTGAATTTACCCAGTTTGTTGGGCCCGTGATGTCCTCCTGTTCCATTTACCCGATTCTGCTTTGCAGAGTGGGAAGATGTGTATTGGGACTGATCTGAGTGAGTGTATTACTGGCTTGGGATTTTCTACTATTTTTATGGGGTATTTTCTCCCTGGGGAAACTACCTATCTTGTTGAAACAGGTTTTGTGTCTTTCCAGCAGGTCTTTTTTGTTTAGTTTTTCCGACCCTGTTGTGCTCTGTCTCTCAATCTCACTTAGGTTGACTGAGATGATTCCTAGTTCTTGTGCTTGTCTGCATCAAGAATAGAGGGGCTGCCGGGGGTGCACTTGCAATATTAAACCTTCTTGTTGTTGTTTTATTCCTGTGTGTTATTTTAAGATCAGTGGCCCCAATGTTCGTTATCCTTGATCCACCATATCCCTTCAGTATTGTGTGTGTTCTCCTTATTTTTAGTTTGAATGGTAGCAGACTCATTTGGTCTTCTGTTAGGATGCATGTGTCTGTCCCTGTGTCCACTTTGATCATTATTTTTTGGCATCCGTTTATTGAGATGCATGCAAATACTTTGTCTGCATACGTGTGGGCCGAGTGTATGATTCTGCTACTAGAGCTTATAGTTTCTATGCTGCTCATTGCCTGTCCTGGCTCGTCTCCTTCTGAGAAATCCTCGTATGTTCAGTATTCCTCCGGGCCTTGAACTTCATGGAGTTGCTGTTGGGTTTTCTTTTGTTTTTTATGCACACTCGTCCTACTTTCCCACAGTAGCTGCACTGTACTGACTTAGCAAGGCATTGGTACCTATAATTGTGGTTTCCCCCGCATCCATTGCATCCCATACCTCTTGTTTCATTGGTGTTTGGCTGTCTGCTGTACCTGTTGTTTTTTCGAGGGTAGGGGTATGCTTTGGGGTTTTGGTCGTTGCTATTTGCCCAGGTCCATGTTTTACTTCGTTTCTGGTTGCTTCGTCCTTGGGGTTTATAGACAGACCTCCATCTGTGCTCTGGTGCTCTCGTCTATTTTTACCAGGTTATATATTTGTTTGTAGGTGAGAGCATTACCGATCTTTATTGCGTCACTGCGGACCCGGTCAAACCCTACGTCGAACACCAGCGTATCCCTCATCATCTCATCTTTCATTTGTTCAGGGTACCCAGCCTTCTCAACTAGTTGCCTTGCTTTGGTGACGAATTCCTCTATGGTCATTTTACCTTGTTTGAGGACGCTTAGGTCGTATCTGACAATAATTTGGTTGCTCTGGGGTTTGCAGTAGGTTTCCAGCTTTTTAAAATTGGGTCTATTCTTAACTTATCCTCGGGGATGTCAAAGGTGGCTGCATTGTAAATTTCCAGTCCTCTGTCGTCAATCCAAAGGAGCACGAGTCTGACTTTTCTTGCCTCCTCGGTATCGTATAGCGGGCCTTCGAAAATTAGTTCACATTTTTGTTTAAATAACTTAAACCTTTTGTGAACGTCTCCGGGACTTTTCCAGTCCATCTTTGGAGGTGTGAATCTGCCAGCCATATTCGCTTTGTTGTTTGTTTGGTGTGAGGGACGAGGTTTGTTCGTGGGTACGAGATCCGATATTCAACAATGGCGGACAACAGCGTGAATAAGTAATTTTAATTACGTTTTTTTTTGTTTCCGTTTTTTGTCCTGTGTTTTCCTTTTCCATGGCAGTTTGTTGGTTATTGGTGGTCTCTGTTATATTTGTGGTATTTAAATTATCCCACTTCTGACACCATGTGTTAAGTTAGGGTTGTTACGGTTAGTGAGAGATAAGAGAGAATAAAAGACGAGGTACGCATTCGTGAATTATAAACAGGAAGTATTTATTCTTTATTCATCTTTTTACATGAGATGTTTATGTCCGATCCTGGTTGCTTCCCTTAGACCCTGTTATGACAGTATGAACCATTCAAAAGGGATTTACTTATAATTGTGAAAACCTGTAAGCTTTTTTTCTTCTTGAACTAGTCACATTTTTGGATTAAGTGATAACAGAAAAATGGGAAACTGATGTACCACGTATTCCCCGAACAACAATCTCCACGTTTGGAATTTAACCTTATTCAACACTGACTGTTATACTAAAGTTAGTGAGGCCAATTTGGCCAGATATTTTGGTGGGGGTAGAAATGGATTCATTACCACACGATAACATCCTTACGCTACATACACATCCATCTGTATGTATGTATGTATGTATGTATGTATGTTATTTCAGAGTAATCTACTCGAATTTTAACCTTTGTCTAGATTTCTTTATTACCTATACATTTATCTATTCAATTACCATATATATATATAGATATATATATATATATATATATATATTTGTGGAAAAAGTGACTTACCATTGAAAATAGTCACAGTGGTTAGTTGATTCATGTTTCACAATGATAAGACAGTGATAAAACAAATATAAAGTGCTCAATACGTTAGTAGAGCAAATTTATTATCATAAAGATAAACTGTAATAACCTACTCGATTGTCAACATGAGTATCTTCAGGGTTAAATCCACTGGATTAATCAAGATATTGATTAATTGCAGTCGATTTCACGTGTGTGTTTTTTCGCGAAAAACATTTGATTATAGGTCCGCGGTCGAAGAACGCTGGTTTGAAATTCAAAAGTAAAGAGCGGATGTTGCATTTTTTCGAAGATCAAAATATAAACATTGTTAGAAATCCGCTTTGTGCTATTGTTTTAAAGGTTTACGACAATGATGAGGATTGTCTCTATTATCATAGAGTCTGTAGTGATTAAACGTAGTTTTAATAATGTATGTCTAAAGTTATTTATTTTGATTAAAGCCAATAGAATATGTATATATGCATACACACATGGAGGTGTATTTTTACCATGTCAATGGTCTTATTATTATTTAAATAAATAAATAAATAAATAAAAAATAAAAATAAAAATAAAAATAAAAATAAAAATAAAAAAAATAAAATAAATAATAATAAATAAAATAAAATAAAATAAAATAATAGATTATTATAATTACTTACAGTGGTGGGATATGAGGTTTTGTTAATGTGTGCTTAAATTATTTTTATTTTATTTTTATCCTTTTATTTTTTATTTTATCCTTATCCTTCACCTTCCCATTCTTTAATCATTATTATTATTATTATTATTATTATTATTATTATTATTATTATTATTATTATTATTATTATTATTTATGACGGGCTATGTATAAATATACGGTTGTAAATTAAAAATAAGGCTTAAGGGTCTATAGTTAGGCTATAAATGTAATGAAAGGGGTTGTTGTCTATTGTCTTAATTTTTTGGATAAGTGTAGAGGATGAATATAGGTAGGCTTGTTGTCACATCTTTTTGCATATGTTGACTTATGCTGGGAAACGGCTAGTTGTATTAATTGAGGGGATGTTAAAAGAATAAGTTAAGTTTAAATTTGATGGTAGGTGTATAGACATTATATGTTTTTGATGCGGCACGTTTCCCTGGAATGAGTGAATCTGATTGTGGAGGGAATCTAATGAGGGGATAATAAAAAATAAAAAAAACTTGCGATCGGAGACTTTTTTATGCGGTAAATAGAGGTAGTTAATTATAAATAATCTTGGTGATGGTAGATAAGTATTGTACAATAATAGTTTTATTATTTATTTTAATTATTAATGAGTGTTAGCTGGAAAGGAAATGAAGAAATAAAAAAATAAAATGTAGCGTGTTTTTACGTAGGGATTTGAATGTCTACATTTAGACGGTGTAAGCCGGTGTGTTTTAAAAAAGGTAACCCGTGTATAAATGTGCCTAGCTAAAAGTAAGCGAGATGTAATTGATGGAATTGCGCATTACTATTTGAAAGCAGCTTAGGTAGTGGATGGAATAGATTAAGTTTATTTATTGTTATTAATAATGAATGTGCTGTTAAGATGCATACAATACGCATGGGTTTAAAAATTGTATTGAGATGGGATGTATGTATTATTGAAGGATTCGTAGGATTGGTGTAAGCTGATGTGTATGTGTATTGTGTGATGTTGGTGGTTTAATTAAATATTAATTATTGGTCTGAACTGATAGGATTGTTTGGTTTTAAGTCGTGGTAAGTTAAGATGTGCTGGAATATATAACGGGGGGGGGGTCAATGGTTTGGTAGGGAAATATCGTCATAGTTCCCATTTTCTTTGGTGCATGCATTTTGCGAAAATTTCGGATCTTTGGTTTAGGAGTTCTGAGGTGTTGGGGTAGCATGCTATTGTTAACTTTTCCTCGGTACAAAGGGGGCAGAATCTGTCGCCTGGGCTGTAGGATCGGGATCTTTTAACAATTTCCCATTTCATAATAGGGTCGGTACCGTACTTATTTTATAAGTCCCAGATGTATTTGGGGAGAGTAGTACTGTTCTTATATTTTATGTTATTAAAGCTAGATGTGTGGTTATAATATCTATTTTTGAAGGGATTTTGGGCGGATCCGAAATAAATCATTCTTTTATTATTCCTGTCGAATACGGTGGCTTTGTAGACTAGATTTTTGTTGCGGCATTTATAGTTGAGTGTGTATACTGGTTTATTATTATTACTGTTATTATTGTTATCATTATTATTATTATTATTTCTGAAATTGCATGGGAGTATGCCGCTATTGTTTTTGTTTTTGTTTAATTTTTTTAATATCAAATTTGCTTAAATACTTGTCAACGTTAGGATAATTTAACAGTGTTTTCATTAAATATTTCATGAAGTTTGTTTTCAGGTGGGAAGTGTTTGTTTAGGATTTTGAAAAATATATTTCCTGAATCGAGATTCAAACTTTAGTTAAATGGGGGGGGGGGGATATAAGAGATTATGTTTCTATTTCTAATTTTATTTTCGTTTTGTGAGCGTGAGACGTTATCCTCCTTATATTCGAGGTTGATTTTGAAACCTCTGGATTTAAGGGCTTGTTCATATACTTCTTAGTTTTGTTAAAAATGTTTTTTGATAGCCTAGTTGCTATACCGGTAGTATGTGCTTGAATACTTGTTTTGTCTGGTTAGATCCTGTGTTCATATAAGAAGGTGTATGCGTGGGTTTCATGTAGGGGATATAGATCCATCATTGATATTTAGGGATATATCTAAGTAGTATGTGGTTGTAATGTTAGTTTAGATCTCAATTTTGTATGGAATAGTTCGTGTAGCTTTTTACGTAAAATGTCCACTTTTCTAGGAGTGCTGTGCTCCAGTTTGGCTAAGTCGTCGTCCCGTTAAAGGCCGTGATTGCTTGGGTTCACGATGTTGTTTATATTGTGCAATAAGAGACAACCGACCATGTCACATACCCCGTCGTATGATCCCATCGAAAAGTCGTAGTTATTTGCCCCCTTCTTTTATCCATATTTCGTTGTTGTGGTACAAAATGAATTTGCGGCAGTGATGGATGATTTTAACTTTTTCGTCCGGGATAGTCATGTATTCTTTAGGTAATTAATATGTAAAATAGCTTACAATTAGATAAAAATGTGGATTTAACCCTGAAGATCCTTATGGTGAAACTCGAGTAGGTTATTTCCGTGTACCTTATGATAATATATATATATATATATATATATATTGTGTGTGTGTGTGTGTGTGTATGTGTGTGTGTGTGTGTTTATTTAATACTGTACTATTTAGAATTTTATAAATCGCTATATACATCTTCTACTTTTCAAATTTGCACAGAGATAATTTTTGTAACTGCTACATTTTACATTTAAATGTTAAACTAAGGGTTACAAAAAGAAAGAGCAAAAAGAGAAATTGTAAAGATTAAGAGACTTTCGATAATTTTAATTTTAGAAGTTACTTTAATTAATTTCTATTGGTGGCGTTTCGATTTTTTAACGTTTTATTTCTACCGTTTATTCATTAAAGTTGTTTATTTATGATTACCAAATCGCATATGTTATATACTGGCATCTTCAAACTCACGCTGAATCGTATACGTTGCTGGTATACCGCGGGTAGGTTAGTAGTCGGCGTAGAGACACAACACTACTTTATTTCTTATTCTCGGCTGTACGTGGTGGGTGGCGAGCGTTGACAATGGAACAGCCCAAGGGTTGACAATGACTACTCCTACTGCTGCTGGGATGGTGAGGTAAAGGGGTGCTGAACCCCACTGCCCGCTGGCAGCGATGGCCCGTGTCGGCGCTCAGACTCTTTGTGCTCTGTTCGCCGTTGACGCCTGTTTAACCCTCTCGCTTTTGTATTGACGACACGCCTACGCATTTTTCTTTCTCTTTGTTCCTCAGCCGGAAGTTCCATATTCCAGGCGAAGACAATACAACAAAAGGGCGGAGGAAGCTTCCCGCTCAACGGCCATATAGTATCTTACATTACGCGGGGACGTAGAAATAACTGGATTGGTATCCAGGCGCATAGCAAGACCCCTTAAAGTATCATTGTCTTGGAGAATTTGTTCATCACACTGTCTCTTTGACTGATTACCAGGAAGTGAAGCTAGTACCGTGACTATATCCAATAAAAATATCCTCTTCAGCACAGGTATTTCCTGATTTAACTATTTTCGAAAAAAATGTCCAGTGGCGATGGAGGGTGGCAAAGCGTACAGCTTCAACTAACTGGAAGTATTTAGTTTCAACCATGCACACTGGCGGCTCAGAGGTTATTTTAATATCGTCTCCCAATTAAACAGACACTCGTTGGGTTTCCACAGAGCACTGACTGGCTGAGCAGACCTTCTTAGGGTAGCAATGATGACCTGAATGCGCTACGGCACTAGAAAAGGTGTCCTAAACATTGCTTGCAAAATTACAATCTGGTCAGTTTACCGCGTCTGACGGATGTTCAACATAGTGGTAAAGAAAGAATAAAATATAAAGCAGCGAAAGCTAAAATATGTAACAAAAATACCATACTCAGGATTTCCTCATAAATATATCCTGTTCAAGCATCAAAACGATACAAGACACAGAAAACAGCAAGCATCCAGCTAGATTCTCTGCGATACTCGGTTGGAAGTTCAGCAGATGTTCTTTAGATATCATTGCGCTGTCTGAAATTCGGTTCCCAGATGAGAGTAGTCGGAATGAGATGGGTTTTACCTTCTTCTAAACCTAATGAAGCAAAGTTAGAATCGGGAATTGGCTTTGCAATTAAATCTGAGCTAACCAGATAAGTTTCCCCGTGTCTGACCGAATTATGGAGTTGCACCTTCCTCTCAGCAACGGTCGATACGCCTCTCTTGTCAGTCTCTATGCCCCCACTTTGAATTCCTCTAGTTAAGTTATCGGACACTTCTATTCTGAGCTCAGAGAAACCATCAGAGTAATACCCAAGTATGACAAACTTGTCATTCTTAGTGACTTTAATGCCAGAGTTGGAGATGACCAAATCACATGGAGGCCTCTGTGGAGACATGGAATGGGAAAGTGCAACCACAATGGATTACGTCTCCTATGCTTGTGTGACGTGTTTGATCTAGTCATAGGCAATTCCCTATTCCAACAAAAAAAAAACAACATAAAGGTACCTGGATGCATCCAAGATCGCGAAATTGGCAGGTGATTGACTATGTCACTGTTCGTTCCCGTGATCGTCAGGATCTTCTTGATGCCAAGATCTGGCTGGACTGACCATCGTCTTTTGTGGGTGAATTTCAAGATGAAAATCAAAACTAAAAGCAAACAAAGTGCATAAACGTAAACAAAAATTCGTTGACAGGATCGATAAATTTCGAACCTCTGGATCCAAATAATGTTTGGTCGAGCTTTAAATCAAAGCTTTATAATGCTTTGCCTGACGTGCGGGGACACATAGACAAAAACACAAGGACTAGTTTGAGGACAATGACACCAGCATAAAAAGTTACTTGAGGAAAAACAACTTATCGTCAACGGATCGATTCTGAACATCATCTCTATCGCTGAACGATCTGCAATTCAATAAAAGCCCAAAACAGTAAAAGCCCAGGTTTAGTGACGTTTGAAGGAAAAGCAAGATCAATCGTGGAAGAACAAATCAGCTGAAATCCAGCGTGCTGCTGATTCTCGGGACCGTAAAACCTTTTTTAGTCTTCTGTTTGAAAACTCCCGCCCGATGTAAACCTCTATCACTCCACTTCGCTCAAAGGTTGGCTCTAGGTTGTTTTCCAAACCAGAAGATATTCGTGATCGCCGGAGGGAGCACTTTAATGGACCCTTGAATCAACTATCTAATATCGGTAATAGTTTAAGAGACCAACTCGATCAGTTCCCAATTAAGGATGAGCTAGATAATCAACCAACAAGTTTATAAGACTGTTGTATAAATGAACCGAGGGAAAGCCCCTGGACTGGACAGAATTAATGAACTACTTAAAAATGGCAGTTCCAGACTGAATGAGATGCTCCATGAAGTGTTATTACACGCATGGACTAAAGGAGCGCCTCAGTATTGGAGATATTTTCATCTCCTTCCTTTGTTCAAAAAGGGTTCTAGCGGCCTATGTGACAACTATGGATGCATTGCCTTGCTCTCCATTGTTAGAAAGGTTTTTGCGAGAATTCTTCAAAATCTTTTAGAATATCACCAACTATTCTTCCAGAATCCTAATGCGATTTCCGCTCTGGACGTGGCACAACTGATATGACCTTCTCGGCTCCTGGCTGCAAGAAAAGTGCATTGAGCTGAATATTGACCTCTACCAATGTTTCTTCGATCTCGCAAAGGCCTTTGACACAGTCAACCGCGATGCACTCTGGACGGTTCTTGGGAAGTTAGTTTGTACTCTCCACTTTAAAGCTCTGATTCAGTCTGTTCATGATGATATGAACACTTTGGTCACATATAATGGTACCCTTGCAGGGCTTGTCTCAGTGATGAATTGTGTGAAACAGGGCTGCGTTCTCGCACCAGAACTATTTGGAACATTCTTTGCAGTCGTCTTCAAGATTGCTTTAAAAACTAATATTAATGGAATTTACGTTCGTTACAGATCATCTGGTAACATATTGAATATAATATTTATAAACGCATGTTCAAAAGTATTCACAGCCGTTGTGCGGGAGCTACTATATGCAGATGACTGTGACACACAGGATGAGATGCATCAATGTATGAATTGTTTCTTCGGGTCATGGACAGCATTTGGATTAACGATAAATGTCAAAACGACTGTTGTCATGATTTAGCCTGACCCGAACAAATACTTTGTGGATCCCACTATCTTTGTATATGATGAACTCCTCAAAGTTGTCCATCACTCTATTTATCTTGGGATCACATTATCACAGGACAACTCTTTGGATATAGAGATTTCCCTCATTGGTTTGCTTGAGAAGAGGATTTGGAGCCAACGTGGTATTAAAATCGCCACCAAGCTGGGTGTATACCGAGCCTTTGTGCCCACTGCCCTTTTGTACGTCTGTGAGACCTGGGTTGTTTACAAACAACATCTCAGGACACTTGAGATTTTTCATTCGCCTTGTGCAGGTGTATTTACAGAACTGCCAGATCGTCTGCGTAGTTCGCATCCGTAATGGTCTATGCGGGATATTGCCTTTTAATTTTATTATCATTTTATCATTTAATGATGTTCAAAGTACGTAATCTAGGCATATTATAAATATATATGGCACTAGCGTATCTCCTTGTAGGACTCCAGTGACAATGTCAAAGAAATCAGTGTCACCGTCAGGTGAACGTACCATTAGGCTTTAGTGTTTTGATAGAGCATCATTATGGTGGTAACTGTTTCTTTGGAGAGGCCATATGCTAGTAGTATTTGTCCCATTTCCCTCTGTGTATGGAATCAAGTGCCTTGGAGAAGTCTACAAATAGTAGGATTGTCTCAAAATTCTTTACTTTGACCCCTTCTATGATTCGACGAATAGTCAGAATCTGAGAGGTTGTGGACCGATTTCTGCGGAATCCGTTTTGTTTTTTTCTAAGGATTTCAGGTCTGATTCGGTTAAGGAGAAGTGCATTATATATCATAGCAGCTACTGCTGTAAGAGTTATGTCCCTGTAGGTCTTGGCAATTCCTAGGTCTCCTTTTTTGGGAATGGGAGGATGCACCTCTTTGTCTATTTTTCTATCGTGTTTTGTCTGTATACTGCCTTACATAGTCTAAGTAACATGTTACCGAATTTCCTTATTTTCAGACATATGGGTATTTCATCGAGGCAAAGCAGCCTTTCTATTTTTTAGTTTTCTTAGTACTTAATTGAGTTCCCCCATCGTAAAGTCTCTTAGTTTAATGTTTATTTGGTTATTAATTATTTTTTGTGTATTATTTTCTATGATTTTTCTGGAAGTGGTCTTTCCATTTCTGGAATCTATCTTTTTGGCTAGTTGCCTTCAACTTTGATCTAGAACTACTTTTCCTACCACTAATTTCATTTACGGTTTTCCATGCTAATCGTGAATCTCTGTCTTCTACAGCATGTCTGATTTTATTTATTTGTTCTTGGATATATATATATATATATATATATACGTTCACACCTCGTTATACACATATGTCTATGAAGAAAACAACTGGAAGATGTGATGAATATAACAGGAAAGTTGAGTATACAAAACAGACAGTCGGATTCAATTAATATTTCATCTTTATTTGTTGAAAGACACCTTCAGAATGATTTTATTAATTTAAGAGACGATATTTTAAGTGAAGAAAGGATAAAGGTGAGGGAAGTGTCAAAGGCTGGACAAGATGATGGCAGTAAACGCTGCGGTGGAGATGAGGAGGGAGAAAGGAAGGAGAAAAGAGGGAGAAAGGAGCACAGAGATCTGGTAAAAATAGTGGGCAGGAAGAAGGATCAAAGGGAAAAACATGCAACTGTAGTCTGGGTGTTGAAGAAGAGGCATGATTCGGCACGTATTATATAGACGTAATAAATTATGTATTATAAACATTATACATTTATTAGTACATATGTAATATACTACATCTGCTCCAAATGCAAAGACAGTGGGTACATAGGAGAGGCACAAACAATCTTTAGACCACAAAAACGGAAGCAAAAAAACAAAAAACAAACAATGGATTGTCCGCTTCTGCACACACATACACGGTTTAAACACATATCTTGGTACCTTAAACGCTTATAGATATGTCGACTTAGCCACACTACACATTAAGTAATCAACAACCCTCAGAACAACATTCCTCCAATTCCAGCCCCATCCAAACAGCCATGGAATTAGCAGATGTCAAAGTACAAAGTTAGAGATCAAAGTCAGGCCTAGATATGCTATGAGCCCTCACCAGACCTATAAAGCTCTAATCAGTCTAACATAAACCTTAGTAAAATAAAGACGGAGTCTTTCAAAATATCGGGCAAATAAATGGAACTTAGAACATAATTTCCAACTCAGTTTTTCATTTATTTTCTCGTTTTTTATTCTGCGAATAACAACCCCAACACTATTTTTCCATATATATATAGATAGATAGATAGATATTAGATATAGATATAGATATATATACATATATATTATTATTATTATTATTATTATTATTAATATAATAAGATATAATAATCTAATTATTAATATAATAAAAGAAATAACCTACTTGAGTTTCAGCATAATAATATTCATGGTTAAATCCACTAAATTAATCAGGATATTGATTAATTACAGCTAACTACACGAGTTTATGTGGTAGTTATGACTGTTAAAAACAGATTCGCGGTTAATGAACGCTGGTACATTTTTTGAAAGATGGATAGCAGACGCGGTATTTGTACATCGCAATGTAGTTGATAACAGGGAATTATTTAGAAATGTATATATTATATATATATATATATATATATATATATATATATATATATATATATAATATATATATATATAGAGAGAGAGAGAGAGAGAGAGAGAAAGAGAGAGAGAGAGAGACTCATTAGGTAAAGAAGCATACGTAAACTCCAGAACACCCCCCACACACACACATAATATATATATATGGGAGTATACAATTTAGTTTGTTTTATATTCATAAAACGCATGCAAAGTTAAGGCAGCGTAGACACTGAGTTAATAGCTCTTGGTGACAATCGGTTTCTACCTTATACGAACATCTATTTATTCTGTATAGATCTATACAGATCAGAGTTTAATGATCAGGATATTTCTCAATTGTGTATTTTTTCATTACGGACAACCGGTACGTAATGAATGAACAGTTTAAAAAAGGCTGTCGTTATTTCATTACGAGATGACCTGTGCACTTATTGGACTCCCATTGCAACAGCAGGACAAGACAATATTGGATCTTCAAATTATGAATTGGTGAATGACTATAAATTGCATTTAGTATAATCAACGTTATATTGCAAATTCAATGATTAGATAAAAATTTTCAGCACAAATCCAGATCCTACAAAATAATGGTTCCTTTTTGAATTCCACATCAAAACAGTACATTCTCTATGTTACATACATACATACATACAGAGGAGATATGTACTGGTTATCGTTTTCAGAAATGTAATCAGCAACCCCAGTTCAAATTCCTGGACGATGCTGTTTGTGTTTCACTTCTGGCTAATGCCCATAGGAAAGTTATGATTTCCAACTATGGCTAAAATAATAGGACACACTGGTTTATTAAGCTTTGGGACGACAATGAATCTTGCAGAATGGAAAAACTAAATTCAAACCAGTTGTACTCCATTTGTAATGGAACTTGTGTTGCATCCAGCATGCAGCAGAAGTTTGGGTAGATAAGTATATACATATATATGTCCATATATAAAAACATAATGTGACTTATATTAATATACAAACATGGTCTGTATTTTTCTTGTTTTTGACATGGATTTAAGATTCATGTATCCTTCAACCTAGTGCATGTATATGTTGCATCATAACGCTGAACTTTTAAAAATATATATTCCCTTTTCGTCGTTTCAGGAAAACATTTACTTTTCTTCGCAAGAAGAATTTTTTATATTTTCTTCTCCTTCTTCATTTCTTCAAGAATACATTATTTTTGTTTTTTAAGGAAGCCTTTTTCTTTCATTAAATGATGATGTTCGTAGTACGTAGTTTAAGGGCTGGTTTATATCAGTCGATAGAGCATCCACCTCAGTACCACAAGGTTCCAGTTTTGATACAAGTCCTTGTGCATGAGGAACACAGCTTAGATCTGGGAATTAGAGTAGGGAACTGATGGTAGGTGTGGTGTTACATCACTGATTCACAAACAATCTCCCTGTTCTTTAACTAATGAAAAGGGGATAGACTCCCCCATTGTCCAGCTGATAGTGAAAATAAGCCACTCTGCTTATTTTACTGTTTACTACTATAGATATAAATGGTGCTTATGTATCTCCTTGTAAGAGTCCAGCAAGAATGTTAAAGAAATCTGTGTTACTATCAGGGAAATGAACCATTGCATTTATCTCTAGATATAATTTAGTAATATATAGATGTGCTTAGATCCTATTTTTTCATTAACACAAAATCATTTTTTAATAGCACATTTTGATTCTATTCCATTCTACAACTGTTATATTGTCTATGATGGACATTAGTTATATCTTTATGATCCTGCAAAACCTTGAAAGCATGTGTGGTGTTAGAATTGAAGGAAAATGACTTGACAGACCAAGGTCAAATCATTTTTTAATATTTATTTCTCTAAAGAGCGATTTATAAATTTCATTCAATTGCTTCATAAGAATTTTCATTATCTACTTATTTTTATTTCTTTAAAAGTATTTTTCATTTGGTTCTTTAAACATTGGAACATTTTCCTTCTCCTTTTAATTTATCTAATAAACCTTCTGCTGTCCTTTAAATTTTTTTTCTTTTATACTTGCTTAAAGGTGAAACCAAAGAAAAGTATCTCAGGCAAAATGTAAAGAATCTCATAAGAACGATCTAGAAATATATCATTCTATGCTAAACACAAAAAGGATACTGATAACAGTAAAAGTTTATAAAAAGCAATGAAAATGTTTCAGCTCAAAAAGTTCAAAAAGACATTCTTCATTATATATATATATATATATATATATATATATATATATATTATATATATATATATATATATACTTGTGTGTTTGTGTTGAATTAGTGTTAAAGAATAAAATATATATATATATATAAGTTTAATATTCCTACTCCTCGCGGCTGAATTGATTTTATATTTGCCATATATTTAGTTACGACACAAAAATATATATGTGTTTAGGTATCGTCGGTTTTAACAAGACATGTGTATAATTCCGAAATTGTTGCACTGAAGTTAATATGAGTCTTTGAACTTGCGTATTATTTAAAATCACGCGCTGACTTTTTTTTTAATTAACTGAAAAATAACTTTCGCTCACTTTATTGCTTATATATTCTTGTAAGGTGAATAGAAACCCAATGATATGACTGTCTGTTATTTGAACATTTAGGCTTATTTATTGTCTTTAATTTTCAGAGGAAATGAAGTCATTGATTTCTAGAAACGACAACAATAACAATGTTTAGTCACCAAGTTTATTACAATACAAAAATAAATACAGAACAGAAAAGAAATAAAAACAAGAAAGGAAACAGACCGATGTTATTTTAGAATTAGAGGTTAGGGAATCACGTTCATTGAGCTTAAATATTTACATTTCTTAGTAGTTGCTTTTTCTAAATTGATTGATTTTAACAGCATTTCAACCCGTCTGAGTTTATTATAATGGGGGGGGGAGTACTAGCCCTCTGAAAGTGATATTGTCAACGTATTCTAAGCCCCGGATTAAAAAGAGTACACATTTAAATAACAATCAACATTTAATTTACTGTTAGAAAAAAAAAAGAAACATTAAAAGTTGATAAAAGAAATGTAAATTATTATTTCAGTATAGTATTATAGTTACTATATTTTTACTATCATATTTTTATTGTAGATATTCTAGTTGGGCATATCATTAAAAACTGAAATATGCCGATACTAATAATACTACTAGTGTTCATAGTAGTTCATTCCTGATAGGTTTTCCCAAAATATAAATACAATCATATATAAATGTATGCATGAAATATACGATTTTATCATATATATATATATATATATATATATATATATATATATATATGTGTGTGTGTGTGTGTGTGTGTGTGTGTGTGCGTGTGTGAGTGTGTGTGTGTATGCGTGTCTGTGTATTTGTGTGCATACGTATGCGAAGTGCGAGAGTGTGTTCGTGTGTTTGTGTGTGTACCGTATATAACTCCCCAGTTATATACGGTACACACACAAACACACGAACACACTCTCGCACTTCCGCATACGTATGCACACAAATACACAGACACACATACATACATACACACACACACACACTCATATATATATATATATATAATATATATATATATATATATATATATATACAAATATCCACAATCATTTTGAAGTAAGTACTTCATATTTAGTTAAAATGAACATTGCATGAAATAATACAAGGGTTGACATGCCGTAAAATCAACCAAATAACCAACCAATGAACTCGCCTTTCGTTTCTATTATATATTCCTTTTATTTTGACATTAATGAAATATAAATCTTCACACTGGGCCTAACCATTAGATATTTATAAAGAGATACCTTTTTTCTTTCTTTTATTATTCTGTAAAATAGAACTCACATAGCTTATCAACCCAAGGCAATTACTACGATGATTTTGCTGCTATACATAGACATGTAAGCTGTATGAGGGAGAATGCTACTCATTCACACACATACTTCTGCATCAACCGTCGAGACATTCATGGGATGAGACGTTTTGTAAAATATCAAGAACCTAACGGAAAGTTTATTCAAGACCATAGATACATTGGACGAAGTTAAACGAATAAATTAGCAGACCCAACGGAAATGAAAGACCTGTTGGCAGATTATAGAGTAACCACCAGCGAACCTGATACCGGTCTATTTTACCGACAGCAAGTGCTCAACCATGATAACTAGCATGATAGGTTTCAGAAACGGTCACACAAAAATTGGGGATTTTGTAAAGAGTCAGTTAGTAATAAGCAGAAAACAAGGAATAGAATGTATAAAAAAATAGGATCTTTACTTCACGTCTCGCTCATTTTTTCTGTAGTACAAAATCTTTACGTTTATCAAGTTATATAGTTGGCAACTCTGAAATTTGTTTGCTTCCTGTCAGATGTTTGATTCAAGCCTGGATTTCATTGAAAGGTTTGGCTTCAAATAGCACTTGTATATCATCTAAAAGGGCAAGGATCGGGTACATTGCCTAGTGCCTGTGACACACCCCTAAGAGGCAATGCTGACGGAGTTAAGACATATTTATCATTAATCTCAACCATTCTAATCTAGGTGACACTGGATATAAGCCTAGACTTGTGTCACACCTAGCTCATGGCAACGGGATTAGGTAAACACCATTTGCAACTGGGTATACGCAAGTATACACAAGTTTTGCAGGTTGAACGGAAAAAAAGTATTTAGTTCTGATGTTAACAGTGTCTTCGTGTGCGGTAGGCACCTGAGCCTAAATATTCAGTTGCGGATGGATAGATTAACTCCGTTTGGAATCAGAAGTTATATTCCATCTATAGAGTTAAGAGATTGGATTCAAAAAGCCGTTGTCTGATCTGTAACTTTGTTTTTTTCTAATGACTGAAAGACCCCATCATCAAAGTTGAGAATGCCGACGGAGCCAAGCAATATTTATCATCTTGCACCGATGCACAGGAGGGCATCCGCGTAAAAAAATTGACTTTCTCTCGCATCACCCTCTTGTTTGAAGGGTTAAATAAATATCAGTTATGTTGGGAAGAAGCTCTTTTGGCAACATATTTTGTAGAACCAAGACCGCAGAAAGAGCAAATATAGTTTATATAGAGATAATCTTTATAGACACAATTAATGGATAATTTTATTACTTCAATATAATACCATGTAGTAGTTGTTTAAGTGTTATCATTAATTTGCGTGACAAAATTCTGATCGATTTTATCAAAATCATTTTCTTCGTAGTCATTTTCATATTCATTTAAAATTTATTCATTTATTCAGCTAAAGTTTCCCCGTCTCGGTTTGGCCGTATTACATGAAAAACAGTAATGGCCAACATTATCAGCCACTAGCACATTTAATCGTCTGCATTGTATAATCATTGTATAATCAGAAATTTAAAATATACATTATATTTCTAATCTTCGTAATAGGATTCGAAAGTGAATCTTTTCAAAATGATGTACTCGAGGATAATGTATAAATGTACATATATATATATATATATATATATATATATATATATATATTGTGTGTGTGTGTGTGTGTGTGTGTGTGTGTGAGAGAGAGAGAGAGAGAGAGAGAGAGAGAGAGAGAGAGAGAGAGAGAGAAAATTGTGTGGGGCAAAGACAGAGGGAAATACAGAGACAGAGAGAGTGCATAAGAATGTCTATGAGGGATGTCTGAAATTGTGGTACAAACATTTACTAACCTAACACATTTATAACGATACAATGACATATAGACGACACTGCGTTTCACTTCAGGCTAATGTCCATGGAAACGACCTAAATCCGTCACTTTTCTACACATCTATCGGTAAATAGTTTGGCAGATTGGGTCCTTTATCCATATTACTACAACGAGTCTAGGAGACGGAAAACTATATATATATATATATATATATATATATATATATATATATATATATGATAAGTTGTAAACAAGGTATGTTTGGGATGGCTTTTTTGCCGACAATTTTTTGGGAGAATATGTGCTTAATTAGAGTCGTACCTAATTTTGAAAATTAATTAATTAATAATGAATTAGGCGGGAATGCCTATTTAAATGTATGGCTAAACAAATCGAGAAAAATCAATCTCTGTATGTACATTTCGGCCTATTAGGCCTCATCAGCAGAGCTATATATAGGAAGGCCGCCCTGTGCGTGATTTGAAACCGGACTGCCAAGCTGACAGTTATGATATCGGCCTGTTAGCTTGGCAGTCCGGTTTCAAATCACGCACAGGGCGGCCTTCCTATCTATAGCTCTGCTGATGAGGCCTAATAGGCCGAAATGTACATACAGAGATTGATTTTTCTCGATTTGTTTAGCCATACATTTAAATAGGCATTCCCGCCTAATTCATTATTAATTAATTAATTTTCAAAATTAGGTACGACTCTAATTAAGCACATATATATATATATATATATATATATATATATATATATATATATATATAATATACCAAGCGTGTTGGTAAATCCTCGTGATGAGAAAAAACCCAGCAAATAGTTTGATTGTAAAAATATACTACCAAACATCAACCGGGGAGAAAAAAAATTTTTGAAAAAAGAAAAGACCAAGATAGTCGTACCAACAAAAAGTAATCTATTAGTACAGTATTTGGTCAAAAGAAAAAACAATTTATATGTATATATATGTATATAAGATATATATATTCATATAACCGCTAGGATAATAAGCTAATAAGTAAAAAGTGCTCAATACCTAAGTAGAGCAAATAATAAATATAGATCTAATGAGTCATACGAACCTACTATTAGTTTCGCTTAATGCTCTTCAGGGCTAAGATCTGACTCTTAGTCAGATCTTAGCCCTGAAGTGCATTAAGCGAAACTAATAGTAGGTTCGTATGACTCATTAGATTTATCTTATATATATATATAATATATATATATATATATATATATATATATATATATATATATATAA
>CM042160.1:20170332-20277832 GCA_023376005.1 Doryteuthis pealeii | reverse complement strand
ACTCTGTGGGAAAGATGATCCACTGGGAACTGTGCAAGAAATTCAATTTTCATCATACAACCAAATGGTATATGCACAAACCTAAACCTGTCCTGGAGAACGAGACGCACACATTTCTCTGGGATTTCGAGGTACAGACGGATAATCTAATCCTGGTCATGAGACCGGACCTAGTATTAATTGACAAGAAAAAGAGAACCTGTTATCTCGTGGATTTTACTGTCCCAGCCGACCACCAAGTGAAAATAATAGAAAGCGAACAGATAGACCAATACTTAGATCGTGCCAGAGAACTGAGTAAGCTGTGGATCATGAAGGTGAAGGTCGTACCAAAAACAATTCCCAAAGTTCGGAAAAGAATTTGGGTGAACTGGAAATGAGAGGAAGAATCGAGATCATCCAAACTACAACACTGTTGTGATCGGCTAGAATACTCAGAAGAGTCCTGGAGACTTGCTGTCAATCAGCCTCCAGTTAACCACCAGCTACGGCAGGTGTGAAAAATTAAAATAATCTACATATTAATACGCTTGTTTCTTAGTCTTCCCACCGTTATCATCTTCCAACACCCTCTGGTTAAAAATGATGCATTCCGTCATCCAAGATGAAATGCAAAAATATAGATTCTGATTATCTGGTATCGCTTATCCGCC
Organism: Doryteuthis pealeii; assembly: GCA_023376005.1. Classification (NCBI taxonomy): domain Eukaryota; kingdom Metazoa; phylum Mollusca; class Cephalopoda; order Myopsida; family Loliginidae; genus Doryteuthis; species Doryteuthis pealeii. Next base: position 20,277,179 of record CM042160.1, on the reverse strand, counting down.
TAATTATTATTTCTTATGCGTTTCGTCAACTCAACTAAATTATGGACAATTCCGTTTTTATTATGAAGAAAGAGAGGGAAGAAAAAATATAATAGAAAGAAATAAAGAAAGAGAGTAGAGTAAATATATAGAGAGGGGTGATCGCGCGGAAGCAATAACGGTAATCTATTTCAATCGAACATAATTAAATGATGAAAAGAAGGAAAGAAAGAAAATATGAGTGACAGTTAAATCAAGATTATTATACACTTTATATATAGTATAACTCTCTTAAGTAAACACATCGTTGTAATGATTAAATTATCATACTGTGGTCCTGCTAATATTGTATATTCTTCTCAATGATAAAAGCTATTCCATATTGACGATGAATTTGATATTAAGAATGTATAATTGATGATTGAAATGGATCTTTTGTTAATATTACATTAATTTTTGCATGTAAATATTCATTTAAAAAGGTTAAAATATTAAGCTGAAAACATTGCATTAAATTATATGATCCTGTTTAACAAAATGTTATTTTGTACAACGAAAACTTTCTCATGAGTAATATTTAGAAACAATTTTTATTTTAATGAAAATTCTCTGTCTGTCTGTAATCAAAACGGTGTCACTACTTACGCTAAAATTTTATAATGAGTATTTAATTTATAATCAAAATCTAATATTCATACATAGAATGAATCTTATTTATCAACGACGTCACTATGAAAATGTGAGTTAGATTTGCTTCAAAACAGCCCATGTTATTAATGCGTTTAAAATCACGAAATCAGTCTTATATATTACTAAGAAATAAAGGTTTACATAAAATATGGTGTGGTCAATTGGCATACTGGTTTTTAACAAAACCAGGTTTAATATATAATTACTTGGTATCTCTAATATTATTGCTATATTGTCCAACGTATTAAAATCAACCCTATGAAGGATTCTATATAGAAAACAATTAGAATATAATTAAGATAATGTCATTTTATATACGTTGTTATTTGATTTCGTTAGTCTTTCTAATTTTATTTCATTACTTTAAGAATTAAATACTTACCCTTGGGGGCACATACCATTACAATATACAGCCAGGATATATGAATGGAATTCGGCACAAAAGAATGTGTCATGTTAATGATGAAAATCAGGGAAGAATAACAAAGAACGGTATAAAACTACCAAGTCAGGAAAATATAGGAACACTTGGAGAGAAAGAGACCATCAAACAGAGATGGAAGACAAAGTTACAAAAGATTACATCAGACGAACAAAAAAAAAACTATTGAAATCAACCTCTGCCACAGAAATCACATCGAGGGAATAAATACCTGGGCTGTCCCCTTCATGAGATACTCTGGGCCATTCTTAAAATGGACAAGAGAAGAAATCCATATATACCAAAATACAAGAAAATTAATGACAATTCACAAGGCTTTACATTGAAGATAATAGAAACAGGCTATATGTAGCAAGAAAAGAAATGTAGAAGTCTCACCAACATTGAGGATCGTATAGATGCCACAATCCAAAGAATACAAAACAAATAACAAGGAAAGCTTAATTACGGTAACTAATAGCAGCAGCTGGAACATAAGGACAAGCAGAAAAAAACGAGAAAACAGAAATGGGAAGAAAAAAGATTATATGGATTCTTCAAGCAACAATGGGATGATTGCTCATGAAAAGACATTGTCATGACCAGGAAAAGTAAACCTCAAAAGAGGAACCGAATTGCTCATAATCGCAGCAAAAAAAAATATCATAAGAACAAATTATATCAAAGCAAAAATACCTAAGACACAACAGAACATCAAATAAATGGTGTTTGCAGACAGAGATAAGACAATGTATTAAGCAAATGCTGCAAACTAGTATGACAATAGAAGGCTAGGTGCGACTGGGTTGGAATGATAATTAACTGGGAATTGTACCAGAAACTGAATTTTGAATTTACAAATAAATATTACATGCATAAACCAGAATCTGCTCTAGAGAATGAAATACATAAAATTCTCTTGGACTTTGCCATAAAGACGGATCACCTTACCTTAGCCAGATGACCGAACCTAGTATTGATTAACAAGAAAAAGAGAACTTGTCAACATAAATTTTGCAGTTCCAGCAGATCTCAGGGAACACGAAAAGATAGCTAAATACTTTGATCTTTCTGGAGAAAACTGTGGAATATGAGGGTGATACCAATTTTGATTGGTGCACTTGGACCTGTTCCAAAAAGTTTAGAAGACTGACTAGAGGAATTAGAAATAAGAGGTAGAATTGAAACCATACACACAACAGTATTGTTGGGATCGGCTAGAATACGCAGGCGAGTCACAGAGACCCGAGGAGAGTTGTGTTCACTCAGACTCTATTGCTGATATTGAGTATTTTTCCTTTACAAATATAACAATCTATGAACGTATGTATCTCTTTCTCTCTCTCTCTCTCTCTCTCTCTCTCTCTCTCTATATATATATATATATATATATATATATATATATATGTGTGTGTGTGTGTGTGTGTGTGTGTGTGTGTGTATTTAGGCAGCATATTTTCATTTATACATGTGGAATTAAACAAAAGACACATCTCCTGTTTAACAATTTTATTTGTGATTTTATCAAGTTTTCTGGCCAACTTTTTAATATTTGGGTGGAATTCGTGGATTAGTCCACCAAAGTTCATGTCCCGAGTACTTTCGACACTTCGAAGTGCCATCATCAGGGGTGATGTGTTCCAGTTTTTCAAATTATATTAATGAATGTGGAGGCTGGAAGGAGGAAAATTGATGAGAAAGGTGCTATAGGCGATTTAAAATTTGTGTACTGCATTGGAAATTCATTTTGTTTAAGGATGGTTTGTATTGTTTTATGTATAAAGCTTCTGGTATTTGGAGTTTTTGTTTATTTTTTTCTTTGTACAGAATGTGTGTATTTTCCGTTATGATATTTCGGTAATTAGAGTGGGGGCATGAATGTAATTTTCGGTGTTGCGAAATGGAGCTATTAAATGGAGAGTTAGACGACGTGATAATGTCGTTGATGTAGGTATTTTCATTTGAAAAAACTTGAAAAAATCTTAAATAAAATTGTTAAACAGGAGATGTGTCTTTTGTTTAATTCAACAAACACACACACACACACACACACACACACACACACACACACAACACACACACACACACATATATATATATATATATTATATATTATATATAATATATATAAATTAAACCTAAATAACTCAAGAAGTCAAATTTGTCAAATTTAAATTCGTTCATTTCCAGTAATTATTATTCATTAGTAAAATATTTTCTGCCTTTTTTAATGATTATTTTTTGAGATTTTTGAAATTTACCAACATGAACTGACTAAAGTTAGTATGTAGATTAAACAAATGTTAGCTTTAGACCTCTGAAATCTAATAAAAACTTATTTTTGTCATTAATACATGTTCAAATAAGGATAAGATATGGGAAGTGTTTAACAAATACTGAAAAGCAGAAAATAACAAAGTTATTGAGTGAAGGATTCACATTGAAAATATCAAATGTAATTGCAGAGATCATCGAACAATAAAAAAAGTTATTGAAAAGTTGAGAACCCGAAGCAAAAAAATGACCTTGCTTCCTCGGGATAGACATAAACGCAAGCGAGTTATAGCGAAACGACCACTTTGAACAACGCCTAGATCTCTGAAAGACATGTAATTGAGGGAGTCAAGAACGAAAAAAAGGGGAAGAATCATTTGTGAATTGGGATCTGTAAAAATCTTCTAGGCAACCTCCTCTCAATAGAGCAAATATTTTAAAGCGTGAAAATTGCCCCCGAAAATACAAGAAAATTAACTTTTCTAAAGTAATTTCTACAGAGGAATCTTGAGTGACATTTAATTTACCAAATAGTTTGGCCAAAGGATATATTTTATCCAATTTAGATGTGTCTATGGCTAATGGAAGGCCGCAAGGAGTTGGTAGTGTGATATTGGCTGGAATTTTTGACCAGCGCATTATTGAACCAATCAAAGCCGATGAAAGAGTTAAATTAAACGTACTAAGTATTACGATTTTATGAGTCTGGTATTTCAAAGTGAAGTGTATATTTATGCACAACAATGCTCCTTATCGTGTATATCAGCTTTCCCTTGAATTCTTTGAGCGGAAAAGATTTACAGGAGGGAAGATAATGGAATGGCTACCATCAAGTGCTATGTATCTGATCGAAAATCTATGGTCAATACAACAATAAATCTATGAGAAGCAATTAAAACCACCATGTCGGAAATTGAGCCTGTTGAAGTACAAAATGAGCAAAATTAATGGATAATAGATTACTGGCTGTTACTGGGAAGAAATATCCCTATATTAAAATGTAAAGAACTCAAAGATTATCTTTTGTTCTTTTTTAATTTGTTTTATTATCGGTGTTGATCAATTTTTGACATTTCGATTACATTTATATTAAAGTAAAATATAATTATGACTTCAGGCGGAGGTTTTTGTTTAGACTTCATCAAATGACTTCAGTAACTTAAATAAAACATATTGATACATACCTAAAGTTTTAACTCATGCTTTGTTTTGACTTCTAAATTGATTATTTAAATTTTGACAATTACTATTCAAACAAAATTTTAAATAGTGAAGTTCATGTTATTTTCTTAATAACTTCAGACATCATAATCGGGTTGTACTGACACACATATACATATGACTCCCTCTCCCTACACCTCTCTATCAGTTATTACCCCTGGCAACCACAATCAACGAAAAGCTGTTTGTTATGTCTTTGCTGGTCGGTCAACAGTTGAATGTTCATGTGCAAAAGAACCTAGCATTAGTTCGTCCTTACTTCCCCAGCATTTCCAGCATATCTTGTTTGTCTTACTTGGATGGTCTATGTGCTAGGAGGTAACTGGCCGTACAGTTGCTTTTGGGGATAGCGTTGCTTCAAGAATTTGTTCAGCATCGTTATGAAGTTGCCATTTAGATTTTTCTCTATTTCGTTAGAGCCCAAGTGGTGCAGCCACACAGTCGCACTGACACGTCTACAGCTTGGAAGAATTATCGCTTTATTTTATAAGAGAGATCAAATGTTATACTCCTTCTATAACAGTCTATGCCTTTCCTATGCGTATATTGACATCGCTTTCTGCAGACGAGATATTACTATGTTTTTATGTGAACTGGTGTACTAATTTGATTGGCTTACCATACAGTGTCATGATGCATTTACCTTGTTTAAAACAAATGGGGTCCATTTTATCTGAGCTTCACCTTCTCTATGCTATGCAGCAGTTATTCAGTTTGAGTATGTGTGTTTACAAGACGCTCTGGATCATCTTCGTAGTCTTCTTCTGCAGTAACTTCTTCAGGATATAAACACACACACACACACACACACACACACACACACACATATATATATAATATATATTTATATATATATATATATATATATATATATATATATATATATATATATATATATATTATCAATTGAGATATTGTCGTAAATGTAAAAAGGATTTTTTATGCAATCGCAAGGTCAGTAGTTTTGTATTAAAAAAATGTCTGACTGTTAAATGCGCTAAATTCATCAACGTTTTCAAGATGCATCCAGAATTACATCCGATGGAAAACGGAGATCCTCTCAGACAAAGAATAATAGATTAACATCACCTCGTAAAGGTCAAACTATTAAGTTAATAAGATAAGGTTCTTGGAATAAAAGAAAATGGTAATCATGAAAGCAAACACGAAAAAAATACGGTCAAGCGCCCAATTAGTCTGCATTCAGCGATGGACACAAGAGGGTACAATGCAACTTTGGCAGACAACGTTTCTTCTTACATGCGGACATATATTTGTACCACTGATATAAAAATCATAAGGTTTATAAATATATATATATATATATATATATATATATTATATATATATATATATATATATATAATATATATATATATATATATATATATGCTTCCATTCTGAATGCTATAAATAATGGCACGAAAAATTAAGTGTGATATACTGAGAGTTAATATTGACTAATATTTTTCAACAAAATACTATAACAATTTTAGTTTATTCATGAATTTAAAACTCAAAAGTAGTAGCCGTAAACGTAGATTCATTATTCTGTAGCTTAATGTTACAAAAGTAATGCATGTCATGCAATATTTACCTCAGAATAATGTAAAAGAAGACGGTTATTTTCTGTTGTCACAATAAATGTAATCTATACTGAATTAGATGAACTAAATTTCCAAAAAATAATATATATATAATATAATATATTATATATATATATATATATATATATATATATATATATAACGTTAGGTATATACTCTCAATGATATCCAACAAATTAAATATCTAACGTCCATTTCAGAACACTCAAACGGTAGTAAAATGAATAAAAGATATAATGAACAAAGAGTCTGAGGCAAATTTAATTGTGTTAAAAAGTGGTAAATATTATTTACCTCCAGATTCATATATGATACCGCTCATCAAATAATCCTTTGATTATGATAGAAAATTTTTAGCGATAGTCTCTGGGTGGTAAGAAAAGTAGTCTTTATTACTTCCATTATCACCTCTTAAAATTGCTTGGTGACAAACTTATATCTACACCATTATAGTAAACAGTAGATTAACTTCAATGTTCCCTAATACTGAAATAGTTCTACGAATATTCTTTTGTGTAATGTCAGCAAATGCGAATGGACGTAGGGATTTCTCCAATTTTAAACATATAAAGTAATGTATACATATCAATAATTCATAAAAATAACTAAACAGCCTAGCAATCATAGCAGCATCTTACAAAATTACTGGTTATTCATATTTCTTTTAAATGGAGCAAACGATTTCTTTTTTGAATATATCATTGGGCAGGGACACATTACTAGTAGCCCAGGGGCCTGTAAATCTTCAAATACTGTCCGGTACGTGTGCGATACCCACGTGGTAATTGGTTACAAGATCCAGCTACAGGTCCAGTAAATGTGTTTCCCCTGATCAAATTTGTTTGCAAACGAAATGTTATGCAAAGTCCCAAGGGAGAGAGAGAAAGGTGGAGAACGGGATATTTGAATAGAACGAATGATTTCAAGAGAGAATGCAAAGGTCCACAAATTGGGTGGTTTGTCATGAGGTAGGGTCTCGGCCGTCTGTCAATCATTTACGAACGGGGGCTAGTTAACCTGTTGAACTCGCTTATAATTTGATTGAGCTGAAAACAGCTAACCAGCAAAAATAGACTGGCCGGCGTCGCATTTGTGGGGAATTTGAGTTTTGCGCAAACATATTAGAAACTAATTGTAAATAATTTGCTCAGTGAAAAGAGACATCTCTCACCCTTTCTATCTCTCTTTCTCTCTTTCTCTCTCTCTCTCTCTCTCTCTCTCTCTTTCTCTCTCTCTCTCTCAATCTTACGCACTTTCACTTTCTTCCTCTGCCTCACTCCACGCATTCATATACAGGGTGTTTTTTTTTTAAAGGATGAAAATCCTCTTTTTAACATGTATTTAAAACTACTTTTACAACCATGAAAACAATAGTTTTAAACAGCCCAATCTGCAATGATAGTTTTCTTGGAAATGTATGATTTTCTGAGTGGGTAAATTAAAAGCTTGAGTGTCAATTCATGAGAAGTCATAAATTGTAATCATACGTGTAATTTAGAAATATTTAAATTGAGGACCGAATCAAGGAGTCCCCATGGAAAATTACCAGTGACTGTTAATAATCCTTAACCCCTTAGAGGCACGCGATTTAGGTGCCATAACAGACACATGATATAGTTTAGTTAGGTATTCAGATACGAGTCAGCTGTCAGACGGAATTGTAGACGGAATTGTCAGCTCTGACAAGATCCATCTCTCCTCGTGGTGGAATCAATATGGGCTAGAATAAAATAAAACTTGATCAAGCAACCCCAAGTTTTGTTGTAATTAATCAAATGAAGAAACAAGCAATGTCCAACAGAAGAAGAAAAAACACCAGATAAGTCAACTAGATAAAATGGCGGCCGACAAGCTAAACGAGAAACAGTTAGCAAGAATCAGTCAACAAGAAGAAATGAAACAACCAAGTAAGATCTACCATCCCTATCTCTAATATATCTGTCTGTCTGTCTGTCTGTCTATCTATCTGTCTGTCTGTCTGTCTATCTATCTATCTATCTATCTATCTATCTATCTCTCTCTCACACACTATTATATATCCGAATATGTAAGAAGGGTATATACGGCTATACAACACATGTTTGATGTTGGTAAAAGTACATATTTAGCCAACAACACCACCAAGAGCAAGATGTGGCACAAGGTCAATTTTAAGCGGAGTAAAGCTAGTTTGAATTTAGAGTTTCCCTTTTCCCAGACTGGTAGCCTAACCAAGATTAAATAACTCTATTTACTCATCGATTAAGTAGTGAGGCAAACCTTTCCTAAGAGCATTTGTGCGAAGGGGAACGAAAATAGCCTCGTTCGTGATTTTAAATCAGGCAACCGATTCATTTCCCATGTCGATAACCGTTATGAAAAGCCCGGCACCTATGTAGGCAAAAGAAAGTCCGATAACCTATATATTTTCTGTATAGGATATAGAAAAATAGAAGTGAGTTCTCCAATGTGTTTAAAATTACAAGGCATTGGTCCATAATTCTAATGAGATTTCTGTATGATTCTCCTTTTCGTTTAAGTGCACCAGTGAACTTGTTTTGAGAATGTATAGATCCATGGATGGAATACGGGGATTTTGCCACAAAATCTTCGTTCACACCCGCCATATTGAAAATGTCTTTGTGTGTGTTTGGGTGAGTTATTCCGTATGATTGAGCAAATGTTGTTCTATCTATACGCGAATGGCGTGGGGGTAATTAATCTATTCATTAAAACCCCGGTGAGCGATTGATAGGACGATAATTATAATCTAATCAAACCACGGGCGCATAAGAAAATGAAACAGAGGAAAGATGGAGAGGAAGAAAAAGAGAAATAACGTAAAGTAAGAACATTGATAGAAAGGCAAAAAGGAAGGAAAAGAAGAATTTTGCGACAAAAAAGGAGGATAGATGTTTCAAAAGAGGAGAGTGAAATAGAAGAATTATGAAGGTATGACGTGTGGGAATAAGAAAAGAGATAAGAGAAATGCAGTCATAAAAAAAGAATAGAATAAGTTAATAACCATAGAGGCAAATATTCAGAAGTAAAAGATTACAGGTGAAAGGTAAAGTGAGTGCAGAGAAGATTAACGAAAAGAAGAAAAGCGTGAAGAAGAAGAAGAAGAAGAAGAAGAAGAAGAAGAAGAAGAAGAAGAAGAAGAAGAAGAAGAATGAAATGGAGGTAGATGAAGCAAAGCTAACAGAAACATAACAAGAAAAGCCGAACGGGAAGGGAAAGAAATATGTCAGAATAAGGCAAAAAGTAATACTACTACTACTACTACTACTACTACTACTACTACTAATAATAATAATAATAATAGGACCTGTTGATATATCTAATTATTACAACGTTTGATATGTTTACTTAAGAGCTATTGCTATATAGTTCCATTTGGCCAGCCAGAATACCAGCTATCGATGGTGGAAAACCTCGCAACGAATGAATAACAATAATAATATTAAGAATAAGAATAAGATTCTAGGCCCGATTGGGTTGGAAAGTTGATCCATTTGGGAATTTGAAAAAAAAATTTAATCACACAACAAAATGGTATATGCATAAACCAGAATCTATTCTTGAGAATGAAACACATAAAATTCTCGGGGACTTTGAGATAAAGACGGATCACCTGATCCCAGCCAGGAGACCAGACCTAGTATTGATTAACAAAAAAATGAACTTGTAGACTTTTCAGTTACAGCAGATCACGGGGTGAAGATGAAGGATAACGAAAAGATGGAGAAATACCTGGACCTTGCCAGAGAATTGAAAAGACTGTGATACCAATTGTAGTTTATGCACTTAAAACGGTCCCAAAAAGCTGGGGAAAAAGACTGAAGGAACTCGAAATCAGAGGAAGAATTAAAACCATCCAGGCTACTGCATTGCTGCAATCGGCTAGAATACTCAGACGTGTCCTGGAGACCTGAGGTGACTTTTTGTCACTCAGACTCCTGTGAAAAATCATCCGCTAACACTAGTGTGAAAAACTCCATTATAATTCTCTGGGACTTTGAAATACAAACGGATCACCTAATCCCAGATAGGATATCAGATCTAATTTTCATTAACAAGAGTATAAAGAAAAATGGAGAGCATGAGAGAAAACCAACGGTTGAAGAATAGAAAAGCTGTTAAAGAAGAAGAAGAAGAAGAAGAAGAAGAAGAAGAAGAAGAAGAAGAAGAAAAAGAAAAAGAAGAAGAAGAAGAAAAAGAAAAAGAAGAAGGAGAAGAAGAAGAAGAGCAGCAGCAGCAACAACAACAACAACAAGTAGAACAAGAACAAGAGAATAAGAATAAGAACAAGAAGAAAATGGAGTAAATAAAAAGTCAACAGAAAATCAAAATGAAAATTTCCACAGTAAGAATAAACAGAAGAAAAAACTGCAGTAAGGACAAAAGAAGGATACATAGAGAATGAAAAGGGACAGTGTATACAGGAATGTAAACAGAAAAAGAAAAAGAGAAATCTTAGATATGAAAAGAAAGAAAGAGAAGGAAGTGAGAAAGGAGGAGAAGACACTAAAAATAAATGAAATGAAATGTACACAGCATCCGTCCTTTTTGGCAATCACTCTCAGTAGGTCTTCCAGAGGGCATCTAGTGTCTGTACAGAGTTGATGAATGTAAACACTTGCTGGTCGGCCAACACTAGTGTGTCTATGTGCAAGATTCCACAGTAGGTCGTCGCTTTTTTCTCCAGCAGTTCCCAGCATGTCTTCTTTCCCTTACTTATATGGTTTGTGAGATAGGATGTAAGTGGCTCATTAGTTGCAATTTTCTAGGGTGCTGCTTCCAGGATTTGTTAAAAAAGCACGAAGCATCCTTGTGTATTTCTCATCTAGATGTTTGGCCAAGTGCTTAAATTCCGAAGTAAGACCAAAAGAGAAAGAAGAAGAATGTGGGAAGTAAGAAAGTAAGTAAGGAAGAAAGAAAATTGGAGAGAAGAAAGGATAAAAAAACGATAAATTGATTGTTACAACTTGTTAACCTGTCTATTGTTATTTTATGTCTAGAGGTTAGGGAATGGCGTACATTGCACGTTCATATTCACATTTTTGTGTAGTTGCTTTTTTCAGAGATTTTCATTGAAACGATCCAATCGAATACGAATAATTTCTATTTGACCCATAGATTAGACCCTAACAGTATTTACCACTCCGTGTTCGAGTGGACCTGAAAATAATTACAAAAAGGGTACACTACACTCCCCAGACCTCTAAAACAATAGCCAAAATGTATAATGTAGGATTTATTGTCATACCCATGACACACCTTTTAGGGGAGATCTTACTCCTCTGAAAAAGGATACAGTCAGAGTAGCGTAAGTTGTTTGGGTGAATGTAGTATAGTTATGAGTGAACTAACCCAGGGTTTGATTCTTACTGGGTGTCTCATACTTCTACTCTTTAAAAAAAAGCTAATGTTTATAAATGATAATTATGATAGTGCAAATTTGATTGGAGAAAAAAGAAGGTAAAGCAAAGCCAGCAAGACTGAAGGAAAGAAGAAAAAGAGAAAGAAATAATGATAAAATACAGAAGGTTTTACAAAAGACCATAAAAAATGTAAAATAATTGATCCGAAAACCCCAGGTATGTAAAGGTTTAAGCATAAGAAAACGATTGGAATGAAATAAAATAGAATGAAAAATAAAAAATGACAAACAATAATACGAATTGTGTGTGTGTTTGTGAGTGTGTGCGTGTGTGCACGTGTGTGTTTGTTTTTGAGCATGTGCAATGTAGCGGGTTGTTGTGGCCATGTTGTAATGTCCTGCAGAGTCGACGGTCGAATAAAGCAATCGATTCGGGAGAGTTCCCAAGACTGAAATGGAAGTTCACTCAGTAATGAAAACCACAGACAACATCAGTGGCGCCATCTGCTTGCAGTCCTCAGTTCTACATTTCCTTTCAGCTTCCTTTCACTCCTCACTAAATTGTTCGTGCCAGCTTTCCTCTAACTTAATAGCAGAGCATTGAACTGAAGCCTACTATGTTTGAGGACTTGTTTTCAAAATCATACTCAATTTGGCCAGTTAATTGCAACACATTACCGAAAAATAATCAGTTTGATTTCAAACATTTAACCTACCTGTTGGCAGCTCTTAACATAAACTAACTGCATTGCAAATGGATAAGACCCCATCTGCCAAAGAGGTATCTTGGATATGACACTAAACTGCATCTAATGCTGAGGCTCCAATTCCGTTGATCACAGTGTAGAATACCCCTTCATTACCATTACTCCCAAGTCAACTCTGACCGGGAGTGGTAGTAACTGTTATGGTCCCATCTATAGTTCAAATAGATGTGTATAAATACTTGATAGCATATAACTATATACATATTATTTGCATTAAGAATAGTTTACTGACGATTATTTGTATGTTTGCCTCACTATATTGTTAGTATGCAGCTGCTGCTTCTAAGTGGGTGCTGACAAAGTTTTCCAATCCATAATTTGGAGTATGTCTTGCAGATATTTCCTTGATAAATTTGTTTCTTACTGTTACCAAATATTGATTGCATATATCACTTTGGCAAGTGAGGACCGGTCATATCGTACTGTTTTACCGGTTTGCTTTTTGTTTCTGCGTAATCTCAGGCGTAGTTTTGCTGAGGCGATTATGTGATCGGTAGATACACCTTCTTATTTATTATGATATACTCTGCTGTGTTATTTGAGTATTAGTAGGTACACAGTTTACTCCTGTTTTTTTTTTTTTTTTTTTTAATTTGGTGCTTAAGCATATAAGTCTAAAGAGAAAATGGCTAGAAATTCACCATTTCTCTTTAGGGCGTTGTGAACGCAGAACTTATTGTTTTCATGTTTGCCTATCTGAGCATTCATGTGTCCCCCAGTGAACAGGGTAATGTGTTTAGGAATATGTCTGACAAGGTCAGATAGCTCATTGTATTTTCATCGCTGACATTTGCGGTGTTGTATCACGAGAGACTTGTCGTGCGAGGGTTGACATTAAATTTGGCACAATGCATATCAATGCTTCTTATATATATAGCAAAAGTACATGATCGCACAAAAAAACAAAAAAAACAGGAACGCCAGAGTGAGAGAGTGAGAAGGAGAAAACAGGAATAAGAGAGAAAATAAGAGAAAAATGATATATAAAATTTAAAAAAACAAACTCGCCGATAATGTATAGTAGAATGTTTGTTTATTTTAGGAAATTTTTTTTTTCTTTGTTTACATTTAAGATATTATTTTTTAAAATGCATTCCTAAACTTAATTAAAGATTTGATTATAAGAAAAGCTAAGAATTAGTCTCTTTTTGATGTTTACATTTTTGAAACAATTTTATTTTTTCAAGCGAGCTTCCATGCCTGTTGATTTCCAATGGTAGAAATGTATTCGCTTAATTCCCTTTTTTACCGTATTAAAATGTAGCAATAAAATGCTAAGAATTAAATACTTACAAGTGTCTTTTTTTTCTTTTGGTTTATAATAGAGTTTTTTTTTTCTAAATCTCTTTTGTACACACGACAAAATTAAATTCAGTTCTTAATTACTTCTTAGAGTAGTTTATTAGTTTATTTTATTTCCTTTTTCTACCCCTAAAATACGCTAATAACTAAAAATTACCTTATTTGTAGGTGGAATAGTTCGCGTATTAATTTAATAATGTTTATTTCATGAATAGTTTATTTCAAAAAAGGTTTGAGTTATACTGATTAAAAATGGATATATTTTATTCTAAAATGAAATTATTAATAATAATAAAAAAAGTTGAGATATTAATCGTTAAATTATTGTTCTATTGCAGCCAAGATATATAATGCCCTTCTTCTTATTCGCATCCGACCCGAAATAGAGAAAATCCTTAGGAGAAACCAAAACGGATTCCGCAGAAATCGATCCACAACCACTAAGATCCTGACTATTCGACTGATCATAGAAGGGGCACGAGCAAAGAATCTAGAGGCAACGCAACTATTCGTAGATTTCTCCAAGGCATTTGATTCCTTACATAGAGTAAAAAGGGAACAAATACTACTAGCATATAGTCTCCCCAAAGAAACGGTTACAGCTATAATGATGCTCTACAAAGACACTAAAGCGATGGTACGCTCACCTGATGGCGACACAGATTTCTTTGACATCGCCGCTGGAGTCCTACAAGGAGATACATTGGCACCATATATATCTATAATATGCCTAGACTACGTACTCCGAACATCATTAGATACCGTAAAAGTAAAAGGTTTCACATTAGAAAGGCAAGAAGCAGGAGATATCTTGCACAAACAGTCACAGATGCAGACTATGCTGATTACCTTGCACTTCTTGCCGATACACAGGCACAGGGTGAGTCACTGCTATATAGCTTGGAGGAGGCAGCAAAGAACATGGGCCTCTATGTGAACTCCGGTAAAACAGAGTTCATGAGTTTCAAAAAGAAAGGAAACATATCCACTCTCAACGGCAAGCCTCTTAAGCCAGTAGAACAATTCACGTACCTAGGTGGTAATATCTCCTCCACAGAGAGCGATGTTAATACACGAATAGCAAAGGCATGGTCGGTCACAAATAGATTATCAGTCATATGGAGGTCTGATCTCCCTGACAAGCTGAAGCAACAGTTCTTCCAGGCTGTGGTTGTATCAGTGCTGCTATATGGCTGCACCACTTGGACCCTAACGAAGCGTCTTGAGAATAAACTAGATTGGAGCTGCACAAGAATGCAGAGTGCAGTCTTGAACAAGTCGTGGAAATAGCACCCCACAATGAAGCAGCTGTACGGTCACTTGCCACCCATCTCACGAACTATCCGAGTGAGACGGACAAGGCATGCAAGACACTGCTGGAGAAGCAAGGATGAACTCATAAGCGAGGTTCTCCCGTGGAAGCCAACACACGGACATGCAAGTGTGGGGCGCCAAGCAAGGACCTACATTGACCAGCTATGCGAAGATGCTGGTTGCTCCGCAGAGGACCTCCCAGTTGCAATGAATGATGGGGAAGGTTGGCGAGAGATTGTCATGGATATTCGTGCTGCATGCGTGACATGATGATGATGATGATGATTGTTATTTAATTCGCTGTAAAAATAATTCAATCGATAAAACCTCATACAAATTACATATTTATAAATATCATTTTCTTTTCTTTCTAAACAAATAAATATTTCTAAGAATATCGAGAATACGTGAGAAATTCCGAGCTGAAACGATTAGGGCACGAATTTGTCAATTTCAAATTATAAGCAGGCTGCGCTGTCTGGCTATTTGAATCACTGTAAATATAGCCTGCAGCCAGCGAATATTTTTTCAATATTAGCAGCAGCAGCATCCATGCCACGATTATCGCAAATTGTTTGATTTTTGTTTAATTAATTAATTATATCCCTTAATCAGTAGAAATCAATAACCAAATTTGGTGTGTTTATAGTTATAGGGATAATAAGGTATATACAAGATTTCGAATCTGAGTGACATCTCTTTTCTGACACGTACATACCAAATCGCTTATATATATATATATATATATATATATATATATATATATATATTACAACCGAATTAGACACATGTAAGAAAAGGAAAATAAGATAAACAAAAATATTGTTACTTAACGCAATACACGTTCTAGTAAGTATACCCAATTTGTCGAAAAATCCGTGTTTTACAAAACAATTTAACCCCCCACCCTTTACAAAAAATTTGCCCAAAATCACGAAATTATCCGATTTTAATGAAATTTTCAGTGTGAATTTATCAATGAATGGATTTCATAATGCATCATTATAATGCATTATTTTATTTAAAATCTTTCTGATTTTATTTCAGGCTACTTGACTTTGTGCGCCCACTATTTTGAAGACGCAAAATATCGGTGAGGTTATATATTTTTGAAACTAATTACAGCATGAATAAAACGACCAAAGACCGAAAATGTGAATAGAAGAAGAAAAGAAAATTAAGGATGATACTCTCGTAAAAAATAAGTACAGAAAATCGGAAAATAAAATGAAAATAAAAAATTATTAGAATTCGATACTAAAGTACAGTACTTAATTAAAATATATTTTTAGAATCTGATAATATGAAATTTTAAACTTAACATCATGATACTCATATTTTAAATGATTTTTATATATTAATTCATCATAGCAGAAATACCTAATTAAATAAGAAATTGACCGAAAAAATCATTTTGAATGTATCGTAAATAAATTACATGTGTAATATTATTTTGCTTTTTTATTGATGCACATTATGTTACTACTTTTCGACTTAGACATGAATTTGAATTTAAATAATCGATTTAATTAATTTTCTTTCTTTTTTAATATGAAAAGCAAACGAAAAATGGGTATACCTACGTGCTTGCCTAGAAAAATATGTAGTTACTTGAAACACCGACTAATCTATGAATAGGTATTTGTCAATTTTATTTTATTTTCATTTTTAACCCTTTAAAAACTCTAACAATAAAAGAAGCTAAGAATTAAAATTGTGTTCATATTTGTAGTTGAAATATTTCGCCATTTTATTCAAATGAAAATGCAACCGTAAACTTGTTTTGAAACAATCTTAATTTTTCCACAATTTTTGGTACATGACAATGCCAATCCAGTTCTTAATTGCTTGTTGAGTTATAGTTAAAAGAAATGTATTCGTTGAATTTATTTAAATTTTTTACTTCTAAAAACATAACGATAAAAAGAAGCTGAGAATCAAAAATTTTAATTATTCGTATTGCAATATCTATTTTTGCTTAAACTCAAGTATTCATTAGTTCTCTAAAAAATTAAGACTTTTTTTACCATTAATATTAATTACGAAACAACAATTTTCATAAAAGGTTTTATCTTCAAATTTCGGCTATGAGATCTATAATATTTAAACATGGCAATTCTTAAGAACTGAAAAGTTGCACTTGCTTTTCGTACTTACATACTATCAAAAATTCTTGAAATATTGGAATACTGGATATTGTCGGAAATACTTGAAAATAATTTGGTCTCACAACTAACTGTTGAGTTCACAGACTACTTAAACCGAGGAGGTGCCTTCAATTAACGATTAAAACTCCAGGTTTGGTCTGTATTAATCACTGTTGATTTTATTTACGGTTACATAAAAAAATATTTCAAATGTAAATAAAAGTATCATGAAAATGTTCCCCAGTATAGGGTTACATATTTGTATAAATTAAACTAACATTTTCATTCGAATTAAGGGATTTTAATTCTTAGATTCTATATTGTTAGAGTTTTAAAGGGTTAAAAAATAACAATAATATTTACAAACACTGTCCTTAGAAACTATTTTTTGGGAGGGGGGTTGTTAACTAATTATCTTTTAAAAAGGCGATTATAATTTTTCTACAATTTTTTATGCATGACAACAATTTAAATTAAAGTGAGTGTACAATTTAAGAGTATGGACAAAGATTTTGATTTTCCGTTTAAATTTAATCTGAAAAAAAATCATACTTCGTATGATTTGTTTTCCGAAGCAAAATGTTTTTTTCTAACTCGCTGTAAAAAATAATTTCATGGATAAAAACACATCCAAATTACATATTTAGAAAGATTATTTTCGTTTCTTTCTAACCAAATAAATATTTTAAAGATTGGACCATAAATAGGCAATAGATTTCGAGCTGAACGGCTCAGACTGCGATTTTATTCACTAAAATTACACATCACTGCTGGTGTCGCTGTAACAAAAATCAGGCAGTGAACAATATTTTATTATCAGCAGCAGCTGGTATACGGTCGGTTTCGCAAATCGGTTGATTTTGGCTTAATTAATTAATTATATCATTAATCAGAAGTAATAAATAATCAAATTTGGTGTGTTTCTTAGAAGGATATTAAAGTGCATGCAAGGTTTCTAATCCGAGTGACCTCCCTTTTCCGACACGTACATACCAAAGGACAACACAGAAGACCTAGTTATAATCTATCATGACTTACGAGTTAAAAGTTTAAATTACTTACACTCATTCAAAAACGAAATATCACATTTTGCCACCCTTTGTATTTTAGCAATGTCTTACTTCCTTATACCTATTGTTTTGTAAAATGTATTCTGTCTGCAACATCCTTCCACATTTTTTTCAATAGTTAACTGTTTTTGTTTTTGAATTTATTTGCTGGTTAATGTTTGTGCTGTCTTACACTCTGTATTTTTTCTTCGTCAATGTTTAACTCAACACCATTACAAGCAACCATTAGGTTAAATCAGAGACAAGACATACCTTATCCACAACACCTCAGCTAACATCTTTTTTCATTTTCTATAGGTCATGCTTACTATAAAAGCTCATTTTTTTTAGATCAAAGGATTCTATTTTTGGATATCGGGAAAAAAGGTATATATTAAGAAAGTAGGCTGTAGGTATATCCCCTCCCCCGCCACGGAGAAGGATGAGAAACAAGGTAAGATTTTCAGTTGGCTTGATTAAAAGTTTTATTTTCTTTAATTGGTTGTCATATCTGCAGAAAGAATAGATGGGTTCATGCCTTTACCAAGGGTATTAGTGCAAAGTGAAATGCAAACAGTCTCGTGCCCAAGATTTGAACTCGGGTCACCGAGTTTATTTCCTCCGACGTAACCATCACCCCACGAGTCCCTTGTAAACTCTACGGCACTTGGCAAGTATTTGCCAAACGGAAGGAAACACTTTAATCTCATCGACGATCATCAAAAACTTCTCGGTCGATTATTATTGTTTTTATAGGTCATACTGTATCAAGAACAAAGTCTAAGAGTGACTTTCAAGAAAACGTGAATCTAAAAGGTCATAAGAGATTGACTGGGCCCCTTGATCCACTGACATGATTTCTTTGGTTAAACATCAGTAAAAAAAGTTTATGCACTTAAAAGTAAAAAAAGCTGAACATCTATCAGTGAATAATATCAATATAAAAGCAAATTTCCTATGCTTTTACTATTCTACGAAGAAAATATTGCGTTGCATTTTAAGATCGAACATAAACAGATTTGAGCATTAACAATTATTGTTATTGTTGAATACTGTACACAATGTATATATATATATATATATATATATATATATATATATATATATATATATATATATATATATATATATATATATATATATGGAATTAAACAAAAGGCTCGTGTCCTGTTTAACGATTTTATTGGTGATCATTTCAAGCTTTCTGTCCAACTTTTTAAAATTTGGATGGAATTCGTGGATTAGTCCACCGAAGTTCATATCACATTCTGTACAAAGAAAAAATAAACAAAAACTACAAATACTACAAGCTTTATACATCAAACAATACAAACCATACTTAAATAAAATTAATTTTCAATGCAGTAATCACATTTTAAAATGCCTATAACACTATTCTCCTACTTCCATCCTCCACATCCATTAATATACTTTGAAAAAAAAACTTGAACAGATCACCCCTGATGATGGCACTTCAAAGTACCGAAAGTACTGGGGATATGAACTTCGGTGGATTAATCCACGAATTCCATCCAAATATAAAAAAGTTGGCCAGAAAGCTTGAAAAGATCACCAATAAAATCATTAAACAGGAGACCTGCCTTTTGTTTAATTCCACATGTATAAATGAAAGAATTCTGCCCAAACACACACACACAAATATATATATATCATTATTATTATAATCTATACATTTAATTGCTGATTAATTACCGTCGATTTCAAAAGAATTATATGCTTATCTTCAGACTAATCACCTGGTAAATGACATCCAAATGAATATACGTTATGAATAGCGTTCTCACTTTATTTGACCGCATGTCCTCCTCGTGTGTGTGATGCTAAAGTAACACTCGGAAAGATTTTCTCTTTTAAGGTAGTTGATTGTCTGTTGTTATTTTTCCAATCCAAGATTTGAATAAAAATCAATTTCAGTTTGGACAAGCTCTGAATATTTCCGATTGAGTATTTAGATGCTTTTGCGTTGAATTTATTCCTTTTATGGTCCGGAATTTCCCTGCAGAGCATATTCCACATCTCTTAGATTAATTTATAAATGTTTGGGTTGTTCTAAGAATCTTCCACTCTATTTTATATCGGGCTCCCTGGTCTTTGTACTCGCATACATGGTTTGCAAGCGTTGTAGCAACCCCTGTCCTTTACAATTGTAATCGAGCACTATATTTCCCTTCTCCCAGCTTTAAAAACTCCCTATATATATATATATATATATATATATATATATATATATATATATAGTTGATCACGTAAACAAGTCAGCGGAGCTTGCTGAATTCTTTGTTTCTTGCCTTTGAAATCATTGGACCAAGTGGTACACACGCCTTTTATAATGTTGGGTGGCTGAGATGGGAAGTGTGTTTTAATTTTTGGAGTATTCCGGGAATGGTGATCTAGTAGTTATCTGTGCAACTATATGGATTAATTTTGTAATTTATTTACACTATTATGTATGATTTACTATTTCAGTATCACTGATATTGAGCACACGATATTCATGAGGTAGCATACTATATATATATATATATATATATATATATATATATATATATATATATATATATATATATATATATATATATATATATATATATATAAGTTAACAAACCGTCATTTGACTATAATAAATTTATTTCGACCAGAGATTCAATATGAGTCTAGTCTCATCACATAGAGTTTACAAAATACTGAGAGAATTGAACAGAAAAAATATTCCCCTGAATTCTTTTTTCACATTCGCCCATATAAAAAACAAACATTTTTTATGATAACAAAATCATCAAATATTAAAATCCCGGACAAGAAATGCTCAAAAAGTTACAATTGTAACAATTCCTTCCTGTCAGTCAGACTTCACCTAAACCAAATATAATTTAAAGTTGTTTAGTCATTTTAAACCATTGTTAGCTTTATTATTGGTATCAAATTTATAAAAAATATTAATTAATATTAATATTGAAATTGAAATTAAAATAAAATAAAATAAAATGAAATACAAAAACCTGAAATAAATCATTACTGAAATAAATCACCACTAAAAAGTCCCAGAATATTATTCATTATTGTCATTGTTATCATCATCATCATCATCATCATCATCATCATCATCATCACCACCTTATCAACTTTATTCTTAAATGTAATTACACTACCACTATTTCATATTACTATATGACTTTTTTATAATTAATTTTAAACTCTATTAAAAATAGAGACGACAAACATTAGCATTATTATTGGTACTTACAGAAGAAATAAGATTTTATGACCGATAGAATACATATAAAAGAACACAGGGAGGGCTAAATAAGAGACCTGCCCACGTATGTATGATCGCTTCCCGTTATTGTCATTGTTAGAGATATGAGGAACACAAGAACAAACTCAGACAACGTGTGTAGGATATATTCGCTAGAGCGTTGAGCTCGGCATCATCAGTAGGTTTATTGAATTATCAGGTATCATACAAGTGTTTTATGGAAGGGGAAGTGGAACGGAAGGGTGGATAGGAGAACGAGGTCAAGTGGGTGGTTAAGCGTTTGTGAGGAAAGGGTTTGATTGGTCAGGCGGGAATCATTGGAAAGGAAAGAAGGAAATCAAAAGAGAGGAGAATTGGAGATGGTAAGCAGAGTAAAAGTGGCGAAATATATTGTGAAAGAAACAAGTTAGGAGCGGAAGTGGATAGGCCTTCTTGGAGAGAAATTTGATCCAAAAGGCAGCAAAAGGGAGTAATAAAAGGGGAGTGGTTAGGGAGGGTGAGTTATGACAGAGTAGGTCACTAAGTGTGAAGGAAAAGGGGTCAGAAGAAGAAGTTTGGTTAATGTGGGGTGTAGGTAAGTGGTTAGATGAAAGGAAAAGAGAAAGTTAAGAAGTGTGAAGAAATGAAGTGGCACTCTAGGTTGGTGTAAGGAGAGAAATTTTGAAACATACGCAAAAGGGGGGGTGGGTGAAAGAGGAAGATAGAGGCGGTGGGATTGGGTCAGTGAGGGAGAATAATTTGTAATCCCTGCCCTACAGCGAGTTATCTTCGAGAGTTGTATCGCTTTATTTGTTTTTAAGGATTCCTAGCGAACAAAAATAAATAATCAATATAGAAATAAAACAATCACATCACGTAAAACAAATTAAGCAAAACCAATCAGTTTCGTATTGATCTTTTGATTGTATCTCCAATCAGAATTCTGCCAAAAATATATTAGTTTTGATTTCAGGTGGTTCCATTATATTTCCATGAGCTAGTTATGCCAGATCCCAAATTAATTCTGAAATGATCACAAATTATCGGCATGATGCTAGATGATCAAGGCTGGTAAAATCTGGGGTCAGTATGGCATCTTATCAAGTTCGGACTTATCGGTTAGGACTTTATAGAGAACATTATACTTATATTAATATGAGGAATCTATAATCCTAAAGAAGTATATCGATTTATAAAAGATTCACAATAATACTGGTATGAATGAAAACAAACCAAAAAGCTTGTCTAATTGTATAACTTCCCAATAATGTGAATGTATTTTTCACGTTAAACTTTATTTGAGGTCAAATAAATTTTCAGTAGAAATTCATCAAATTGAATTTACAATAGAAATGCATTGAAATAATGTTACTATAGAAATACTGAAATCATTTTATAATAGAAACGCATTGGAAGTATTTTACTGTAGAAATAAACTGAAATGGTTTTACTATAGAAGTTCACTGAAATAATCTTACTATAAAAATCACATTGAAATGGTTTTACAACAACATTGCATTGAAATGACTTCAGGATAGAAATGCCCTGAAATTACTTAGTTGAGCATTGAAATAAGGAAGATATCATCAATGGTCGAACGTTAATGTAAATTCTTATGAAATTATCGGATAATCTATTTCGTAATTATTTTACTGTGAGAATTTAATTAAAAATCAACAAGCAGTGGATTGACTCATGGAATAGGACAATTATATGTCTTGTGTAAATTGATAGCTAACGTAATTGATATATAAATACACAGTTGTTCAGGTTATTGAAGCTGACATCTGTAAGATATCAGGGGAAACAACAGGGACTGATTGACAAGCGAGGTCAGGAGATTATATCGGACTATGAGAAGTAAATAATGAGAGATATAAACTTCCCTTTTCTGACATGGAAATGATGATCACTATAGTCTCATCTAAAAATTATGTCTTAACCTAGATGAATGAGATTGATTTGTACTATTCCCAGGGGCCATTAAGAGTTTTAAAAAATCATTCAGATAATTATATACATCGTCAAAAATTCTAATATTACCAAAACTAACATTTCAATCAAAAATAGGCGGAGCGTATATGTTTACAAATGCATGTGGGTACAAATGTATTTTCATGGATCGTTTTAGATAGGGACGTCCAATTGATTTAGCACGATAAATGGCATGACGGCAAAAACGTTTCTAAAAGTTGTTATATCGTAAAAAGTCCTTGTATTATTTGAAAGAAATAAGGTTGAAGAATTTTTTTTTTTGTTTTCATACCATATACTTCCTGAAATCGTATTTTAAGTTAATATTTACTTTGAATTTTGGATTGTCATTAAATTAAAAGGAAATCATATTTTCGCCCGAAAATATAACTTTAAAAAGTCTACCAACAATCATATAATTTTCCAATTTTAATGATACTTTCAATACTTATTTTAGGAAATAGATTTTTTGTGTGGAATATTATTAGAATTATTTTTTATTTCTGTCGATATACCCCACCAATAAATATTGAAAAAATATATTATCTTTATAAAAACATAATTTACATTCCTGTAAAGATGGATATAAAAACAATTTAAATCAGTTATGTTATTTATCGGCTTGTATATAGATTCTGCATGTAAATTGAACTAAAGTTGGAAATTAAAAGTAAAAAAAGATATATAAGAAAAATAAATTCATAGAGTTTAAGTTTCATTTATTTAAAATATACTCCTAAATTTAGAAAAGTTAAAATGTTGAACAACAACTTTTTAATGATTTTCATTAATTTTTGTCTTTTAAGATTACTACTAAAATCATTTTTAGATTATTTAATCCCGAAAGGTGAGATATATTATTTTCTCAATAAAAATATTAGTTTTCACAATTAAAAAAATTGTTATTTTAAAAAATAAAATTAAACACTATGTTTAAAAATATAATTTTGAATAGTTTTAGTAAACCAAAAAGGTACAAACATAATGTTACAATATAAGGCTAGTGTTTCATAAAAGAAATGATTTTGAATCGCATGCCAACTTTAAATTTTTAGAATTAATAAAACAGCCTTTTTCAGATCCAACAAATTTTGTCGAAAGGGAATTCTTGAATTTCATGATGGTTTTCTCCGATATTTTACTATCCATTGTATATATACAAGTAACGCCTGTCCTTGATTGTTCTTATTATCTAAATGCATGTTTAGATAAATAAATGAATAGAATATATGGAATTACATTCCTGGATGAAACATAAAATGGAACATGATAAGAAACAGTATGATTTCCATATTAAGTTTGATAGTCATCATGATAAAATCTTTTAATATTTAAAAGATTATTTTTCTTATATTCTATATGTTGTTAAAATAATTTTAAAACAATTACAATCATACAATATTAGATATTCCTAGTATTGCAATTAAAAATTTAAAAAAATCATTCCTACTAGGTTTGAAATATTTTAGCCGAACATAAAGAAATTTTTAAAATTCCAAGAAGCATTAGATATTTAAAGAAAGGTTATAAAATTCAATTACGAAAAAGTAATAATATAAAAATATTTGATTTTCATTAAATTACATATCTCACAATATTTATCCTATTTGATTAAAAGATATTTTAAAAGAAAAAACAAATCATTTTATTTAAGCAAAAATGATGTAGAAAATCGATATAAAAATTATTCCGCGATTTTTTAAAGCTCTAAATACGTTAAAAACAAAATACAAATGAACGTTATTTCATGTCAGTTTCTTTTTGGTCGTCCATAATTTAAAAAAAGACGATCACTGACAGGGAATCTAATGTCTGTTGGCGTTTGCAGTAGCCAAAAATATCCAATATGCCATATTGTATTGAAGTATTTTATTTTAATTTGAAGGTAAACAGTATTTTTTAATTCATTCAAATGAAATAATTTTGTTTAATAAATAGTTTCTGTTTAGATTAATTGATTTGGGGGATATTTCTAAAATCGGAGATTGATTGTTTTCAAAATACGCTGCTTTTGATTAATTCAAAAATAATAATGAAAAGTTCATTCTTTTTAATGTCCGTAATAAACTGAAGTTGTTTGCCCTAGGAGAATCAGAGGTCAGTAGATAAGTATATCATTTTAATGCACTTTAGTTCCGGAGAATACACGTGATTTTTTTCCTAAATTCAGGGACCCATATATAGCAGTTCGAGAATAAGTTAGCAGTTGGTATTGTGACACAGAGTAGGATAGAAAACTACCAAGTGACCATGTTTCACACTATATCCTAAGCTGGGTAAACTAGAAGAGTGAATAAAAATATCAATATTATTCTTGAATCCATGTTTTCTCTTTTTCTTTGTGGAACTGATCCATTGATCATATAATGTTTGCCAAAACCTGCGGTTGAGTAATCTGTTATTTACAGCAAACACAACGTGGGGTCATTGGTGAGCTGCGGGTGATAGTGGAAAAGTAGCAATTGTCAGTAAGACAAGATTTCAAATGAGAACTCTCCGATCAGTCTTGCCTACAAGAGTGGTAAAAAAAAGTTTTTCTATCGTTTTTTCTTTAAACTAAACTAAGCATATTTGTTAGAGGATATTTAATATAGTTCAATAATTAACAAACTAGATGAGGGAAATGAATTCAATCTTCGTCGGGGCTAATGATTGGGATCTTGTGCAAGACTAAGATGAATTTACTGCATGTATAGAAAGATGCATTGATTACAAAATTATTTAAGAAATTCAGTTCGGGGAGTCAGATCCACTCGGGATGCTCTATACATGCATGTTCATGCCAAACTTAGCTAATCGTGATGAATCATTAATCTACTAATCTATATCAATAAACCTAGGCTAATAATAGCCACCTGGGATGTTTGGACACCTCTCGATTTTGATGGATCGAGAAACCCCGAACGACGAACTGGCATCGTGGCAAAGAACTCTTGATATGGGGTAGACATCGCGACCCTTGCAGAAGTCCATTTCAGCGATGTGGACCAATTGACAGAAGTGAAAGTCGGGTACACATTTTTTTGGAAAGACAGGCCGATGGTAGCTGTAAGGATTTGAGGTAAGGTGGCTCGAGTACCCCATCCTGAGGCGCCCTCTACGTAAGCGGCACATGACGGACGGCATGGACACATTTCCTACATTTAGCACTGACTATATATGTGACCAGTGTAGCAGAGCCTGCCTGTCGAAGACTTAGCTTCTCAGTCACGTACGATTGCATGCGAGAGGAAGCCGAGAAAGGGGTTCTTGTGTGACAGGAAACATAAAAACAAATCTGGACCAGTGGGCCTCATCTAATCTATAAAAGAGAGATTTTGGTATGTACGTGTCGACGTATAACAAAAAAACGGGAGGTCACTCAGATTCAAAATCTTGCATACACATTGATATCGTTCTAACTAGGAAAAACTCCAAATTTGGTTATTGATTTTTACTGATTAAGGGATTTAATCGATTAATTAATCCAAAATCACCCAATTTGCGGAACTGTCCGTATATCAGCCCCTCCTGATAATAAAATATTGTCTCTGCCTGCTTATTGTTAAAGCGATAACAGCAGCGAAGTTTTGATTTTAATGAATTAATTTTGCAGTCTAAGCCGTGTGAGCTCCGAATTTATGGCCTATTTATGGTCCAATTTTTAATAATTTTTATATCGTTAGAAAGATAAGAAAATACTCTTTCAAAATATATAATTTGTGTGAGTTTTTATCAATTGAATCATTTTTTACAACGAGTTAAAAATTAAAAAATGGCTTCGGATAGCCACGCTGCCTATGATTATTGCGATACAAGCAGTGCAGTCTATACCAGTCAGATTGGAATCTCTTACCTATTTAGGATCTAATATTTAAAATATTTATATCTTTAGTAATAAGATGAAATAGTCTTTCTGAATATGTAATTTGTATGTGTTTTTATAGATTAATTTTTTTTTTTACAGCGAGTTAAAAAAAAAAATACTACGTATAGCCGATAAAACGAATAAGGCAGCTCGGAATCTCTTACCTATTTAGGATCTATTCTAATCTTTAAAATATTTATATCTTTAGAAATAAGATGAAATAGTCTTTCTGAATATGTAATTTGTATGTTTTTATAGATTAAATTATTTTTTACAGCGAGTTTGTCCATATTCTTAAATTGTACAGTACACTCATTTTAATTTTTGTAATGCATAAAAATTGTAGAAAATCCAAATTTACGCTTTACGGTTACATTATTAAGATTTTCATTCGAATAAAATGACTTTTAATTCTTTAATTTATCTATTAATTTTTATTGTTAGAGTTTTAAAGGGTTAAAAATAACAATAAAATTGACAAATGTCCTTAGAAACTGTTTTTCTTTTGGTTCGTTAACTAATTATTTTCTAAAACCACGATAAAAAAACAAACAAAACAAAGGTTACTAATACGGACAAAATCCGGTGTTTTATCTTTAGTCGAAGGCCGACTGGAGATAAGTAGTCAATTATTTGTAAGACGAAATTTATTTCAAGTATTTTTCGACAATATCCAGTTATTGAAACATTTCAAGAATTTTGTATATGTAAGTACGAAAAATTGTAAGCGCTTTGTTTATCAAAATGACATGATTCGTTAGTAAATTACCCGAAAAGTTGATATCCCATAAAACAAAACAACTAACAAAGTTGATATCCCATAAAACAAAACAACTAACATTTAAATTATTATATTCCTCAGAATTTGCCTTACAAATTAAATTTTAAGTTTTATGATTTTACTCTTTATTGTGAAGTCAATAAACATCGCTGAGTTTATAGTGCAACTTTTCAGTTCTGAAAAATTGGCATGTTTAAATAGAGATTTCATATGTGACATGTGAACTTTTATGAAAATTGTTGTTTTGTAATTAATACAAATTTTGTAATAAAACTAAATTTTAACTAGGGGGGTTTAGGGTTAGGGGTTAGGGTTAGGGGTTGGGGTTAGTTTAATGGGAAAATAAATAAATAATTTGGGTTCCGTTCAAGCGGTTCCGATATGGGGGATCAATTTACTATAAACTTATACGAGGAAATGAGCACCCGTGAATACTAAAAAAATAAGAACTTTTAAGAATTTTTTTTACAATCTGATAGATTGGTGTGTAATCGATAATAATCAACTGAAGGAAAAAAATTAGATGGGGGGGAGTCCAGATAATCAGGTCCACCAAAACGTTTTTAAACAATGTTTTTAAAATACTAGGTACCACCAATTTTACCCTGTGAAATTTACCCCCCCCCCTATATTTAACACTATGAAACTTGCAGAAAAATTAATATTTTCTTGAAAAATGTTTTTCCATTTGAAAGAAAAAACATTAAATAAACTCCTGATGATTTTTTAATTTTTTTTCAGCTTACGGAAATAATGAAAATTATGATTGAAAAACAATGTTTTCATTTTTGCACTGTTAAATCAACTGAAATTTAACGTAGCTAAAAACAAGTTACGATAAGAGTTTTTTTTTTAAATTCTATGAAAAATCAATTAATTATAAATAATAACAAAATATTTCCGTTTTATTCAAGATGGCCTAAACTGATCAATTGGTGGTCCCTATAATAAGTTTTAAATAGTCTTAAGTTTTAGCAAAAATAGATATTGTAATACGAAGAATTTAAATTTTCGATTCTCAGCTTCTTTTTAAACTCAACATGCAATTAAGAACTAACTGTGAATTGTTGTCATGTACAAAAAATTTAAAACAAAAACAAACAAATATACAAACGAATACTTTCAATTTGTTGTATAATAATATGAAATAAGTTTAAACTATAAAACAGAGAATACAAATCATGAAATATACAAATTCTCAATGATTTTAGTTTCAAGAATTATTTTCCTCTTACCCCCTCTCTAACTACTGTCTTCCACTTTCTCTCTCACTCCCTGGTGATCCAAATTTCATTTTAGTCCGGTCATGGACCGGGTACTTTAGCTAGTATATATATATATATATATATATATATAATGATATGATTATAATGATATATATTTAATATAATATTTATGAAAGTTTGATTTGCTAAATAGCTTCAGAATGCAATCTATACAGTTAGACGAAGTGAATATCTAGACAGTGAACACAATTATTCGGATAAATAGCACATTGAAATAAAGGAAAGAGACGTGTGAACAGACCGTATAAACTGACAGACGGAGATGGATATTTAAATAAAATTACTGACGAAAATACGTAATTCGAAATTACTCATGCCACGGTAGGCTACGGTCTGTTCATTTCCTTATAGTTTACGAATCGTGTGATTGAATAAAAATGACTGAAAAATGTGCAAGATCTTGTTTTTACAAACTGTGTCGGAATTAAAACCATTCTCTATAGGCAACATTATTTGATTTCTTTTCACGTGTTTTATTCTTTCACAGATTTAAGGTTTAACTTATTCTGAGTTTTTAAGACGTGTGTGTCGAGGGGATGGTATGTGTTTTCGAATCGGGTGGTAAGGGCGAAATGGCAATTCCTTTTATATAACCAATTGACATACCAACTATATAGGGTGTTTGAGAAATAATCTCTTTTTGTCGACCTTGTTTATATCTAAACCTATGTATACACTTACCTATCCATTTATCTGTCTATTATATTATTCAATTACTATATCAGTAATATATTCGTTAGCTTTGTCCACGGGAGATTTTGACAAAGAAAAACAACAGAATAAATATGGTAGGACTGTGAGAAAACTAAAGAAAAATGTAGATAAACGTAGAAAGTAAAAATCGATAAAATAAAATTACCAAAATAAAGAAATACCACGAGGATGCTGCGTGCCGTCTGTAATAACTCTTAGAAGAAGCTTTCCAAAAGCAGATGTACGTCCACTTACCTCCTGTCACATAAATCAACCAGATAGGACCAGTAACACACGTTGGACACTGCTGGACAAGCAAGGACGAAGTCATAGGTGATGAATTCCAGTGGACATCTACGCATGGACACACCAATGTAGCCCAACCAGCAAAAATCTACATCAATTAACACTGTACGTATTCTGAATGCCGTTCCCACCATATAATATATAATATATATATAATATATATATATATATATATATATATATATATATATACTTTTTGGTTTAGAAAAATATAATTTTGATATTTTCTCTAGACTACATTTTTAAACGTTATATATTTGAATTTATACAAGTTTTCGAATACTCTCATCGTGCCACCACATTCTGAAATAAAAAAGAATGTATATGTATCTAGTATTGGCTACGCATATGTTTTTTTTCTTTTTAATCAAAAGTTTCTTCTAAACAAATATAACATTTTTAATGATTGTTTATGCAACCTTATGCAATGGAAATTGGTATTATTAGGGATTATTCTTTACCAAACTCTACAGAATTAAAACTATGTATAACAAAAATGTTTAATCCGTAGGATAAATGCTAAGGCACTCCCTATATCAATTGGGAGTTAAATATTCTTTTAAAATCTTCAACTAGCATTGTGAATATATTACTGTTTCTCCTAAAACCTATAAATCTTTGTCTCAGATCAAGTTTTTGAAATAAATGTTGCAGATAAATACTGATTTTACACTTGTTTGATAACAATTTAACAGCAGTAATGTACAAATATGTTTTTAAACATAAAAATAAGCCTTGTGTTGATTATGTTTTTTTACAATTTACATAGTGCGCATAAACAAGCAATTACTATAGGTGTTTTATAAGTAAACTAAAAGTAAGAAAGAAAGGAAAAAGATAGTATTAAATGAAAAGTATTTGTAAGAAAAAGTTAAAACCAAAGATACTGTGTATGAAATGCTACCACACAATTAACTCATAACTAAATCTACATATAATGGAGATTTAGTCTCTTTTTGTCTGTAACCGAAACTACATCACTACTTACGTTACAGTAATTTCATGAATTAAGTAAATTTATCAATGAGTATTTAATGTATAGTCAATAAGATAACTACATAAAGTAATGAAACGCTGTATTATTTATATATGTTCAGAAAGTTATACCCCACCAAAGATGGCTAACGGTGTTTGTTTTACGAAATATGTGACTGTTTGCGTAATAAAGACTGGAAAGGGGGAAGAAAAACAGTGGAACACCTTTACCAGCCGACAGAGACTTGCACGAGCATTGACTTCAGTGACACAGAAATGTTGGCCAGATAAAACAGAAAAATGCCGGGAGTTCCGACCCAGACGTTCAGAATTGCCGACCATCATCCTATATCGAAGATGATGAAATCAACCACGACTCGAAAGTGACTAATATCACTTTAATGGATAAAGTACTGTTGCTTGCTTTAAAAGACATAAAAGACCAACAAAAAAGAAAAGCAGTCTACAGTATATTTGAAATCTATAACCTTTTTTTCTTTAAAAATTACTTATATCTGTTAAAATATTTTAACAGTTCTCGAAGGCTCAAAAACAAACAAACAAACACAATGCGTCATTGCAAAAAGGACCAGGTGGTCTACTAATTTTTTTCTTTTTACAGCCCTCACCCCAGAAAAATATTAAAATTCTTCGAATGTATGGTTGATCAAAAGCGTAATAATCTGTGTTATTAATATTAATAATTTCTTTGAAAAAGATTATCCCTCACGTGACGCTTTTTATATTTGTTCTTCTGTGGGACTCACCGTGCAATAAAAGAACACTAAAAATAATTAAAAAAACAAAAAAAACAAAACATAAAGACTATTATTTAAATGAAATGTTTTAACACACTAATGCGGAATTCTGTGGAATTAAGATGGATATTTAAAAAGAACAGCTGACAGGTCTCAGACCTAATATACTAGCTGAAAGGATATTATTATTTACTCCTTTTGAGTTTTCACATCAGTGTTAGCTGATGGTTTTTCACTGGAGTCTGAGTGACAGCAAGTCTCCTCGGGTCTCCAGGACGCTTCTGAGTATTCTGGCAGATTGGAGCAGTGCAGTGTTCTGAATGGTTTCAATTTTTCCTCTGATTTCCAAACTTTCCAGATCCTTTTCCAATCCTTTTGGGATCGTTCCAAGTGCACCAACTACAATTGGTATCACTTTTACTTTCATATTCCATAACTTTTTCAGTTCTCTGGCAAGGTCTAGATATTTGTCCATTTTTTCATTTTCCTTCAGCTTCACCCTGAGATCTGCTGGCACTGCAAATTCCACCAGTTGACAAGTTCTTTCTTTTTTGTTTATCAACACTATGTCTGGTCTTCTTCCTGGGATAAGGTGATCCGTTTTTATTTCAAAGTCCCAGAGAATTTTATGCGTTTCGTTCTCAAAAACAGATTCTGGTTTATGCATATACCATTTTTTGTGTGTGGTCAAAATTTTAATTTTTTGTATAATTCCCAGTGGATCACCTTCCCAACCCAGTCGTGTCTAGTTTTTGTATTCTCGTTGTGCTAGTTTGCTACATTTCGCAGAGTATATGGTTTACAGTCTCATCTCTATTACCACAAGTCTACATTTACTTTTGTTTGGGTCTTATCAATTTTCGCTTTTATATAGTTTGTCCTTATGGCATTATTTTGTGCAGCAATTATTAATGATTCTGTTTCTCTCTTTGAGGTTTCCTTTTCTTAACCATGTCCAAGTCTTTTCATGTACAACCTCTTCGATTTGTCGTTTGAAGTGTCCATATAATTGTTTTTCTTCCCATTTTTGTTTTCTAGTCTTTGTTGTTTTTGTGTTTGTCCATCTGTCACTTCTACTATTGTTGGCCGCCATAAGTAATTTGTCTTTGCTCTTTCTTGTGTAATCCTAAAGCTGTTGGATAGTGGTATCTACGCAGTCCTCTATGTTGGCAAGACCTCTTCCCCCTTCCTTTCATGACACATATAATCTATCTCTATCGTCTCTAGGGGAAGAGCCTTGTGCATGGTCATTAAGTTTCTCGTTCTTTGGTCAATCTGTCTGAGTTCTTTATTTGTCCATTTTAAGAATGGTCCTGAGTATCTTATAATGGGGACGGCCCAGGTATTGATTCCTTTGATCAGATTTCTGCTGTTAAGTTTCATTTCTAGAAGTTTTCTTGTTCTCCTGAGATATTCTTTTTTTTAACTTTTCCTTTCATTTCTGTTTGCTTAATATTGTCCGCTTCTAAAATTCCTAAGTGTTTGTAACTTTCATTTTCATCAAGTGATTTTATAGTGTCCTGATTTGGCAGTTGTATTCCATTCATTAATTTTCTTTCACCCTGTTTCATTACTAGCATAGCACATTTTTCAATTTCAAATTCCATTCCTATATCTTGACTATATATTCTAATAGTTTGTACCAGGGTTTCTAATTCTTTTTTGCAAATTTTTTTATGTCATCCATGTACATGAGGTGGCTTATCTTTTCTTGTGCGCTAGTGAATTTGTATCCCTCTGTGCATTCTTTAAGTATGTGATTGAGAGGCATCATTGCTATAATGAACAGTAGTGGTGATAATGAGTCTCCTTGGAAGATACCTCTTTGGATTTTTACTTCTGCCAGGGATTGTTTTCCGGCTTTTAATTGAACTCTCCAGTTTTCCATTGGCTTTTTCAATGAAATTCATGATGTTGTTGGAAATTTTGTACATTTTTAAACATTCTAAAATCCAGGTATGTGGGACCATGTCATATGCTTTTCTGTAGTTGATCCAGGCCATTGCAATATTTTTCCGTCTATTTTTTACTTCTTTAAGAATATATTGGTCTATATACAGTAAATCGTGTGTTCCTCTTTTTCCCTTACGGCATCCTTTCTGTTCTTCTGGAAAAAGTTTTGTCAATTGAGTGAAAAGTATATTTATTCTTTTATAACGGCTGTCAATATTTTCCACATCATGGGTAGACAAGTTATCGGTCTAGAATTGCTGGGGACATTTCCTTTTTGAGGGTCTTTTTGGATTAGGGTAGTTATTCCTTTCGTCATCCATTCGGGTACTTCTGTTTCTTGTAGACATCTGTTCAGTTGCTGGGCCATTCTTTTGTGGATAGAAGTACATTTTTTGAACCAGAATCCATGTATGCCATCGTGGCCTGGTGTTTTCCAATTTGTTACTTTCTTGAGTAC
The DNA here is from genome assembly GCA_023376005.1 of Doryteuthis pealeii. Classification (NCBI taxonomy): domain Eukaryota; kingdom Metazoa; phylum Mollusca; class Cephalopoda; order Myopsida; family Loliginidae; genus Doryteuthis; species Doryteuthis pealeii. Next base: position 20,242,760 of record CM042160.1, on the reverse strand, counting down.
CGATTTGAGCGTAATTATATGAACATTTGCTACAGGCCCTTCCTCAATTTCCATCAATTCATTCTTAATATCAATAATCCATTTCGATTTCTTATTGTGTTCTTTCCTCTTCCATATATTGCTCCAACACTTTTCTGCTTCTGTTGCATTTGGGTGTTCACTAATGTTTGTTTTTGATCCATTAATTTGTTCATAAAATTTCTTCTCATTGTTTTGGAAGGTCCTATTTTGTTTGTACTGTTTGGTTCATTCTCGGTATCTTTTAAGTCTTCCTTCTATAGCTGATATCTTTTGATTTACTTCTTCCATCTTAATTTGCTGTTGTCTTTTAACCTTTTTAGCTACATGTGTATTTGTGTTTTTGTTTAAAGTATTTGTTTGTTGTTGTAATTTTTTTACTTGTTCTTCCAATCTAAATTCCCATCCAGCTTTTGTGTTTCTGTTTGTTCTCTGTTTGTGTTTCGTAGGAGTTCACCAATTCTATCGCAGACTAGCTTTGCTCCTGCATAGATAAGGTTGTTTAGGTCTGTGATATTGTTTGTTGGGATGTTCATTAATATTTTGTTTATCCTTTCTGTTTCTTTCTTGACTTTTTTCCATTCTATGTTTCTTAGGGATGGTAATGTACTCTTCTTATCAGCCATGACTTGTTGTATTTATTATTATTATTATTATTATTATTATTATTATTATTATTATTATTATTATTATTTATTATAATGCGGTGTAGTGCTTAGCAATCTAGATAAGCAGATCATGGTTAGTGAGCTCTATTCTTACTGGATATTCCATATTATGGCATTGAACAACAACTAATTAACTTTTGAACAGCCCATAATATGGAATATTAGTAATTATAGTAAATATTTATAAACATGCTTAAATCAACGTTGCAGATAAATAGTCCGATCACATACATACGTATTCATACACACACACACACACACACACACACACACACACATATATATATATATACATATATATATATATATATATATATATTATATATATATATATATATATAGCCATATTATGATTTTAGGGAGTTACCAACTGAAACAAATTTATAATAGCCAAATGACGGTCTGTTGAGATTTTTCTTTCTTCTTGGAAATGTAAATATTGGTCTGTATATAATGAATGTATTAATTACATCGGTCTCAATTAGGGATTTTAAATAATCATTGTATAAATCTATAGGTGTGGATCTATAAGGGCATGCATTGTTCATATACGGAGGATATAGATGATCCCAAATAGAAACATCGCCTATTGGATATTCTTATCTTTATCTTTATCTTTATATATACTAGCAAATATATGCACCCTCCGGGTGCAAGTATTTAAGTTTTAATGTAATAAAATATCGTATTAAATTAGAAAGGCTAATGAAACTAAATAAGAATAAAAAGATTTGAAACAGAGGGAGTATAATCGAAAAATAGAACAACTAAAACTTACTCTTCCATCACTCCCATCATTCATTTTTTTTTTTTTAATTTAAGTATTTAGTTAAAAGAGGAAGTACAGAATAAAATGGCAGTTATTTTTTCTTGTTAATGGATTTCATTTAAGATTCATTGAAGAGATTTTTGCTTATATTCATTAAAATAAAACCAAACAATTAGAAATCAATAATACTAAGCACATATTTATTAAAATCAAATTTTTAATATCAATATGCAAATTAGCCTTTCCGTTCACACTGTAAACCGCTATTTTGTTGTATATATAGATATAATTGCATGTTCGTAGTATGTAGATATGGTTAACAGTATTAATAATGCAAAACAATTTTATTAATAATTGAGGTTAAAATTAAAATAAATTCATAGTGAATGTGACGTCAATAACTAAGGGAATTGTGACTTGAGTAGTGATTTAGTTTTGGTTACAGACAGAAAAACACACAATCTCCATTATAATAATATATATTATATAATATATATATATATATATATATATATATATTAGGATAATGGAATTTCATTGTCTGTTGCCTCTAACCGAAACTACGTCACGGATTACGTCATAATACCAACAGGAATTGCGTAAGATTATTAATGAGTATTTGACCTATCGTCAAAATTATTATTATTATTTCATAGAAAATGTTTTATTTCTTAACGAGGTCTCTATGAAAATCTGAGTTAGATTTCCCAAAACACTCTATGCTATTCGTATGTTTAAAATCTTGCGTAATGTGTGTTACGTATTACTAAGACCTGTTATAGGTTACATAATATATGGTGTGGTTAATTTGCATAATGGTTTTGACAGAACCGGATTTAATAAATAATTTCTTGGTGTCATTGATCTTTAATATCATTGTTTTATTCTCCAACGTATTAACATCAATGCAATGAATTCTTTTATATAAAAAAATTAAACATAATTAAAATAAGTGTAATATTTTTATTTGCGTTCTTATTTAATTTAGTTAGTTTTTCTAATCTAATAGATTTCATTACATTATATATAATGGATACGGGGGTAAATCTTCTGTGAATTTGGACATTACCTTCTCCAAGATTGGTTCCCTAAACGAAAATAAAGAACCCAGTCTATCTCACATTTTACCAATATCCGGGGAGGGAAAATGGAGTCCTGCTTTTTCCATAGCCATTAGCGCCAAGTAAAAAAAGCAAACAACTTTATCCAGTATTTAAACTCAGCTCCCTGATTCCATTTCCCTACAACGATAAACGTTACAGCAAGCGCACTTCCAAATATGTTAGCAGTCTAAAGATGAGTACATCTTTTATGTACTATTAAAAGAGTCACTGTATTAAATACTTTATGATTAGTATCAGACATTGTCTAACTGAATTCGAAATACCGAGTCCATAGTAAAACATTGATCACCCCGACGTATTGGTTAAAAGTGTTAAAATGAAAGAAATACTAGTCAAATGCTGATAATAAAGGTTGCTATTTCTTTGCACGTGATTCCAAGAAACTTATGTGTCAACAATGAACAACACTGAAATTCCCGGTTATTCATATCGATTATTTCTTCGGCAATCCTTCTTTTGTTTTAACATTTCAACGTAAGCGATATAATAAAGAAGAAAATAGAAGAAAAGAAAGAAAGTAAAAAAATAAAATGAAAATAAAATGGCGTCGACGAAACTGAGTCTCAGCGAAGGAGGTCAAATCAGACCGTTGAAGATGTGAATGTTTATGTTGGATGAAAAAAAATCTTTTGATAGCGTCGTCGCTATACTAGTAACGTCTCCTGTGACGATTTTTTTATAGATCTTATGGAAAAAAAAAGAAAGTTGAATTGTAATGATAAAATAAAAAATGTCGCCTGGTGGAGACCGAGCAGAAACAATCAATCAGATAATAAATAAATGCAGCAAATTACGTCAAAAGGAGTATACACATAAACATTATTGGGTAGGCACAGTAATTTACTGGGATCTATGCAAACGGAATGGATTTAGGTATTTAGACCCCTGGTTTCCACACCTTTTTGGATTTTCTTATTTTTCCATAAAGCAGTTCTCCCACTCTGCTAAACTGATCAATTGATCGGTTGATTTTAATATCATATCAACCTGTTAAGTTTATTTTATGTCGAGTACATTGTACGTTTATTTTTTCAAGTGTCTTTTTTTCACGCAGTTATAGGATATTAAATATTCCTAATACAAATAATTTTTGCATGTGATTTTCCCTTGGCTGATTTAAATGCATCTTTTCTTGTTTGACATATTTTATCGTTCATCTAGACGTGTTAACATTTATGCATGTTTTCAATGAGAGATTGTATTTCAGAATCATTTAAATCAAACCAATCTTGATGTTTCCGATGAGCATAGCCAAGTGTTTCTTTTGCCGAGTTATAGAGAATTTCCCACAGACCTGACTATGCCAATTCAACTTCATCCCCAATGTCAAAAGATATGAGCTTTGAGTCAGACATTTCCGTATCTTTCAACTTTGTTACATCTACTTTTCTTGGTGGTTTAGTTCTGATGTTTTGAACAGGTTTCCTTTACATGTATGCCAGTGCAAGCGCAAACAAGCTTGTGATCTGACCAACATTGCCAAATAGCTAGTGATCGAGTTAGCTTTATGTCACGACAATCACGACCACGAACTATAATGTAGCCAATGAGAATACCATGACCTGATCTAGGATGTCGCCAGGTGGTTGCTGAAAAATTGTGTTAGTAATGACAAGACTGAATTCACAACAAATAAACAGCAGTAACAGAATATTAGAGTTTATCTTTCCTATGCCATGTTTACCAATGTAGCGTAATTATTGTAGTTTACGGGGAATTTGGGGATTGAAAGGAGGAAGAGAAGAAAAAGAAATAAAAACAAGGTTAAAGTTTAGAAGGGTAAACATTCAACAGCGTGATAGGAAGTGACCGACGAATGACCCCGGAAATAGATTTAAAAACAAAAACAGAAGTTCCAAGTTTTGACCGGAAACGGATGTGACCCCGGGACGAAAAACGGGAGAAGAGAAAAATTTTCATTTTTCGGCTGGGCTCTGGTGGGAGTGAGACGTCACTCCCGGTTCCCCGTATGGGTTTGGGATAGTAGTATAGAACATGTTAGAAGATAGAATAATGTGGCCATGTGCTCTCTCTCCTCTCTCTCTCTCTCTCTCTCTCACTCTCTCTCTCTCTGAAAAAGAACCCACGAGCGTGAAAGAAATAAACAACACCCTGTGACTATACAACCTGTGTGTCTTGTTTCTGAACTAAACGACTACTACTACAACTCTACCTTGGCTCTATGCGACAGATATCGTTCTGGCACTCTAATTATTCTTCCCCAAGTCAGTGTGTCACATCCAACACGAGCATTGAAATCACCCATGACATAAAGTTTATCACAAAATATTGTAGGTCTCAGGAGAACACTAACATTACTGTGAATGTATTCCTTTAACTCCTCAGTGGAGTCCATTGTAGGCCCATAACAACTCAGCAAGGTCGCATATTTATTTCTTCCGATAGGTAAACGAAGAGACATTAGCCTGTCAGAAATATCAACTTGAAGCGATTCCAGTTGTAAAACAATATCATTTCTGATGACAAACCTGACACCGGACTATCTCTTCACAGTTTCAAGGAGACCCACCCAAAAGAAGGTGCAACCACCATCGATTTCTTTCAGTTCCCTTTTGTCTGAAAGCCTGGTTTCTGATAGAGCTGCAATACTAATGTTGTTTTGTTTAAGAACCCGTGCAATAATCGCATAATTTGCGTTCATGGTTTTTCTTACTGTCTTGAAGTGTCCTTACGTTCCAAGATGCTATGAACATGTTTGTTTCGTTAATTTTAGATTTTCTGAAATTTCGGGTGCACAATTTGGATGCCCAGCCATATGCACTTTATAGCAGGGTCATGTTCGGACATGCAATTTGTAGGTCGCCTTTTATTGACCGTCACTCATGAGAAGGAAGCAGTGCCATCCCTAAATAGGGGTGCTTTGTTATGAGAGGAGGACACGATCTGTAGTAATGTCCAATTTTGTAATTCACAGCGGCTAACACTCACCACCCATGTGTGAAGGTCAGGCTGGGAACTTCAAGTGACATCATCCGTATATATATATATATATATATATATATATATATATATATATTTTGTGTGTGTGTGTGTGTGTGTTTGTGATATCAGGAAGCATGGGAAATGAACAAGTAAAAAAAAACAGAGTTTCAATACCCAGCCGTATATACTGAATTCCTTTATGGATATATATATGTGCTATCCGCATGTCCACAATCGCACCAGATGTACACGTGGCGACACAACAAGGTTTTGGAGGTGGTCATGGAGTTGATAAGAAAACAATGTGAGGCAGCAAACCAACAGTCTGTCAGAGCCCGGGAATCCAATATTCAGTTTCACAAGGAAGGTGAATGCCCCGTGAAGAAACAAAAAACTCCAAACATGAAACTGCTGAATGGAGCTGGTGACTGGAAGGTTTCGGTGGATCTCAAGACATCCTCAAAATTTCGAGTTCACATACTTCAAACGAATAAGCGCCCATACATTGTAGCGCGGTCTGACACAAAAAAGAGTGTCCTCCTCGTCGAATTAACCGTACCGTGGGAAGAAAACCAGGAGGAAGCACACGAGCGGAAAATGAACCGGTACGAGTCACTGCGTGCCGACTGCGTGGAAAAGGGTTGGACATGCCATGTTATTTCTATTGAGGTTGGGTGTCGTGGATTTCTAGGACACTCAGTCATTTCGTTTCCGTCAAAAATAGGAATTACTCGCCGCTGTTTGAAAATCGCCTCACATCGTCTTCAAACGACGGTGCAAAATGCATCTAGCTGGATCTGGTCGAGGATTAAAAGTCTTCAACCCGAATGATAAGCGCGCGGAAACATCATTCCCGTGTTGTTACGTAATATCTGCAATCGCGTAATCAACTCAACGGCCAACGCGTGTTCAAATAACAAACTGCACTGATAACAATACATTTCCGATGAACGGATCATATAATCTCTTCTCTGTAGTATTACATTTTTTAATACCCTGTCCGGTGGCGAAAGCTGCTTGGTAGCGCTAGGTAGTGGCAGTCCTGTCTTAGCTACCGAAACTGTGTTATCACTCCTTGACAGCTGATGAGGGCAGGGTATCGCACGTGCCATCACACGTTGTATGACGAATATATATATATATATATATATATATTAAATTGTAATGGTTCAAAAACACTAACCATACACAATACCACTATAATAACGACTAGAAGTAACATTTTACCAATACCTACCTCTTTTCATCACTCAACATACAAAAATATATGAATTCAATTACCTACGACTCTTTACAATTTCAAGAATTATCTAATCCTTCACATGAGTGCTAAAACAATTAATTTAGATATTACTAAACTTTCTTTAGTTAAAGTAATTCAAGATCCCCTTATTAGTTCTCCCAAGTAAATAATTTTCTAAATCCATTAAATCCAAAAAAATATTTTAGCAAGTCAAAATTAGCAATATTCTTTCTAAACCGGAAGGCAATGACCAACAGTTACTTTTAAAAACTTCTTAGAGTACTATCATTTAACAATAAATCCGAACGAGATATATATCTTGTATATCTTGAATGTTAGCACATTTGAATTCTTAATTCTTTTATTCTGTCATGCTTAAAAAAAACAGTACATGTATTTATTATGTGGCGAGTGACCACAGAAATTGAACTCGCCACCTCCTTGTCGTGAAGAGTGACGCGTATTTGAAATACTGTGGAATATAGAAATTCTGCACGGGCAGTACAGAGTGTGAGTAGCCCGGATGTAAATAGTTACTGATTATTTAAGGCCTACCCTCCCAGACCGAGGGGAAGAAAACGGTAGTCGGATCTCGCTGGCAAGAAGAGAGGCATGTGTAGTACTACAGGAAGATTGTTGCATATAGAAGACTTTGGCAGTTGGGAGAGCGGCGCCAACACCTGAAGAGACTAGAGACTAGTGAACATTTGCGTCGGACTAGAGACTGGTGAGCGTTTGCGTCGGACTAGAGACGAGTGAACATTTGCGTCAGACTTGTTACATATCATTTATTATTTGTTATCTATTTTTATAAGCTTGTCATATATATATATATATATATATATATATATATATATATATATATATATATATATATATAAAGTGTTGTTATGGGTCCAACGGGAAAAAATTAAATATTTTATAAAAAGGAAGGTCGGCAAAAAATTTGAATTTTTTTGGTATTATCTGCGTTATTCAGACTATTGTCCCCATCTTCATTGTTATTTGTACAACGTTTGGGACAATAGTTCGAATAACGCAGATAATGCTAATCTTCAAGCCTCATCTCAAACATTCAGAAAAATTAATTTTTAAAAATTGTTATCTTACATTTGCGACACGTTTTTCAGATCTTCTGATATCTTCTTCAGGCATTGATTAATCATATGAATATGAATTTGTACGTATATATACATTAAAAAAAATTAAAAAATGTTTCTTTAAATAATATTGGTATGTATCTTTCACATTATATAGTTTGTTCACACACACACACACACACACACACACATATATATATATATATATATATATATATATATATATATATATATATATGTATATATATACATACATGTACATTCACACACACATATTTTATATTACAAAATTTGCATATTTTATTTTGTGGTTTACATGTTTGTGTAGTAAAGTTGTTGTTATTGTTGTGTGGGTGTATGTATGTATGCATGTATGTGTGTGCTTGGTTAATTTCAGTTTAGTTGTGTGTTTTACCCCACATCGTCTTTTTCCGCATTTTGAAACACCCTATATATATATAGGCGATTGATATCGAATGATTTCGGTATTTTGACATAATAATAATAATGGATTTATAACTCTTTCAAGTAAGATAAAGTTAGAATGACATCTGATTAATTCTATTGAAATACAACATTTTCCCTACAATCGTCGCTGTCATATTGTCGAAATAAACGACCATCTCTGAGAATATGAACTTATTTTAATGATTCATAATACAGTAAGCATAGTACCACATTGCTGTCAATCTCCTATTGTTTGTCATTGCCAATTGATGATGCCTTCCATCGTATCCAGAAGGAAATAAAAGAACATATTGCAGAGTATCATAAGAGCGATGTGACTCTGAAATTGTTTGTAGCTGTCTTCTTTCTTTCAAAACAATGTGCAATCTTGCAATAAGTTCTGTATTGTGTTGCACCATAACTGCAGCTTCCTTTGCAATTTGTACATTGTACCACATTTCATTTTCTAATGTTGGCGTCTTATGTGGATCAATAATGATACTTGCTTCTGGCATATTACGAATGTTTTCTTTTGCCAGTAGAAGTGAAGCAACATAGGGATTATATCGTCTAATTACATTTTCCAACAATTCTACTAAGTTGCGCCATAATCTCAGGTTGTTCATTCTTAAATTGGTACTGTCATGAGGATTTAAGAAATAAATTTGGAGAAATTGAGCATCCTCATTTGAGTTAGGCAGTGAGAGACTAATGTAGTGATGAATTTGTCCTTGAATGATTACTGAATGACTCCGTCCACCTCTCTGTGAACAAATTTTTGAAGTCCCCAAAAAAGTAATTTGAAGGAGGCTGTTGAATTGAACATGAAGTCGTTTCCTCGTTGTTCATTCTCCTCGTTTGTTTTATTCGATCTTCGTATCCTGGAATTAAAATTCGACCAGTCAAACATTGACATTCAACAATAAAAATTCCAAATGCTCTTATAAATATTAATATATCTCGCTTGAGTTAAATTTTGCGTTAATCAGAATACTAAAATTAGGTATCATATCAAGTTAAAAGATTAGTGAAAAATTGGATTCCTATACAAAAAAAAATAAAAAATTAAGCATTCAAAATTCAAAATTATTTGATCACATACACGAATTAAAATCTCTTAAAAATAATTTATTTGAATTTCTTGACAATTCAATAGAATATAGTATATATCAATTAAAATGCGAGTGAAAGTTTTCAAAAATTTATATTGTGACATTTTTAGCACTTTTTATGTCAAAATGGAATTTTTACTAAAAAAAAATAAGTTATAGAAATTTTAAAAATCTGACATAATTATATAAACACTTATATTTATAAACAAAATCATATAAACAAACTTTATCTTTTCAGATTTTGTAAACTGAGATTACGTCGTAAAAATATTTCCCCTAATACATTTTAGGAAAAAAATATTTTAGACATAAATTCATCTAAAGATGAATAAGTATCGACATCTTTGTGAAAATTTGACTTTTAATGGATCCTGTCAGCTTGTATTTGGCTACGTTAAAATTCAAATGGTGCGAAAATATAAACATTGTTTTCGTTCATAATTTTCATTATTTCCGTAAGCTAAAAAAAAAATTCATCAGGTGATTTTTTAATGTTTCTTCTTTTGAATGGTTCATAAACTTTGACGAAAATATTAATCTTTATTCAAGTTTCATTGTATTAAATATAGTGGGAGAGGGAGATAAATTTTACACGTCAAATTGGAGGTCGTTATTAACCAGACATATTTTCCGAGATTTTTATATATTTGACATTTTTTACTAACAATTGTTCTTATTTATTTACAGCAGATTACTGAAATAATTTTTTAAAGTAGGCCTCAGCTATGATTTTTATTTAAAACATTTAACAATAGCGTCAGACTGATTTTCTAACAGAAAAAAAAACAAACAAACACTTTATTTACTTAAAGAATAATGAAATTATTAAAACATTATCGTCAGAATTTATTAGCGTAATTAATAAGTTATTCTCCAAGAAATTAAAATAAATGAAGCTGATAATTTAATCAATTCCAATCAACTCATTTTTTAATATAAATTCATGACTTTTTTAAATATTTTTTTGTATTAAAACTGCACAAAACATGAGATTAAATTGAAAAAAGAAACCATATGTTAACATTACCGACATAAAACGTAGTAAGTTATTGTGAAAAGGGTCAGTGAACCGCAACGTTTATCTTGCTATTACGTCTTTTTTAAAAAAAATGAATTCGTACAGTTTTTAATCCCAAAACAACACAAATCATGATTTTATTACATACTAAGTTGATTTGAATGAATTCTCAAATTTAATTATGAAAATCAAAGCACCTATTTTAAATATAAGGCAATTTATTTGTCGTGGTAGTAAGAGGTGGTGCCAGCCATCACCTCTGGGGTTGGAATGTTAACAATTAAAGAGAGTGGGTCATTCTAACTCTTGACGCTCAAATCTTTAGTTTTACTCTTACAGAGGTACTAAACTATATAGAGAGTGGTTAATGAAGATATATGTATATATATATATATATATATATATATATATATATATATATATATATACAAAGGAAGAGAGAGAGAGAGAGAGGGAGTGAGAGAGAGATACGGAAATTGACAGGCAGATGTAAAGTCAGATATGGGTTACTTAATAACTTAATTGTCAATTATTGGTAATTAAAAAGATGAAAAAGATTTTTTCTCAAACATACCTCAATCCCAGACCCAAGGAATAATTTAGCATAACTTTTGTATCATTAGACTAAATAGTAAAAAACAATTTATGAAAGAAACATTGATTCGCTCAGCTCATATTATATTATATATATATATATATATATATATATATATATATATATATATATATGTGTGTGTGTGTGTGTGTGTGTGTGTGTTTAGGCAGCATTTTTTCTTGTAGGCATATATTGTTAAATAAGGCAGCCATTTTTTGTCCTTTGTTTTTTCGTATTGCCGGATTATTTTTGTAATATCTGGCAAAAATTGGCTGATGTATTTGCCATATGTCATAGATCGAGTACTTTCCGCTCTATCGTGGGGCATCTTCAGGTTATTTTGAAATGATGACCCAGGTGTAAAGTCTCCCCTCTTCACTCTGTGGTCTACTGGTTCAATCTCTAGTGCACTACTGATGAGACCAAAGGAGGTCGAAACATCTGTCCAGTGCTCCGGATATCGCACATGGTGTTTGCCGAGTTGTCTGATCATGGTAATATAATTCAATTATCAATATCAATTATGTAATTCCTCTATCTATGAAATAAATTTCATTTATATACCCCTTGCCCATTAGGTTGTGTTTCGTGGATTCGGGCCCCGAATTGGGAAGTCGTTGTCCTGGAGGTAGACCTTGTCCTCTGTAATCCTGCGATGGGCGTCAAGACAAATATAGGTTAAGTGGCTGCGTTTGAATTACCATTACCATTGACTAGATGATTCGGCGTTCTCCGTTTGTGGCATAGGCTGGTGGCTCAGGTGTAAAGTCTCCGCTTTTCACTCTGTGGTCCACTGGTTCAATCTCTAGAGGCGCAGATTGTAGTATGCACTGCTGATGAGACCAAAGGAGGTCGAAACAGCTGTCCAGTGCTCCAGATGTCGCACATGGTGTTTGCTGATTTGTTTGGTCATGGTAATATAATTCAATTATCAATATAAATTATGTGATTCCTCTATTTATGAAATTTAATATATATATATATATATATATATATATATATATATATATATATATATAAAAAGAAGAGATGGGAGAGTTTGTGTGACATTTAAAACATAATGAGCATTATATTTTAGCAGGTCAATACCTAATAAACACCTACTCCCCCTCCTTTTCATTTACCCCCTGTCCATTCATTTTTGTGATATAATCTGAAAAACTTAATGCGGAAATAAATTTATAATTTGATAACCGAAATATTCTTCATATATATATATATATATATATATATATATATATATATATATAGGTGTGTGTGTGTGTGTGTGTGTGTGTTAATGGAATCCACGTATGCTTCTTAGTTCTTGTCGGGATACATAGACAAAACAAGAGGTCCCAAGAGATGATACCATCAACATCAATAATGAGTATGTATAGACGCCTTAAAGGCCAAATCAGCCAGACCATCAGTTCCAGAGTTTCTTATATTTCACACCTAATGCTTCATACTAAATCCCAAGCAATATATATATATATATATTATATATATATATAAATATATATATATATATATATATAATTTGGGAGAATATGTGCTTAATTGAAGTCGTACCTAATTTTGAAAGTTAATTAATTAATAATTAATTAATTAGGCGGGCATACCTTTTTAAATGTAAGGCTAAACACATCGAGAAAGATCAATCGCTGTATGTAAATTTCGGCCTATTAGGCCTCATCGGCAGAGCTACAGATAGGAAGACCCTCTTGTGCTTGATTCGAAACTGACAGGTGAAGACCGTAACCCTTACACCAAACGTAATTTATTTTTAATACATTTTAAATAATTTATCGGTCAATTTTACGCAAATTTATCGTAAACATGATCGTTAACGCTGTCTAAGATGACGTAAAATCTGTATTTTACAAAATAAATTTACCCCCCAGCCCGATTGAAAAAAATTATCAAAAATCAGGGAACTTTCCAATTGTAATGAAATTTTCAGTGTAGATTTATCAATAAATGAATTTTATAATGCATTAGTTATTTTATTTCAAAACTTTCTGACTTAATTAGGTATTTCTGCTATGTTAAATTAATATTTAGAATTCATTGATAATATGAAACACCTAATTTTAAGTTTCAAATTTCCTATTTTTAGATTCTAAAAACAAATATCTAGTTAATAACTATTTTAGTTTATTATTGTTATCTATTATTTTTTTTAGAAACACTATATTGAAAACTTAGGACCCCATCTTTTTAAACTGAACAAATATCGATGTATATTTTTTTATTTTATAAAATAATAGTAGGATGGCCCAAAATTCGTCTGCTCGCGACAGATCTTTTGTTTACAACAAAGGTTACGCCCCCAACATAAGGTGGGGGTCAAAATAAAATGACCTAAAAAAATTAGGAAGTTTTGAAATAAAATAAATAATGCCTTATAAATATCATTCTTTGAGAAATAAACATTGAAAATATCATTAAAATCCGATAATTCCTGGATATTTGGTAAATCATTTTCTTTGGGGGGGGGGGCTAAATTCATTTTTGTCAAAAACGCATTTTACGTCAATTTTGGGCCTCAATAGTCAATTAAATCCAAAGAGTAAAAAAAAAAACGATCTACGAAAATTATTTTTTTAGTTTTTATTTTACATTTCATTTTTCAATTTTCGGTACTTATTTCTCCCAGGATAACTCCCTTAATATTTTTCCTTCTATTTACACCTTCAGTCTTTTTTTTTACTTATACTGTAATTAGTTTCAACTTTACATATTTTTTATTATTATTTACGCCACCGATATTTTGCCCCACCAAAAAACATGGGGCAGGGTAGTTAAATGACCTGAAAAATCAGTAAGTTTGAAATAAAATAAATAATGCATTATAAAATTCATTCATTGATAAATCAACACTGAAAATTTCATTAAAATCGGATAATTCCCTGATTGTTGGTAATTGTTTCAATCGGCGTGGGGGTGGGGTAGCTAAATTTATTTTGCTAGATATAGATTTTTACAAGTGTCTGATATTTTTCATTTAAATATTTTTTGTATCTTTATCCTTTACAAATATGAATGAATATAAATACACTTTCGTGTTAAATCTGTGTTGTTATTTTAACATTACTTACATTCATAATAATATTTTACAGGGCTGGTAAAATAAGCATAACATTAGGTTTGTCTTTAAAACTCTTCCTAAATTTTCACTCACAATTATTGACCCTATAAGTTTTAAAAATTAATAATTAAAGTATTTAAAAAAATCTATTTTAAAACATAACATCAATTCTATTTATTTTTTCCAGCCAAGAAAACAATTTTAAATCTCATGTTTACGTTCCCTCGATAAATTTTAAGTAGTGCTTTGCAATAATAGAGAGAGAGAGAGAGAGAGAAGAGAGAGAGAGAGAGAGAGAGAGAGAGAGAGAGAGAGAGAGAGAGAAGGGTAAAGTCAGTCAAGTCAGCAGCAGTTTGTTTTTTTCAAGCACTGTAATGTCTTTCATTCCTCATTCTCCTATATTCTATATGTATTGAGAGAGGGGGAGAGAAATAAGCTATACTTATGATAGATTGTCGCTCTTTGACTTAATTGTAAATTACGATAATTAGAACCAAATGAAGTGTAATTTTTTTTTAAACATTATTTAGATTTATGATTAGGTAATATTTTGAGATGGTTTTTATATCATTAGTGTACCTAGCAAAAATCCCTTTAGGTGGCGAAGTTGGATTCGCTCAGCTTTAGTATAATAATATTAATAATATATATATATATATAATATATATATATATATATATATATATGAGCATGTTTCATTCCCTTGATACGTATATATGTAATTCTAGGGGAATGATATAAACTATTGATATGTTCACAATAGGATACTCTATAGCGAAATATATACATATTTACTTTCAGAATACACCTCATTTTTTTACGCAGCATATGAAATGTAATATATGCATATATGTGAAATGTAATATATATATATATATATATATATATATATATATATATATATATATGTGTGTGTGTGTGTGTGTGTGTGTGTGTGTGTGTGTGTAATACATATATATGTGTGTGTGCGTGTGTGTGTGTGTCTGTGTGTGAAATGTAATGTATATATATATGCTTGTTTGCGTGAGCACATGTATGTGTACGTGTGTGTGGGTCATTTTTAAACCGTCGATCCGACTGGATAGAAATTTAGAATTGCAAGATGTCCTAAAATCACAATGTTACTTTAAAATGTAACATAGTTTCTGGTTTGCCAGTGAAGAACGAACATAGTGGCATTCCGAATGCTTTATAAATCCAATTTTATGCTAACTTAGAGTTTCCTTTCGTCTATGTTGTAAGAATCCAGTAATTACGACAGGTTTTGGTACTGAGGGAATTTATCTGTAAGAGGAAAAGTCTTGGATTACTGGAAGATTGATTGAAATCAGGTGCTTGCCTAGCGGTATAAACAAAAGTAAATTTAAATCACATTGTTTGATTAATTTTGAGAAGGAAAAGTGTTTGTATGGATGTGTGTGTATGTGTGTGTGTGAATACGTGAATGTGTGTGCTAGTCTGTGTATGTCTCTGCATGTGTACTTGTATGAATGTGAGTGTGTTTGAACAGTTGTGAGTGTGTATGTATGTGTGCGATTGTGCGTGTTTAAGTGAATGCTTATGTTAATTTGTGTGATTTAACAACTTTTTAGAATTGGCATAAGATACAATCACAATTTTGTCTTCCACACAGAAAAATGTATTTGGTATACCTATGATTTAGCAAAAACCAAGGCTGATACTATTGTTTCGTGAAAATTTTTTTTAACAAAACATGAAAAACAAATGTAACATTGAGTATCATAGTCTACCACTAGGTCAACACCCAGTGCTTCATTTAGCTAGAATCCCAGCGCTCGTTTTAGTTTAAGTATCCTCTCTTGAAAATCCTCTTTTGAAAAGGAGTTTAATCCTGCTTGAAGAATAATCTTTGGCACTAATTATTTCTGTATCAAAGGATCTTTGGGTAGCTTTATCTGTAGCTTTATCTGTAGCTGTATCTGTAGCAAGTAGCATACTGAAGGCTTCTAATTCCTAACGTGAAGGTGTAGCAAATCTTATCTACCACCTTCGGTGTGTGCGATAATGAAGTTAGTCAAGCCTACTAGCCCTGTTAGAGCCGGTGAGCAAAGAATTACTTTTGTGGGTTCAAATTCTAGTAGTCCAAACTCATTCCCACATGGGGTAGCTTATTTGAAGGTATTTGTAGCAAGTAGCATGCCGAAGGCTTCTAATTCCTGACTTGAAAAGTGGAACAAACTTTATCTACCGTCTTTGGGTGTGCGATAATGCATGCTAGCCAAACCCACTAACATTGTGCGGTTGTTGGCATCCTTCCATCTACTAAAGACGATGGCGTAGTGTCCAATTTTTATCTGCAACTGTATGAGTTGCTGAACAGACCAATTCTTGAATGGCAATCTCTGACACAGTGACTGCAAACAAACAGTGTTGCTTGCTGGAGTTGCTGTTGTCTCTCCTTCCTTTTGGCTCTCTTTTCCGTGGCGGCTACTTTCCTTCTTTTTCACTCCTTTTCGTTCCTTGTTTGACGAGGAGTCGCCAGGTCGCACGGTCTTCTGCACAAGCCTCCCGTGTTGGTGTTAATGTGGCATGCCTTCATGTTTCTCTTGCAGAAATCTTTAAAGCGCAGACGTGGTCGTCCTACTGGTCGGGTGCCCTCTGTTAATTCGCCATACAGTAGGTCTTTGGGGATGCGGTCTTTGTCCATCCTCATGACGTGACCAAGCCAACGTAGGCGTCTCTCACACATGATGGCAGGCATGCTGTTCATGTTTGCTCGTTCCAGCACTTCTGTGTTTGGCACTTTATCCTACCAACGTATGCGTAGGATGCGACGTAGGCATCTGAGGTGGGAATTTTCCCGTTTCCTCTCGTGGCATGAGTTTGTGATCCATGCTTCATTACTGTGGAGGAGAGTACTGATAACACATGCTTTGTAAACGCGCAGTTTGGTTCTCTTAGTAAGACTGGTATTTTCCCAGACTCTCTGGTTCAGTTTGGCCATAACTGCCGCCGCTCTGGTGATTCTGTTGTTGACTTCACTGTCCGTGGAGACTGAAAAGGCAATGGTAGACCCAAGATACTTGAATCTCTCCACTACTTCTAGGCTTTACAGGAACAAACTTTATCTACCGTCTTTGGGTGTGTGATAATGCGTGCTAGTCAAACCCACTAGCCTTGTGCGGTAGGAGGCAGAGAATCAGCCGTCGTGGGTGTATCAAATTCTTCTGCTCTTGTCCCTAGCAAATAGCTAAAGGAGGAAGAGGGTAGGAGGAACGATGGGTCCCACCTTTGTCTAGCAAGGGTGTTAGAAGTAAAAGAGTGTGAAGGCAGCTGAGTGCCTGATTTTAAAGCATCATCACGTGACCATATAAGAGAGCTGCCTCCTGCTGCTGGGGCTGACCGGTGAAACCGGTAATTTGTCCCCTAAGGGCTGCTAGCCAGTAAGCCCGGAAGTTTGTCCCTTAATAAATTTTAAAAATTCATTTTCTTAGTGTTTAATAAAGTTCATGTTTATTAAAGCTCGCATTAAATTAATTGAATAAATTCATTTAATTTTTAAAACAAAATAGAATTTATGTAAATTAAAAATAAAAGACCAAATAGAATTAAACTTATTGATGAATGGGTATTGTTTTTAAACAATGGACAAAATACTACTAACTAATAATTACTTCCCTAAAATTAGGTTAAATAATATATTGCAGATGAAAAATAACACCAGGAAAAAATAAAACCGTAAAAACACGTTTTACATTAAAGATGAATGTAAACAGTTTTTTTATGTTAGTACACATGCTTAAAAAATACATCCGGTTGAGGTTTCCGGTTAAGTTTTCCAGTTCTTAAGATATAAGCAATGACGAGTTTATATGACCTTTTTTTTAAACAATTTTCTCATGAAACTCTAAAATTAAATAACTTTAAATAATATTAACATAAAACAAACTATATATAAATCAACAATACCGGGCATGTATTTATTAAAGCCTCTTTAAAAAAAAAAGTTGTTAGACCGGGAAATGTTGCGTACCCCGTTCTGAGCATATACATAAATCAACATTGCTCTTTATTTCAATGTAGTACTATCATTGACTATAAATTAATTACTCATTGATACGCTCACATAATTCCTGTTATGACTGTGACGTAAGCTGTGATGTAGTTTTGGTTACAGACAAAAGGTGACCGAATCTCTATTATGTACAGATTTTTTGTTTTTCTTTTGCACTAAGTAAATATTTTATTTAAAAAAAATAATGATCATAAATACAAACAATTCAAAATGTTAGTTAACATTTTGGAGGCAGTGTAATGCATTTAATGCGAAACACCCTGCATATATTTTACACAAGCTTTCTTGCGTTAGATTACTTAAAATAATTGCTGTTGCTATGTATCCACTCATCTAAGTAGTGAATAAATGGATTGTTGCTTAACTTTTGTGATCTAGCGCGAATTGCTGTTTCACTTGACTATAATCCAAGAAATGATATAATGAAATAAATTAATTAATAAAAAAAGATATTTCCCGAAGCCATAAGTATACGACAGCTAAGAAAAAATGAACTCCTTAGCAGTAATTGATCTGTAAAACTGGTTAGTTATCCCTAACACTACAGTGAGATATTCCCCACATTAAGTCATGAATCCAAAGCAGACACAAGCCTGCTATGAGAAAATAGCACGAGAGAATGGGACCTTTTATCGTTGATGTGTGACCGGTCTAGGAGAGGAAAACTGAATTCAAATCAGCTGTGTCCAGCTTTAAAATTGTGTTAATCCTGCGCATGGTATAATTGTGAGTAAATCCATTCTCTACTTGTAGTAATTGATCAACTAAACTAACTATTTAACACTTACACCACATCGATTATTGCACCGAGTAGAAATTAACTTTTTAGTAAAAGGGCAGTGGATATGGCAGTCAGTTCAGTATTACCCGCGAAAGAAAGCTAGAAAAAGTTTAGAGGAGATGGTAAATGTGCGGTGGACGTATTGGGAACAGATGGTATCAACGAACCATGGCGGTAAATCGTGATTCAGAATGTAAATTAATTTGACTCACACCATTTGCCGCCCACTGTTTCTCTTGAAGTGCGTGTTAAGGAATGTTTCCTATTTTCAATACGTTTCAATGTATAATGTCTTTATGAATTTCAAAAGAAAATAAGAAATATAGGTGTTCCTTTCTTTTTTAGTAGTGAAGTAAAACAACGATTGAACCCAGTGAAAGAGCACACACACACACACACCACACACACACACACACACACACACACACAAACACACACACACAAACATACACACACACACACAACACACACACAATATATATATATATATATATATATATATATCATAGACTTATAATTATACTCTAATTATACTTTGTGTTTGCATATAGGTGTGTATATGGGAATATTGACTTATTTTAAAACTTAGCTTAGATGTGGCACAAGGCCAAATTATGGGCGCCAGTGAAAATCGAATTCACTAACAATCGTTTGCGGATCTAGGTTGCTAAACATTAACCCACATGGGGATATATATGTGTGTGTATGTATGTATTTATGTGTCTATGTATGTGTGTGCGTAAGTATATATATGTATGTATATACATTTTATATCTACGATTAATTTCTCAGTTTTGGTTGAACCATCACGGAAATATCTGATATTATATATATATTATATACAGCCGTCAGTGGACGAGGGAATAAGATATCGGTCTACCATACGGTCAGTCTGTTCGATCCTAGCCAAAGATAGTTGTGTCTAGCCACACTGAAAAGGCGTGAAACGCCGAAACACGTGGCTGGGATGACTTATATATATATATATTATTATATATATATATTATATATTATATCGGTTGAGTGATATAGTTGCATAATATAAGCATTTAGATGAATGCATGCATGCATTAAATAATGTATGTGTGTGTGTGTATCCTCGGATTTATTTCCATTTTTCTATAATAGTCATTTGAATAAAACAACAACTATGGATGATATAAAAATTTGGGATTTCAAAAATATAAAGAAACTGATGTTCTTTGCGTATATGAAAATTTTACACCTAACACAGTATGGAATTTCTCAGATCTTGTCACCATTTTTCCTGTGATACATTAAACTATTCCTAAAAATTTTCAAAAATGTCTACTTTCGAATTTTCAAACAACTAGGGCTGGAAATACGCAATAAAATACATTATACGACTGAAGAAAATTAGAATGGTAAATTCTGAATTAAAATTCACTACATTTCCAATGTTCAAAGCAACAACATCAACTGAAAGGTGTTGGTAGGAACGATCTCATTCACAACGTTTTGAGTTCTGAACTTAGTACAGTTAAATGGGAAGCTCTACAATTTGGCTTACAATTCGCCACTAGTTAAAAAATTGACATAGCAAATCAATGATTCTGATTTCTTGAAGGTTTTTATGGGTCTAATTACTGCGAACAATGACCATGCCTTAAAGACATTTAGCTGCACTGAAAGGTTTGTTCAATAACAACAATATCATAAGAAGACAAAAATCTTCATTAATCGATTACCACGCAATAATTCCTACTATTTATGAAATTCCTAAGACTCAAAAACTCAAAGAATTTTTTTTAAAGACAAATTTATTTCTGTATAAGGGGTGCCTTAATACGATCGACAAATCTTTAGCTAAACTATTAACCCCTCTTTTAGGTAGCATCAGTAGTTTGCCTATTTTTGAATTCTGGCAATTTGTTCAATAAAATAAATCGCATAAATACAAATAATAAATTTGTAGCCTGTTCAAACATAATTATTCCATACCAATATTCCTATTTATAAATGGATTAAATGTTTAGAAAATTATCTCAATTAATTTAACATCACATTACCTTTACCGCTAATAAACAATCAAAATGTGCACATCCATGTACTAGTCACCGTTTATTTTTGATATAATGACACATTTTGCAAACAGAAATTTCGTTAAGTAATCGGATGTCTCGAATCAGATCACCTTAATTACATTTAGCCAAACTTCTAGATATTTGCTACATAGATGTCGTATTTATATCTATGTATCCCTCCAAAATTCCAGATAAATTAAACAAAATAGAACATACCATAGATTTTTAGCCACGAACCAGAAGCTAAATTCCTTAACTTTAATATATTATTTAAAAAGGAAAACAACAATTAGAATAAAGTCTATAAAAAAATCCATTGATATTTTTTACTCAATCATTAATACCAAAACAAAAAGTTTTTACCTGAGAGCATTTACGATCTATAGCCCGAAATTCTAAATGAATAAATTATATACAAATTCCTTTGAATAACTTTAATATTTGGAATCTTTTATACATTGTGCTAGAATTAAAGCTTTTAAATTCATAAACAAAATTTCCCGAACATTTCCAATCACTTTTTTCGAATAATAACACTGGTTTACAAAAAATATTTTTGTCTGAGGCAAGAATGTGAATAGGTGGGTTTTTTTAATCAATTTGGGTGTGCTGAATTCAAATTTTTTAAACAGTTTTGCTCTATCACCTCTAGTTTTCTGTCTTTAAATAGTCTCATTTTAGTATTACAGAGTATATACGTGCTTTATTCAGCAGTTGCAGCAGCTTATTACAGATAAAACGATAAAGACATTGACAGATAAATATACTTGGATGACACAATGTACCAATTCATAGTACCGCAGACAGTTAGAAATGTGTTTTCTTAGATGATCTGCTGACTGCCAGTGCACTACTGGTCAGTGCACCACTGGCTGTTGATTGAGACGTGTTGGCTACGCTTAACTGCAAAATCCGTCTTTAATTACCATAATATTTTATGTAATACTTCATCACATTTATGCATAAAACAGAAAAGAAGACATAGTCACACAATATTAAAAATTAACCTGAATGTATATCGCCTTATGTACAGTATGTGTACAAAAATGTACAGTATGATATCTAAGAAACTAAGAGGTGATGAGTAAAACGGATTTTTCAAATCTGAATTCAGCCCCAATTAGGTTAAAACGCTATTTTTGTGCTTGCCTCAATTCTTGTAACCAGTATAAATTATATCATAACTATTTATTTTACCAAATATTCACCTACGCATATTATAGAAATAACTGAACACCTTGGCATCGAAACTGTCAAAATATATTTGTAACCGATTAATAATATACGAGGGTTTACCCAAAGGAGGTCATCAACGCTGAAGATGCAGGAAACCATATGTTTGGCTATTGGCAAGCACTTTGTTTGTGTGCTTTTTTTCTGTGTTTCTGTGTGCCTCACTGCACGCTCATTCGTAGTTGGCAGTCATTTCTAATGGAGCTCCCGATGACGCTTCGGCGCAGTATCGATTTCGAAACAAAAGCATAAATTGATTGAATTTTACGATAATATATATCGAGTAGTGCAAGTCTCGAGTGTTGGGCTTGTAACATAGTGGTTCGACGTACTTTCACGACATGTCGGTGAGCTAGTTGAAGGGATACAAAATACACATGCTACAATGCACAATCGAAATGGCGATTATGCTAGAAATCGACACAGAGATACTTTACAATGATGAAAACACACCACTGCAAAACAATAGGTTTCTTTGGTTTTAACAATATTTGATACCCACGTAATCACAATGAGATGAACAAAATCTATCAAAACTGAGGTTGATATATATTCAAGCTTGGCGTCTTATCCAATATTAGTTTTGTTACGTTTTTATGGGGCATCCTTTAGCTCAAGCAAGAGCGATTTGTCAGCGGAATCTTTGGTATTCCTCTGGTAAAGCATCCTCAGTATTGTAAGTTCCTTCGTCATGAATGCAAATATGAAAGTATCAGTGTTTAAGTAGTCAATCCGGTCAGTTTATGGCTGTTGAGGGCAGAGGATAAACACGTGACCTGCCCAGTATGAATTAGGTTGTGGATTACAGGACACTTATATGACAAAATTATTCCAGGTTTTATTTACTGCTAAAAATTAAAAACGAAATAATATCTTCTAGTGAGCACCTCCATCATTTTGTCTATCATGACAAATGATTCAATCCCCCTTAATGGGAAATCCAAAGAAATGGAGATTTTAAGTCCTACATGCTTTTCTATCTTTGGAGATTTTCATAAAGATGATAATTCTCAATAGATTAAGTCTGTTATAGCAACTGAATTGGATTTTGGTTATTATTCAAATTTAACTGATGATGCTATTCATTCCCCAAAGCAAACACGATTTAATATGTCAGAATTTGGAGATGTTGAAAGTATCTCTATTGCTAAAAATAGACAACTTGGCCAAAGAAGATTCCGTCAGGTCTATTTTACCCATAGCTAATGTAAAAGATATAGACTCTGTGAGTGTGAGACACCTTCATGACACTATTCCAGTTACCGCTACAGAGTGTTTACCTGTGTCTATTCTATCTATAGTCAAAGATATATTTGAAATTTCAAATTAAATTCATCTGTGAGCCAAATAGCAAATTAAACCATAGCCAACATTTTCACTTGGAAAAATTTCATGCTCTTATCTGTTATTAGTTTATTTACTGCTAGAGATAGCAAATCAGTTGAAATCCTCTAAGTGTTGATGATGTTTATATTCTACTTGGTAGTATATAGGCTGACAAAAAATATATATTTTGAGCTCAGATATAAGGTGTTTGCGGTCCAGGATAAACTGTTCCCCAGTTAAGAAGCATTGTTATTCGCCTTCGCTTGGTTGAATTGCGACTCTGCTACTGGGCTACAAAACACTTAACTTAAATGCAAATTATTTCTTATTCTCTTGGTTTAGTGATATATTTTCCCATGCATTTTTCTGTCCGAAACCTCACTTTTTCGTTCATTTTCTTATGTCCTTTCCAAACAGCTTAATAACACGCCTTATTTTACGTATTTCCGTTCATGCGCTTTTCATTATTTCTTTTTTTACTTTTTCGTTATCGTTACAAAATACCTTAGTTTCGAATTAGTTTTCTCCGCTGCGCCTTCAAAGTGTGGTCTCACACTTAATAGTTTTGATTCGTTACGCCTCTTTTAAGTCTTTTTTCTTTCTCTCTTCTTCTTCTCGGCTTACATAATTCTTTTCTTTTTATGTTTTTTAGTGTATCTTTATCGTTTCCCTTCATTTCGGGGCATTTCTTTTTATATTATGAAAAGTGGAGAAAGAATTATAGATGTGTCAAGTGCGTATGTGCATGATAGTGTATCTCTTGTTCATCCTTACCTCCTCGCCTCTCTCTTCTTTCTCCTCTTTCTCTCTCTCTCTCTTCTCTCTCTCTCTCTCTCATCTATCGTTCTATTACTATATCTATGTATGGCCTGCAGCTGATATATGTTATTTTGTGTCATCTCTTCTCTCTCATTATATACATATATGATATTGCTTTCTCTTTTTACTCTTTCTTCTGTATCTATATATATGTACAGGTATTTGGCTCTCTCCCACTTATTAGGGGTGACACAAGACATTTTCTAGTGGGGCCCACCACAGCGAGTCATGGGTGGTAGGTGGAAAATTGCAGATAGCCTTCTCTCTCAGCGCTCATAAGTTCTGGACCAGACTCCTATATTAATACAAGGGGGCAGATATTTGCCCCTTCTCCGACCTCGCTCTCTGTCACTCTGGTTATAGATCACGATAGCCACTGAACCCACCACGAGGCGGCTTCACATCATATATGTACAGGTCTGTGCGTATTTCCTGTAGTGTGCTCCGTGCCTCTCTCTTGCATACATGCCTCGTTCTATCTCTCTTTTTCTACTCTCTCACCTTTCTTTAAACCTATATATGTGTATGTGTGAAGAGTGCTTTAGTAATGTAATAGTAAGCTGACTGAACATTATATAAGTTTGAAGTTTCACTGAATCCTTCATAGTTTCGATCCTTGTGACCAAGAAAGCAAAAGTTTAGTTAATATCTTAGATGTGCCTATCTTTTTTCCACATATATAGATTATATATATAATATATCTTATATTATTATATATATTGAGTCTTAACGAATACTCCCTGAGGTATGGAAGAGGGAAAGTTCAAACGCTTGACTATGCAGTGAGGTATATAGACAAAATAGTATAAGATAATGGACGAATGCTGCATCCTCATTCCACAAAAGGCGAGACCTCGAAATCGCTAAAGCTAACAGAGGAAAAACTCTTACTGCTATTGCAGCTAAGATTGTGTACCCTTTTCTTAATCGCATCCGACCGAAAAAGAGAAAATCCTTAGAAAAACAAAAACGGTTCCGCAGAAATCGATCCACAACCTCTCAGAGCCGGACTATTCGACGGAATCATTTGACTATTGACGATTGGAGCAAAGATCTTAGAGCACGCTGCTATTCGAGATTTCTCCAAGGCATTTGATTCTAGACACAGAGTGAAATGGAACAAACTACTAGCATACGGTATCCCCAAAGAACGGTTGCCGCTATAATTTGCTCTTACAAAGACACTAAGCATGTACTCATATGATGGCGAACAAAATTTCTTGACTTTGGAGTCAAGGGATCATTAGCACATAGTATATTTATAATATGTCGTATGTACTGCGAAATCATTAGTATCGCAAAGAAGCTTGTACACACTAGAAAGGCAAGCAAGCTGGCGAGTATCCGCACAAACAGTCACAGATACTATGTGATACCTTGCAGATACACCGGCACAGGCTGAGTCAGTACTACATAGCTTGGAGGAGGCAGAAAAGAATGGCCCTATGCGACTCCAATAAAATGAATTCATGAGTTCAAAAGAATTAGACATTCACCACTCGACGTTAGCTTCTTAGCCAGTAGACAATTCATATACCTGTTGTAATATTATCCACGAAAGAGATGTCACTGTATGATAGAAGTCATGTCGCCACATATGTTATCAGTACTGTTTATGGCTGCCCCACTTGGACCTAACGGAGCTACACAAGAATGCTGTGCGTCTTGAACAAGTCGTGGAAACAGCACTGCAAAAGAGCCGCTGTATTTTTGTGCACCTGCCCCATCTCACAACCATCGGTGAGACGGACTATGCATGCAGGATATGCTGAGAAGCCAGGACGAGCTCATAGCTGCCTACCAGACCACTATGCGAGAGGCTTGTGCTGCGGCAGAAGACTCCCAGGGCAAGGAATTTTAGTGAAGGTTGGCGAGATATTGTCATGGATATCGTGCTCTGCGCGAATGATTATATATGTGCTATGGTTGCTATAAGCTTTATCGTCGTATGGAAATCATATTCCATGACAAGTTAAGAAACAATTCTTCCTGGTTCGGAGTTGTATCGGTGTAATATATGCTGCACCACTTGGACCCTATGAACGCCTAGAAATTGCAGATGGGACTTCACAGAATGCTGCGTACGATCTTAAACAAATCATGCGGAAACCACACACTACAAGAAGCATTGCTCTATCACACAAACCACCGAGTAGACGACATGATATGCTGGAATTCTGGGGAAGTGACGCTTTCATATGGGGAACCAGCATGGCCACGCCAGCGTTGAGCCATTCAGCAAAGACTACATTGACCAGTTCTATGCGGATACTGGATGCAGCGTAGAGGACCTCTCGGGACAATGAATGATAGACGATTAGCGAGAGATTGTCAAGGATAATCTTTGTACTAGCTACTGATGATGCTGATATATATGTATATATATATTATATATATATATATATATATATTACACTTTCTTCCTCTGTAACCTCTTTTTCTAATCTTATTTGTTTTTGTTCCTTTTTTGACTCTAGAGTGAAGAAAGGAATAATTGCATTCTTTCTTCTTTTGTCTTTCTTTTTTCCCACTACCTACTGAATGTAACTGAAGACTCATGAGGTTAATTTGAAAGAAATAAGATGAGAGATTGATTGCATCTACCCCTAAGAAAAGTCGTACCAAAGATCTGTTGTTGCTGTTTGTTTTTACTACCCTCAGAGAAGCAGAACTTCTATCGCCCATCAGTTGTCTGACTTTCCCCGAAAGACCTAAAGAGTTGATTGTAAGTTTACCAAATTCATACGCACACTTATTTACCCCGGGAAATTTTAGCGCAAACATCTTGGTCGGCATTGGTGTAAAATATATTTATTGAGATTGGAGTATAATAAAAAATAATAACGAGTAAGTCATTCAGGCTTTCAAGACTGAACCATTCTAGAGAGCTGAAATATTCGACTTCAAAGAAGAATTCAAATGTTTAGTCAACTAATTATTCACATCGTTGATCTAAGCTAATTATCTTCATAGGAAGTTATCAGCAGGATCTCAAATGATTAGTAAACTTAGATAGATTAGTGATCCGATCAAAAACAGATGTTCATATCATTTTGCAAGGATCAGTATCTTTTTTAAACATTTGGATAGATTATCTTTTATTGCAGAACACGATTTAACGTTTAGTGTGTATTTTATGAAACAATAGAGATTTTTAAACAGTATTGATTACAGATGTTATAAATTAAGTCTTTTGATAGGACCTACCTGACTCCGATTGTTCGGCTACCGTTACGTGAGCGCTGGTGTGGGTTTAGTATTCCATTAGCTTACTCTAGATCCACTGTAGCTGGATGGTGTGTTGTTAGGGTCTTAATCTATGTTTAATTTTTGTATGAAAAAATAGTATCTAGCAATACTGAAAAATATAACTGTATTCAACAAATGATTATTAATAGAATAATCATTTTTAGATAGGACTGTTCATCCTATCAATTCGTCCATTGCAGCATGGATTTCCATGACAATCTCTCGTCAACCATCCCTATCGGTCATCGGAATTGTGGAGAGATCTCTACGAAACCGTTTTGGATTTTCTAAGGATTTTATCTATTTCTGTCGGATGCGATAGAAGAAGGGATTATATCTTTAGCGCTATGTCAGTGTGGTGTGTTTGCGATTTTAGTTCGCTTTTTTCGGTATAGGAGAATGCGCCTTCGACCATTCTTACTGTAATCTTTTATATATGCCTTGCATACCTAAGGCAGTGTCAAATTTCCTTATCTCTCATGACCTCAGGATACTTCGGGCGAAACTAGCGGCTTTCCTATATTTTCGTTTCTAGGCCTCCTCATTAAGTATATTTACTAGTTTTGGTGTATTTTCTATGACTTTTGGGTTAGTTCTAGTTTCGGAAGTGGTCTTTTCACTTTTGAGTCTTTTTTTTTTTTGTGTTGCCTTTTATTTCTTTGTCAGTTCTTCTCGGAATTCGTAAGATTTTTTTTTGGTATTAGTTGGTTGGTTTTTTAAGTTGAGATGCGTTTAATATCATTTATCTTTTCTCTAACTGCTCTGTCTCCCAATGGCAGTGTGTTTGTCTCTTAGTCGTTGGTTGCACTCAGCTGCTTTTCAGTAGGACTGGAAGTTTCGTATTTTTTCATTTGGCTTTACTGATATCCTTGAAGAATGTTGAACTTATTTTTACTGTACTGAAGAGGAAGCGCATATTCACTAATGGCAAGTGAACTGTTATAACGTATAGATTTATTGGTTTGCGTTTTATTTCTGAGTAGAAATCATGCGTATTTTGCGAGACAATTCTATGATCGGAAGTATCCATCGAAAGAGATATGCTTCGCGTTATAACGCGAATCTATTTTTTGTTTATTAGAATGTTGTTAATCTATGCTTTTGCGTTTCTAGGTAGGAGCCGGTCATATTTGCCCTTTTTCTTTTTGGATTTAGAGTTAACATACAAAGCTGTTTCAAGATAGAATTTGCTTTCTCTTTTTGATGTTGTATTAAGCAGAATTATTTTTCCTTTTTGCCTACCTGCCGATTTATTGCTCAACATAATCAATACATTGTTGTGGTTAGGAATGTGTTGCATGGGAGAAAGTATAGCGTGGCAACTGTCTATTTCATCACTGTAATTTGTAGGCTGTAACACGAGGCAGCGGAGTTTCCAAAGATATAGACACTCATGATTCTCGTGGATTTTCTCAATGCTGTTAATAATTGTTTAGAGCATTAGGGCTGAGAGCTTCCCAACCCACATACAGTGCATGACGCCTTTCCATGCAAAAGTGCATCTATTATCAGTATCGTGGTTTTTTCTAATTCATATGGTACTAACTATGCTCTTGACCATTGGCTCTCTTACCGACTTCAAAGCCATTAGCCTGGATAGTTGAATTCTTAAAGTCTAGACGTTGGAAGTTGATTCAGTTAAAAGTTTCTTTTTGTATCTAATTAGATTTGTTTTGTGTGTAGTCTGTGTCGATCTTTTCTGTACTGAGCCAGAACTATATCCTTTTAGATTGTGCACCTTGTTAGTCTGTGCAATAGTAATGTGTTGTTGGGAGTGATGTTGTTGGGGTTGTAGTGATTTTTAACTCTGGGCCAAGCCCTCATTGGGCGGTACCTTTGCGGCACCACATGAGGAAACTAGCACCAGAAACATGGTAGCAGCGTAGGATGTGGAAATAGCGAAACACCCCAAACGGTAATGGCGTGCTTCACAAGATGGAACGGATGAAGCTAATACCTTAACGACCAGGGTCGAACAGTTCATTAGGCAACTACTGTACTCATCTCCAAAGCCTGGCACATTGATGATCAACAACAACCACCGAAAGGTTTCCTGATATCGGCCAAGGAATAGTTTAAAACCATTTACCTGTATGTAATTAATTGTGTAAACTAAACTAAAATTATCTGAAAGTTACTATATTACTTGGACCATATAAATGTGTGCAATAAATGAGTTACCAATAGGAAGATATTTCCTTTAACCACTAATTTGTGCTGATTATTGTATTAGATAGGATATTTGATATTTAATTGTGTAAAAAATTTATGGACAAAATTCCAAATCGAATGCCATGATTTAAAACAAATTTTATGTATCAAATTTAGAAATGAATTAAATTTTGCCATTAAAATACTATAACATTTGATATGTATTAAATAAAACAAATATACAATTATCGTTACTCTACCCACAGTTGTCTAAGTAATTCATTGAAGCTCAAGATTATGCAGGTAACGACACTATCCTCAATAATAAACTCTACCTAAACCCTAACCCTAATAATCTATTTAGATTGAAAATCCTCATGTATATCTGGTATATTATGCAACCGTAACAGCAAAACGGTATAGTATAGCGATATTTTATTCGAGCAACACACTTAATATCTGAGAGAATAAAAAATATTGGTAAATTTAATTGATATGGTGATTCATTGGTGTCTTCTTCCCATTAAGTCTTTCTTAACTATAGGATTTTTTCGATATTATTGAATAATGTGTAATATTGATTAGAATTCACCACTCCTTCCCAAACTGAATCAATTCAGCATTGGCGCTGTTAGAACGGGAACCAATAACAGTTTACGGTTCCTTTAGTGTTTATAAAACAAAATAATGAGTTGGAAACCTGTTCCCGATCTGATGATCTCTTCTATTTTTTGTTCCAGCTGCTAGATTAGATATCTTGTTACACTTAGCCCAGGGACGAATTTTAACTTTCATTTTTTTTTATTCAAGCACTTGGCTCTCTTGGTCTAACGATCTATTCACATCCCGGATTTTTCCTTTTCCTAGATTGACTACTTAATCAAGGCTCAAAACCCAATCTGTCTTTATTTATGAATACTCTAGGAGAATTGACGGATTATTCCATTTCGCAAGGCATTAAGGAATGCACGATTCTTTTTTGTTTGTTGTCTCTTTCTTTCTTTCCTTTTGTCTTTTTCTCTTTCATTTATATTTTTCCACATTTTATTCTTAAGCATTTCTCTTCTTTTTTTGTCTTTCTTTTTAAGTATCATCATCTTTCCTTGGCTTCCTTAAGGCTCCTCTATAAGCAAGTTCGATCATTCAACGTGTAAAAACTTCAGGTCGGCGGCCATTTCTTTTGCTATTTTTCGCCCAGATAATATATGTAACAGATTTTGTTCGGTGAAAAGCAGCAGATGTCGCATGACGGTCGATCACCCATGCTCGGAAAGTTTTCCATGACGAATTACTTGGTACGCTTAGCCCAATCGAACCAGATGGTGCAGCAAGAATTGGATTTTGTGCAAAGAAAGAGAAAGAAAAGAATGAAAAAAAAACATAATGAAAATATAAATAAAAATAAGAAACACGGAGTACGCATTTATTTCAGGTGTTTCATGAGTTTATATAGGTGAAAACCTAATATTAGCAGGTGTGTCGTGCGCTAACCTCTGTTGAGCATTCATTCTTTTGTGCAATCATTTACAGTATCGATGAGGCCCTGAACCCTTACCTTCCAAATTAACAATTTACATTTTTAGGATTCCGTCGAAGGGAAAATCATCACTACCTAATCTCGCAGGGCTTTCGCTTTGTAGATGTCCATCCTGAGTTAAATCTAAACTTTCATAAAAGAATTAATTCACATTCTGTCCGTGACACAGTTTGTTTGGAATATTATTCTAATTAATGTTAGTGAAATATTTCTAGTGTTAAAATGTTTTATAACTGAATGGAATTTTTGCGAGGGGGGCTGCAATATAAAGACATAGACTTTAAAAATAAAAGTTATTTTTCTAAACTAAATATTCAGAATGTTATTATATTTAGGAAGGTATAACATTAACGAATACAATCAGGTATATCTTGTATCTAACTCTTACATCTCAGACACAATATATGTAACGTTTAAAGATAAGTCCGCTCTCGTATATATTAGCTGTATATGGGTTGCTATTAAACCGCTGATGTTGGAATTACTCTTGCTTTATTCTTCTCAGGACCTGTTAGAGCTT
Organism: Doryteuthis pealeii; assembly: GCA_023376005.1. Classification (NCBI taxonomy): domain Eukaryota; kingdom Metazoa; phylum Mollusca; class Cephalopoda; order Myopsida; family Loliginidae; genus Doryteuthis; species Doryteuthis pealeii. Next base: position 20,210,953 of record CM042160.1, on the reverse strand, counting down.
CAACCAGGCCCTATAGATTCTGTAGACGGATTGGTATTCATAGGAATGTGTAAGTGGTGGAACTATGTGATAATAAAATTTTATCTCCAACGTTTCACACGGCGCCTATGCCGTGTGTTCACTGTTAGGCGGGGGCGGGGGTATGAGGGACAGCAGTTTCCCAGGTCTCTCTGACTCTTCTTGGTATTCTGCTGATCTTAACAATGCTGTTTTCGGATGATCTCGATTCTTGCTCGTTCCAATACCTCCAGGTCTTTTCCAACTTTGTGACCGCCATGACGATTTGGTAACCTTTATTTATAATCTACAGTGTTTTCCGCTTTGGTATATATATATATATATATATATATTATAATTATTTCTTAATATTATAACATAATATATATTTGGTTACCCATATATAAGTAATATTATACACGAATGCAATAAATCAGCAGCTTAGCAGTTTTTTAAGACTATTTTACACAGCACCAATTATTTTTGTATCTATCTTCTCTTTCCAAATCACTTACTTTACAGGTGAATGTTTAACCATTAACATGAATTCCATATCAATCAGTTCCTGTCCATCTAAGACTTATTGATCATTCTCATCTCTATGAAAAGAATTAACCCTTTTCGATATTCCCACTTGCTTTATAAACCGGATATTATTGTTTTCATTGCACACGACTCACCAGCCAGCTGTTGAGTGCTGGCACAGTTGACATCCTGCTTGCTCTTTCATAGATAATTTACCCAAACAACCTGAGCCAATCAGCGGATGTCCTTAGTCATACTTACATAGTGAGCGAAGTGAAAGGATATCGATATGTGTAATGGAGCTTCAATGGATGAATATTTATTATTTCAATCAGAAATAAAAAAGTATGGAATACACGGATAGGATATTTGAAAAAAATCCTCTATCATGCATTACGTTTAATACATTTGAGAAGAGTTATCTGTGGGCTACGAGATATAAGAACCGTAACACACGGGTTATGTGTTGAAACTAAAATACTTCTTGAAGATTTCGTGAGTGTGGTGTTCCCTTCATTAGCCACTATTTCCACGTATCGTGACCAAGGTCCCATTATGGGCAAAAATATATGTATGATTCCAATTCGCATGAACTTTGGAAAAAACTCTTAAGAAGAAATTTACACAAAAAGCCTTTAATGTGTTTCCTTAACCTCTAAGCAAAAATTACCCTCATATTATGCCGATCAAATCTGTTCAGATAGGTCCGAAAATGCTCTCTAATTTTGTGACATTTTTTCTGATATCACACAAATCAATCTTAACATTTAACTATTACTGTTTTTTATTCGAATTGATAATTTGTACTCTGTTAGCAAAATATCTATTGGTCATAGACTTATTTTTGATTCATGGAGGCAAGAATAAATGAGTTTTATATTCGAATAAAGTAGAATTGCTGAGATTTTAAATTGGCAAGTTACAGTCTCATGAAGAAAATTTACTTAGAATCTATACACAGATTTCAGCAGATTAAACATAATGATACAATGTCAAAATAGTCGTTGATTAATTTTTATGCCACGTCACTCGCTTTAGTTTATGCCTGAGTTAGGAATCCGGTTCAGTGTATTTTCCTATTTGTATGTGTGTAGTTTTTTCCTCACACTGATTTTGAAAGGGTCGTATCGAATACGAAATTATTTTAAACATATATATTTTACCCAATTTGGAACTTGCATGTAATAATATCCGAGCAGAGTAGACCCTGGATTATGCAATGAAGGGTACTCTCACTCTCAAATCTCAAAGAACTAGAGCCTTACCTCCTGATAGCTTTTAGTGTTATCACAGTACACCCCCTCTTTGGGAGGTATACGTCTCGCCTACATTGCTTTATTATGCAATGAATTTAATAATTCATAGTAAATCAATGATATCTTATGAAAAATGTTGAGTTTTCCACAATAACTAGTAAATACCCTACGATTTAGGCAGCTTTTCAGCTATTTGAAATAACGGTTTTAGAATCAAATGTTTTGTTATTTGAAACATGAATCATTTCTACGGGTCTCTTATAGTAATCTCGCAGATCTGAGTGTTCTTCTTCAAGGTTCATTTTGTTCTGACTTAATGTTATTAAAAAACAACAACAAAACCTTCACGAGTTTTAGACATAATCTTTATCATGGCTGAACGAAAAACCCAACGGCTAAATTCAATTCTAAAACGGTGAACAAATTCAAAGAGCTTTTAAGTTTCAAGTCATTCTCATTTCAATTGTTGGTAAAACGTTGGAGCAAGGAATTCTTTCATGTAAATTCTTTATCCATTTGCCACTTCATTTTATTTGTTCGGTATTCAATAGAAACATTAATGTGCCCCTAAATAATTTATTTTTTTTCTATTTTTGTTCTTATTTGTATAGAGCAAATGTGTGCTGGGTTATTTTTTTTCGGTTATCTTAAAATATTTGTATCACGTCTCTTTAGACTGAATTTAGAGTTTATTTTTCCTGAATTGTATTATAAAATAATTCTATATTTATTTCTTTAAAAAGAGCATTATTATTCTTTCAGTTCCTATCGTTTATTGTATATTTATATTTTTGTCATCTTTTACTCTTTCTTTTAATGAATTCATTATTTATTCTTGTTCATGCAGTTCCGTCTTTTCAATTCTCTTTCTATCTTTCAATTTGAATTAATTTTACTGTTTTATCCCGATTATTTCACCTTTTGTTTTGGCATTTCGTATTTTCTTTACCGTTTATTTCACTCGTTTGTTCTATGCTGTTTATTTGTTTAGTTTCATTCTTTTTCTATTTTCTTTTATTATAAGACTTCTCAGTCCATTATTTCTTTTGCCACCCATCTGTCTGCCTGTCTCTCTGTCTGTCTTCTCACTCTATATCTATCTATCTATCATCTATCGATCCTTTTCTCTCGGGTTTGTTCTATTTATCCAACATTTTACTTATTGTTATTTATCAAAGTTTCTTTCTTTTCTGATATTTAAATTCTTTTTACGGCGTTGATTTCAAGTTGTTATTATTGTTCTTGGCCATCGATCCACATCCTTCATTCCTTCCACATTTTCTTTCTTTCCTTCGTCCATTCCCTGATAGCACCTTTGCCGCATGTCTACAAGGAATGACGTCAGGCTTTTTTGTAATCTGCCTGCTTCATTAAACTATTGGAAAAATGACATGAAAAATAAATATATTTTTTTTAGGTTTAAGATTTAATAAATAGAACTGTGTAATAAATAAATCGTCATTTCCGTTTTTCCACTTCCTGGGAATCCACTTCGACTTTCTTATATCTTCTATCGTAAAATAGTTGAACAATCAAACCGAACAAAGTCACACACGCAGATTTGGGCATAGACGATTCTGTGTTCATGACTTATTTTTGTCATTGAAATTAATTATAAATGTCAAATTACCTGCTTTAATATAATATAATAATAATAATATATATAATAATAATAATATAATATTCGGACTGAGGAATCCAACTAAAACAAGCAAGAAATAATACACAGCCAGTACCAGCAATGGCAACAAATGGAAAACAGAAAATCAACAAAAACTAGAAACAGAAATAGAAGAAAAACAAAAAATTACTTTAAGCGACAAAATTGAGACATCACACACGAAAACCCGAAATTCTAGAGGGGAGACCTAATGAGAAACCGAATTATGAATAAAAGCCCATTAAGGTCACACGACAATTATATAAGTGAAATAGATTAGACCCAACCTATAGCAATCTAGGATATGTAAGAGAGAAGGAAAAACTGTTAAGTCATAAGTGATGCAGCAAAACGGAGATAAAGAGACTTGACTGGCTTGGATGGTGATACACGGGAATTGCGGAAGAAAATGCACTTTGTCGCTGTATATATCTTTAGGGGAGAAGTCAATGCAAATGGTAAAGCAACAAAACAAAAGAGCATAAAACACCAAGCCGAAAATATCAAAGGTAGCAAAAACAAGAGAAAATAAATCAACAAATGCCCGAATGCATAATACTACACCTTGTCAGATTAGATATCCGTTTGACACGACATCGTAGATAATTTATGTGTCTCTAAGATTCTTGAGTTTGTGTATACTTTAATGTGGTACTGTGTCAAAATGAATTCTTACGCATTCCCAGTGTTACCTATCCAAGCCAGTCAAGTCTCTTTTATCTAGTTTGCTGCATCACATTTGACAGTAAGCGTTTTTCTTCTCTTCTTAACATATCCTAGATTGCTATTTAGGTTGGTCTAATCTTTTCACTTAAATAATTGGTCAGTGTGCCTTAATGTTGTGCTTTCTATTTTCATAGATTCGGTTCTCATTAAGGTCTCCTCCTCTTAGACATGTTCGGGTATTTTCGTGTGTTGTGCTCAAGTTTTGTCGCTTAAGTAATTTTGTTCTTCCTTTTCTGTTTTCTAGTTTGTTGATTTTCTGTTTTTCCATTTGTTGCCATTGCTGGGTATGGCTGTTGTAATTATTTTCTTTGCTTGTTTTGTGGATCCTCGAGTCTACGATTATTATTATTATATTATATTATTATTATTATTATTATTATTATTTATTATTATAGCAGGTAATGTTGGATTTACAATAATTTTCAATTGACAAAAAATATAGTCATGAACACAGGATTCGTCTATGCCTGCGTGTGGACTGTCTACGGTTTGATGTTCAACTATTTTACAGGTAACGATATAGAAATCGGAAGGGATTCAGGAAGTGAAAAACGGAAATGCGATTTTAATTTCATTACACATTCTATTTATTTAAATCTTAACCTTAAAGAACAATATAATTTATTTTTCATGTTCATTTTCCAATAGTGTTAATGATGCAGGCGATTTACAAAAAAAGCTGACGTCATTCCTTGTAGACATTGCGGGCAAGGTGCATCATGGAAATGGACGAGAGAAGAGAAATTTGGATTGGAGGATGAAGGATGGGTGGATCGGATGGGCATCAATAATAAAACTTGAAATAAAAACGCCCGTAAAAAGAAATTTAAAATATCAGAAAAAGAAGATAACTTTGATTAAATACAATAGATAGTTAATGTGGGATAAATGCACAAACCCGAGAGAACGTGATAGAAGATAGATTAGATAGATGATAGATAGATGAGAGGACAGACGAGACAGGCGCGATGGGTGGCTAAAGAAAATAAATGGAATAGTGAGAATCTTATTAATAAGAATAAGAAAATGAATGAACTAAAAACAAATAAAAGCATCGAACAAACGAGCTGAAATTAAATGTAAAAGAAAATATCGAAATGAAAACAAAGTTGAAATAAATCGGAGATAAACAGTAAAATTATTCAAATTGAGATAGAAAAGGAGATGTGAAAAAGCGAACTTGCATGACAAGAAAAATTGAATTCAATTAAAAGAAAGATGTAAAAAGATACAAAAATTAAAATTACATATACGTATGATGGAAATATAAAATGCTCTTTTTTTAAGATAAATAAATATTTTTATTATACAATTAAGGAAAAAATGAAACTCTAAATTGTCTAAAGAGACGTTTTGTAAACAAATTATTTAAGATAACCGAAAAAATAACCAGCACAATCATTGCTCTATTAATTAGACAAAATAGAAAAATATTAGATTTTTTAATGGGGGCCCCTTTAAGTGATTTTATATTGAATACCTAAGCAATAAAAATGAGTGGAATTGGTTTAAGAATTTGACAATGAAAGAATTCCTTGCCAAACGTACCCAACATTAAATGAGAATGACTGAAACTTAAAGCTTTCTTTTTGAATTTGTTTCACGGTTTAGAATGTGAATTTAGACCGTTGGTTTTTCGTTCGCCATGGCATAAAGATTATTAAACTCTGTGAGGTTTTGTTGTTGTTTTTTAAGTAACATTTAAGTCAAAACAATGAAACCTTGAAGAGACACTCAGGATCTGCGAGATTACTAATAAAGAGACCCGTGAAAATTGATTCATGTTTTTTCCAATAACAAACATTTGATTTCTAAAACGTTATTTCAAAATAGCTGAAAAGCTGCCTAAATCGTAGGGTTTTACTAGTTATTGTGGAAACTTCAAACATTTTTCATAAAGATATCATTGATTTTAACTTGAATTATTAAATCATTGCATAAAAGCAATGTAGGCGGCAGACGTATCACCTCCAAAAGGGGGTACTGTGGATAACACTAAAATGATATCGAGTAGGCTCTAGTTTTGAGATCTGGGAGTAAGAGTACCCTTCTTGCCATAATCCAGGTCTACTCTGCCTCGGAGTAGTATTATTACATGCAAGTTCCATATATGTGGTTTAATATATGTTTTAAAATAATCGTATTCGATACGACCCTTTGCAAATAACGTGTGAGGAAAAAACACATACAAAAGGGATCAATGAACCGGATTCCCCTAACCTCAAGGCTACAATTAATTTTGGCGCAATTTAATTGTTTCTCTAGNTTGGTTCCCCGTGATGTGTTTCGCATAGTAGTACCGAACATGATTTACGATAGAATAATTTGACCTTACTCTCTCCCTCTCTCTCCTCTTTCTGAAAAGGAACCCACGAGCCTAGAAAAGGAAAACAAACTCCTTTGTGACTTACGACTTGCGAATGTTGTTTCTGAACTAAACGACGATACTACTACTAACGACTGCTACTACACTCGACTTTTGGTCCCCATGCAACAGTATGCAATTGAGCAAATAATTTTAACCATAACTAAACATTTCAGTTCATCCGTAACCAGACACTGCAGCTGTTGTGTTGAGAGTTGGCTTGTTCGCCAACTTGGTTTTTACTCTGAAAGTAGCAAACGCAAGCATTACAGTGAAATAAAATTTCCAGCTCGTGTACGTCATTTTCAAAAAAGTAATAAAAAGCCAAAGGGTTTCCTTTATACACATAGAAGAAAATTTATACATCAGTATCAGCTGATAGACTCCACCGCAGTCCAAGTGACAGCAAGACTTCTCATATTTCTCCAAGACGCCTTTAATTTGCCTAGCCGATCACAATAGTGAGGCGGTCTCGACGGTTCGATCCTTCCACACTGCTACGATTCGTGTAGCCATTTTAGGGTTGGAGTAAGAGGTAGTTTTACAGAGGTGATCACTTGTGGCATAAGTTTGATCCTTTCTTAAGTAGAAAGATGTAGTATCAAGTTTGAATTCTCGTTCGATTATCCATCCTTAGAGAGTTGTAAAATCTCGTCTATTGATATGTGTTCCAGCGAGTAATTTAGCACAATCTATCCACGCCTTTAGATAATAAATTATATACATATTTGGGCGTTTTGATTGGCCGATTCGTATAAAGGGACTTTTTTCTCGAACTCAGGAGCCCTTCTTTTCGAACTCGGGCCTTCACTATTCGAACCGAACCTTTATTTAATACACCGGGTAGACTATTTTCATTCCGTAAGCCATGACCGGTACAAGGGTTAAGCTATGTTAAGTATTCTATGTATATTATTGTCCTTTTGGTCAGGACTGAACCTGTAACCTACAGATGATTGTCTGTTGACCTGTATTAATTCAATCCCTATATACGTTGCGCCATGTTTCCAACTAGAACATGAAGTCTCCTGATTTCGTCAAGAAAGTTCTCGAGTTTGACAAGAAACACCTGAAAAGACGGAAGCTGAAACGTTGTGTATATAACATATTAAGTTTTGAATGCCATCCTTGGCCAGTTGAAAAAGGGCTTAAAAGTAAGTAAGTCCCTGAGTTATGGAATCCTTTGGTAAGCGAATAAGTCCTATCCTGCATATAAGTCTGAGTTAATGGAATCCTTTGTAAGTGAATAAGTACCTACCCTGCAATAATAAGTCCTGAGTTATGAATCCTTGGTAAGCGAATAGTCCTATCCTGCGAAAAGTCCTATTCAGCGTTATGTTAAAGGTCCAGTGATACAATCCTATGTCCGTCGTACGAAAGTCAAAGCAGTTATAAGTAGTTATCCAGTACAGCCGTTTAAGTAATTGTATCAGCAGCAGAGTCACTGCCAGTGATTTGGCCAAGAGAGATCACATGGTTCTTGACAAGTCTATAAGTAGAAGTGGGCTTTTAACACACTCTTATATCAAGAAAATCTCAACATAACAATAAAGATGAGGACAACAGTAAAAAAATCCAAATGATAGACGTTACCTTTATGTTACATAATATCTTTCAGGTGTTCTCCTTCAGTCTGTAATCTGTAGGAACGGTGTTATTCATGACTAGATTCATGTAAAGTTCTTATGTTTGTGTCTGAAACACATAGCCCAGCAAAAGCTGCTTTTCATAGCAAGATTTTTTTATCAGTATCATTAAAGTATTACATTAATAGAAGAATGGAGTTGTTTCCAGTCCAATTTTGCAAGTCAATGAGAGCATCTTTATTCTTCGCATTAACACGGACTTAAAATTTTGATAACCTAGATAATCGATTTAACGGGAATAACAATGAACTTTTAATTAGACTCTTCACCTCGTTTCTAAATAGAAGCACCACTATCAATATGAATCAATCACTAACTATGAATGCTAATTAGAAATCTCATCCTCTAAATAGAAGCGTCAATTATATATGGACCGATATTAACTATGAAAATGCTAATTCGAATCCTTCACTCCTCACAAAAGGCTAAGTGCATATATATATATATATATAATATATATATAATATAATATATATTTGTATGTGTGTTGTGTGTGTGTGGTGTGGTTGGGGGGTGGGGTGTGTTGGTGGTGTTGTGATGTGTGTATATATTAGGCAGCATTTTTTCATTTATACGTGGAACTAACACAAAAGGCAGGTCTCTGTTAAACGATTTTATTGATCCTAATGCCGAAAGGAGTGATGATGGCACTTCGAAGTAGCGCGAAAGTACTCGGGATACGAACTTCGGTGGACTAATCCACGAATTCCATCCAAATATGAAAAAATTGGCCAAAAAGCTTGAAAAGATCACCAATAAATCGTTAAACAGGAGATGTGACTTTTGTTTAATTCCACACACACACACACACACACACACATATATAATATATATATATATATATATATATATATATATATTATATTATATATTATATATTCAGATTATCGATTTAATGGGGAAAACAATGAAATGCTAATTAGAATATTTCTCTCCTTTCTTAATAGAAGCATCAACATCATCATGAACCACTGTTAACTTTAGAATAATTAGAATCCTTCCCTTCATTCTGAATAGAAGCATTAATATCATTATAGACCGCTGTTAAATTTTAAATGCTAATTAGAATCTCTTACTCCTTTCTAAACACATATTGTCATGGATCACTGTTAACTTTAAAATGCTAATTAGAATTCGTCACTCCTCGGGCAAGTAGTGCAAATTTATTGAAGAAATAGATACAACAGAAACCTACTCGAGTTTCATCGCTAGAATCATCAGGGTTAAATCCACTGAATTAATCGAGTTACCGATTAATTGCAGCTGATCACACGTATGTTCATTGAATAAGATTTATCGTAACGATTAATCTTATCAATGAACATACGTGTGATCAGCTGCAATTAATCGGTAACTCGATTAATTCAGTGGATTTAACCCGATGATTCAGCCATGAAACTCGAGTAGGTTTCGTTGTATCTATTTCTTCAATATATATATATATATTATATATAATATATATATAAATGTAAGGTATATATATGTATTTTCAACTCCTCCGCTACAGACAGGATGCGACACAAGATCAATTTTAAAGTAAAGCTGGTTTTAATTCAGAGGTTTTTTTACGCCATATTGGTTGCTTAACCAAGGCTAACGAGCCCAGTCTGTCCTACTATAGAGAAAGTGAGGACAGATTCATGCCTTTCCTAAGGGCATTTGCTCTAAGTGAAATGCAAACAATCTCGTCCAGTATTTGTACACGAGGACCGATCTAATTTCCTAAGACGATAACCGTTACGCTAAATACGCAAACTTGCAGTAGTTCTGTGACTTTAGTTACATACACAGATCTTTGGGCAGACCATGTACACCGGTTCATGTTCGCCATAATTTCCGGTGATCAGCCCTGTCGCCTGGGGTTTAGAATATACCGACTGCACCTCTACAAATGGGGCCACTTGTTGGCCGTGGGTAGCGACCCGTGATGCTTAAGGATGGAATACTGGTGGATGAGTAGTCCATCACATGCAACACTCCATTTCGACCATTACTTAGACTAGACGGACGGTCGGAGAGGCCCCTTCCGATCAATCGGCTGATCACGTCAAACACTAGCACCTATATGATTGTCTCAATTCTATTGCCTTATAGCAAGCCCCAACTCTTTTAATATATGGATGCTAGAAAGCGGTGGCTGAGGGTTTCCATGTCCTGGGAATGACGTTAAACTCTTATTGATGGTCAGGTTCCAGTTCTGGAGGTCTGGGGAATGTGGAGCACCCCTTCATCACCATTGCTCCCACATCCACTCTGGCCCGGAGTGGTAGTACCTGTTGGGGTCTCATCTATAGGTTAAATAGAGAAACATGAGTTTATGAAAAAAAAATGAGCATGCATTAAGAATGAATTTATTTCAAAACATAGTGGCATTAAATGACCCACTGAGGTTGATATGCCGTAAAACAAACAAAAACCAAACTAATTGCCGGTGATAATGGTTCCTGAAAGAATTGCAAATCCCAAACGAACTCGGGTGATTAAAAAAAAAACTTGTTCAATGAACATTTTGCGTGCTTCCAAGTGCTCTGAAGCATTTCCGGTTGCCATGTTTAAACCCGGTGTAAATACAATTGGGAATTGCTACCGATATCACGAATTTCCAACAGCCACGCGCTATCAGCATACTCTAGTGACAAAACACTCTGAAAGAAACATTTCACTATCGATTGCTGTGCGTTGTATACGCCATGACACAGTTATTTATCACTCTGGTGGTTATACATAATATATATATATATATATATATATATATATATATATATATATATATATATATATATAATAACGTAGCGTTCAACCGTTATTACATAACCACTATAAAAAAAAAATTACAAAAACACACACAACCTATCAAATATCGGACATATTCTGCCTGAAGAAGACAACAGATCAGAAACACGTGTCGCATTCCTATGTAAGTTAATAAACATTTAAAAAAAACAAACATAATCCTTTTTGCAAACCTTCTTTTTTATAATATATATATATATATATATATATATAATATATATATATATATATATATATATATATGTGTGTGTGTGTGTGTGTGTGTGTGTGTGTGTGTGTGTGTGTGTGTGTGTGTGTGTAAGTATCCAAAGCTGGTATTAAGGGATGATTCTACATGGGATCTTCAAAATTTCACTATATAATTATTGCATGTTTTAGTAGGTGCAATTACAAGGATTTTTATATAAATCCCTAGAGAAAGCTCAATGTATAATAATCTATAATTTAGATTAAATACAGAGCAATATTTACATTTGAAAGGAAGGAAAAACTCAATAAACCTTTTAAGTTTTGTTCAAAATAAATTTATTACAGAATGACGGTTTATTGAGTTTTTCCTTCCTTTAAAGGTATATAATATAATATATATTATATATATATATATATATATATGTATATGTATATGATATATATATATATGAAAGTAATTGTAATTTGCTTGAAGCATTGTTAAGTATTATAAAATATTAAAATTCGAAGGCAATACAATGCGTATAAAAATAAAGACAAAAAACAAAAACATGTTTTTCTTTTATTTTTATACGCATTGTATTGCCTTCGAATTTTAATATAATTCAATTATCATATAAATTAGTGATTCCTCTATTTATGAAATTTAATATATATATATATATATATATATATATATATATATATAATATATATAAAAAGAAGAGATAGAGTTGTTGACATTAAAACATAATGAGCATTATATTTTAGCAGGTCAATACCTAATAAACAACCTATCCCCCTCCTCATTTACCTGTCCATTCATTTTTGTGAATAATCTGAAACTTAATGCGGAAATAAATTTATAATTGATAACCGAAATATTCTCATATATATATATAATATATATATATATATATATATATATATATATATAGTGTGTGTATGTGTGTGTGTTGGTTGTGTGTGTGTGTGTTAATGGAATCACGTATGCTTCTAGTTCTTCAGGATACATAGACAAAACAAAGAGGTCCCAAGAGATGATGTATATTTTTTTATTTATAAAATAATAGAAGGATGGCCCAAAATTCGTCTGCTCGCGACAGATCTTTTGTTTACAACAAAGGTTACGCCCCAACTAAGGTGGGTCAAAATAAATGACTAAAAAATTAGGAAGTTTTGAAATAAATAAATAATGCCTTAAAAATATCATTCTTTGAGAAATAAACATTGAAAATATCATTAAAATCCGATATTCCTGGATATTTGGTAAATCATTTCTGGGGGGGGGGCTAAATTCATTTTGTCAAAAACGCATTTACGTCAATTTTGGGCCTCAATAGTCAATTAAATCCAAAAGAGTAAAAAAAAAACGATCTACGAAAATTATTTTTTTTAGTTTTTATTTTACATTTCATTTTTCAATTTTCGGTACTTATTTTCTCCCAGGATAACTCCCTTAATATTTTTCCTTCTATTTACACCTTCAGTCTTTTGTCTTTTTACTTATACTGTAATTAGTTTCAACTTTACATATTTTTTATTATTTATTATTTACGCCACCGATATTTTGCGCCCCACCAAAAAACATGGGGCAGGGTAGTTAAATGACCTGAAAAAATCAGTAAGTTTTGAAATAAAATAAATAATGCATTATAAAATTCATTCATTGATAAATCAACACTGAAAATTTCATTAAAATCGGATAATTCCCTGATTGTTGGTAATTGTTTCCAATCGGCGTGGGGGTGGGGTAGCTAAATTTATTTTGCTAGATATAGATTTTTTACAAGTGTCTGATATTTTTCATTTAAAATATTTTTTGTATCTTTATCCTTTACAAAATATAAATATGAATGAATATAAATACACTTTCGTGTTAAATCTGTGTTGTTATTTTAACATTACTTACATTCATAATAAATATATTTACAGGGCTGGTAAAATAAGCATAACATTAGGTTTGTCTTTAAAACTCTTCCTAAATTTTCACTCACAATTATTGACCCTATAAGTTTTAAAAATTAATAATTAAAGTATTTTAAAAAAAATCTATTTTAAAACATAACATCAATTCTATTTATTTTTTTCCAGCCAAGAAAACAATTTTAAATCTCATGTTTACGTTCCCTCGATAAATTTTAAGTAGTGCTTTGCAATAATAAGAGAGAGAGAGAGAGAGAGAGAGAGAGAGAGAGAGAGAGAAGGGTAAAGTCAGTCAATCAGTCAGCAGCAGTTTTGTTTTTTTCAAGCACTGTAATGTCTTTCATTCCTCATTCTCCTATATTCTATATGTATTGAGAGAGGGGAGAGAAATAAGCTATACTTATGATAGATTGGTCGCTCTTTGACTTAATTGTAAATTACGATAATTAGAACCAAATGAAGTGTAATTTTTTTTTAAACATTATTTAGATTTATGATTAGGTAAATATTTTGAGATGGTTTTTATATCATTAGTGTACCTAGCAAAAATCCCTTTAGGTGGCGAAGTTGGATTCGCTCAGCTTTAGTAATAATAATAATATATATATATATATATATATATATATATATATATATATATATATATATATATATATATGAGCATGTTTCATTCCCTTGATACGTATATATGTAATTCTAGGGGAATGATATAAACTATTGATATGTTTCACAATAGGGATACTCTATAGCGAAATATATACATATTTACTTTCAGAAATACACCTCATTTTTTTACGCAGCATATGAAATGTAATATATGCATATATGTGAAATGTATATATATATATATATATATATATATATATATATATATATATATATATTTATGTGTGTGTGTGTGTGTGTGTGTGTGTGTGTGTGTAATACATATATATGTGTGTGTGCGTGTGTGTGTGTGTCTGTGTGTGAAATGTAATGTATATATATATGCTTGTTTGCGTGAGCACATGTATGTGTACGTGTGTGTGGGTCATTTTTAAACCGTCGATCCGACTGGATAGAAATTTAGAATTGCAAGATGTCCTAAAATCACAATGTTACTTTAAAATGTAACATAGTTTCTGGTTTGCCAGTGAAGAACGAACATAGTGGCATTCCGAATGCTTTATAAATCCAATTTTATGCTAACTTAGAGTTTCCTTTCGTCTATGTTGTAAGAATCCAGTAATTACGGACAGGTTTTTGGTACTGAGGGAATTTATCTGTAAGAGGAAAAGTCTTGGATTACTGGAAGATTGATTGAAATCAGGTGCTTGCCTAGCGGTATAAACAAAAGTAAATTTAAATCACATTGTTTGATTAATTTTGAGAAGGAAAAGTGTTTGTATGGATGTGTGTGTATGTGTGTGTGTGAATACGTGAATGTGTGTGCTAGTCTGTGTATGTCTCTGCATGTGTACTTGTATGAATGTGAGTGTGTTTGAACAGTTGTGAGTGTGTATGTATGTGTGCGATTGTGCGTGTTTAAGTGAATGCTTATGTTAATTTGTGTGATTTAACAACTTTTTAGAATTGGCATAAGATACAATCACAATTTTGTCTTCCACACAGAAAAATGTATTTGGTATACCTATGATTTAGCAAAAACCAAGGCTGATACTATTGTTTCGTGAAATTTTTTTTAACAAAACATGAAAAACAAATGTAACATTGAGTATCATAGTCTACCACTAGGTCAACACCCAGTGCTTCATTTAGCTAGAATCCCAGCGCTCGTTTTAGTTTAAGTATCCTCTCTTGAAAATCCTCTTTTGAAAAGGAGTTTAATCCTGCTGAAGAATAATCTTTGGCACTAATTATTTCTGTATCAAAGGATCTTTGGGGGTAGCTTTATCTGTAGCTTTATCTGTAGCTGTATCTGTAACAAGTAGCATACTGAAGGCTTCTAATTTCCTAACGTGAAGGTGTAGCAAATCTTATCTACCACCTTCGGTGTGTGCGATAATGAAGTTAGTCAAGCCTACCTAGCCCTGTTAGAGCCCTGAGCAAAGAATTACTTTGTGGGTTCAATAGTAGTCCAAACTCATTCCCATGGGGTAGCCTTTTGAAGGTATTTGTGCAAGGCATGACTAATTACGACTTGAAAAGTGGAAACAAACTTTATACTACCGTCTTTGGGTGTTGCGATAATGCATGCTAGTGCCAAACCACTGACATTGTGCGGTTTTTGGCATCCTTCCATCTACTAAAGACGATTGCGTAGTGTCCACATTTTTATCTGCAACTGTATGAGTTGCTGAACAGACCAATTCTTGAATGGCAATCTCTGACACGCAGTGACTGCAAACAAAACAGTGTTGCTTGCTGGAGTTGCTCTGTTGCTCTCCTTCCTTTTTTCCTCTCTTCTCCGTGCGGCTACTTTCCTTCTTTTTCACTCCTTTTCCGTTCGTTGTTTCGAGGAGTCGCCAGGTGCACGTCTCTCTGCCAGCCTCCCGTGTTGGTGTTAATGTGGCATGCCTTCATGTTCTCTTGCAGAATCTTAAGCGCACGTCGTGTCGTCCTATTGGTCGGTGCCCTCTGTTAATTCCCATACAGTAGGTCCTTTTTGATGCGGTCTTTGTCCATCCTCATGAACCAGTAGGCGTCTCTCACACATGATGGCAGGCATGCTGTTCTTGTTTGCTCGTTCCAGCACTTCTTGTTTGGCACTTTATCTACCAACGTATGCGTAGGATGCGACGTAGGCATCTGAGGTGGGAATTTTCCCGTTTCCTCTCGTGGCATGAGTTTGTGATCCATGCTTCATTACTGTGGAGGAGAGTACTGATAAACATGCTTTGTAAACGCGCAGTTTGGTTCTCTTAGTAAGACTGGTATTTTCCCAGACTCTCTGGTTCAGTTTGGCCATAACTGCCGCCGCTCTGGTGATTCTGTTGTTGACTTCACTGTCCGTGGAGACTGAAAAGGCAATGGTAGACCCAAGATACTTGAATCTCTCCACTACTTCTAGGCTTACAGGAACAAAACTTTATCTACCGTCTTTGGGTGTGTGATAATGCGTGCTAGTCAAACCCACTAGCCTTGTGCGGTAGGAGGCAGAGAATCAGCCGTCGTGGGTGTATCAAATTCTTCTGCTCTTGTCCCTAGCAAATAGCTAAAGGAGGAAGAGGGTAGGAGGAACGATGGGTCCCACCTTTGTCTAGCAAGGGTGTTAGAAGTAAAAGAGTGTGAAGGCAGCTGAGTGCCTGATTTTAAAGCATCATCACGTGACCATATAAGAGAGCTGCCTCCTGCTGCTGGGGCTGACCGGTGAAACCGGTAATTTGTCCCCTAAGGGCTGCTAGCCAGTAAGCCCGGAAGTTTGTCCCTTAATAAATTTTAAAAATTCATTTTCTTAGTGTTTTAATAAAGTTCATGTTTATTAAAGCTCGCATTAAATTAATTGAATAAATTCATTTAATTTTTAAAGAACAAAATAGAATTTATGTAAATTAAAAATAAAAAGACCAAATAGAATTAAACTTATTGATGAATGGGTATTGTTTTTAAACAATGGACAAAATACTACTAACTAATAATTACTTCCCTAAAATTAGGTTAAATAAATATATTGCAGATGAAAAATAACACCAGGAAAAAATAACAACCGTAAAACACGTTTTACATTAAAGATGAATGTAAACAGTTTTTTTTATGTTAGTACACATGCTTAAAAAATACATCCGGTTGAGGTTTCCGGTTAAGTTTTCCAGTTCTTAAGATATAAGCAATGACGAGTTTATATGACCTTTTTTTAAACAATTTTCTCATGAAACTCTAAAATTAAATAACTTTAAATATATATTAACATAAAACAAACTATATATAAATCAACAATACCGGGCATGTATTTATTAAAGCCTCTTTAAAAAAAAAAGTTGTTAGACCGGGAAATGTTGCGTACCCCGTTCTGAGCATATACATAAATCAACATTGCTCTTTATTTCAATGTAGTACTATCATTGACTATAAATTAATTACTCATTGATACGCTCACATAATTCCTGTTATGACTGTGACGTAAGCTGTGATGTAGTTTTGGTTACAGACAAAAGGTGACCGAATCTCTATTATGTACAGATTTTTTTGTTTTTCTTTTGCACTATTTTTGAATTCATTACTTATAAAACTTATAGTACAAATAATCATTTATAATTCAATTGTATAAATCTTATTGAATTAAAAAAAATGATGATCATAAATACAAACAATTCAAAATGTTAGTTAACATTTTGGAGGCAGTGTAATGCATTTAATGCGAAACACCCTGCATATATTTTACACAAGCTTTCTTGCGTTAGATTACTTAAAATAATTGCTGTTGCTATGTATCCACTCATCTAAGTAGTGAATAAATGGATTGTTGCTTAACTTTTGTGATCTAGCGCGAATTGCTGTTTCACTTGACTATAATCCAAGAAATGAATATAATGAAATAAATTAATTAATAAAAAAGATATTTCCCGAAGCCATAAGTATACGACAGCTAAGAAAAAATGAACTCCTTAGCAGTAATTGATCTGTAAAACTGGTTAGTTATCCCTAACACTACAGTGAGATATTCCCCACATTAAGTCATGAATCCAAAGCAGACACAAGCCTGCTATGAGAAAATAGCACGAGAGAATGGGACCTTTTATCGTTGATGTGTTGACCGGTCTAGGAGAGGGAAAACTGAATTCAAATCAGCTGTGTCCAGCTTTAAAATTGTGTTAAATCCTGCGCATGGTATAATTGGTGAGTAAATCCATTCTCTACTTTGTAGTAATTGATCAACTAAACTAACTATTTAACACTTACACCACATCGATTATTGCACCGAGTAGAAATTAACTTTTTAGTAAAAGGGCAGTGGATATGGCAGTCAGTTCAGTATTACCCGCGAAAGAAAGCTAAAGAAAAAGTTTAGAGGAGATGGTAAATGTGCGGTGGACGTATTGGGAACAGATGGTATCAACGAACCATGGCGGTAAATCGTGATTTCAGAATGTAAATTAATTTGACTCACACCATTTGCCGCCCACTGTTTCTCTTGAAGTGCGTGTTAAGGAATGTTTTCCTATTTTCAATACGTTTCAATGTATAATGTCTTTATGAATTTCAAAAGAAAATAAGAAATATAGGTGTTCCTTTCTTTTTTAGTAGTGAAGTAAAACAACGATTGAACCCAGTGAAAGAGCACACCACACACACACACACACACACACACACACACACACACAAACACACACAAACACACACACACAAACATACACACACACACACACACACACACATATATATATATATGTATATATATATATATATCATAGACTATATAATTATACTCTAATTATACTTTGTGTTTGCATATAGGTGTGTATATGGGAATATTGACTTATTTAACAAACTTAGCTTAGATGTGGCACAAGGCCAAATTATGGGGCGCCAAGTGAAAATCGAATTCACTAACAATCGTTTGCGGATCTAGGTTGCTAAACATTACACCACATGGGGATATATATGTGTGTGTATGTATGTATTTATGTGTGTATGTATGTGTGTGCGTAAGTATATATATGTATGTATATACATTTTATATCTACGATTAATTTCTCAGTTTTGGTTGAACCATCACGGAAATATCTGATATTATATATATATATATACAGCCGTCAGTGGACGAGGGAATAAGATATCGGTCTACCATACGGTCAGTCTGTTCGATCCTAGCCAAAGATAGTTGTGTCTAGCCACACTGAAAAGGCGTGAAACGCCGAAACACGTGGCTGTGGATGACTATATATATATATATATATATATATATATATATATATATATACGGTTGAGTGATATAGTTGCGTAATATAAGCATTTAGATGAATGCATGCATGCATTAAATAATGTATGTGTGTGTGTGTATCCTCGGATTTATTTCCATTTTTCTTATATAATAGTCATTTGAATAAAACAACAACTATGGATGATATAAAAATTTGGATTTCAAAAATATAAAAGAAACTGATGTTCTTTGCGTATATGAAAATTTTACACCTAACACCGTATGGAATTTTCTCAGATCTTGTCACCATATTTTCCTGTGATACATTAAACTATTCCTAAAAATTTACAAAAATGTCTACTTTCGAATTTTCAAAACAACTAGGGCTGGAAATACGCAATAAAATACATTATACGACTGAAGAAAATTTAGAATGGTAAATTCTGAATTAAAATTCACTCACATTTCCAAATGTTCAAAGCAACAACATCAACTGAAAGGTTGTTGGTAGGAACGATCTCATTCACAACGTTTTGAGTTCTGAACTTAGTACAGTTAAATGGGAAGCTCTACAATTTGGCTTACAATTCGCCACTAGTTAAAAAAAATTGACATAGCAAATCAATGATTCTGATTTCTTGAAGGGTTTTTATTGGGTCTAATTACTGCGAAACAATGACCATGCCTTAAAGACATTTAGCTGCACTGAAAGGTTTGTTCAATAACAACAAATATCATAAAGAAGACAAAAATCTTCATTAATCGATTACCACGCAATAATTCCTACTATTTATGAAATTCCTAAGACTCAAAAACTCAAAAGAATTTTTTTTAAAGACAAATTATTTCTGGTATAAGGGGTGCCTTAATACGATCGACAAATCTTTAGCTAAACTATTAACCCCTCTTTTAGGTAGCATCAGTAGTTTGCCTATTTTGAATTCTGGCAATTTGTTCAATAAAATAAATCGCATAAATACAAATAATAAATTTGTAGCCTGTTCAAACATAAAATTATTCCATACCAATATTCCTATTTATAAATGGATTAAATGTTTAGAAAATTATCTCAATTAATTTAACATCACATTACCTTTACCCGCTAATAAACAAATCAAAATGTGCACATCATGTACTAGTCACCGTTTATTTTTGATATAATGACACATTTTGCAAACAGAAATTTCGTTAAGTAATCGGATGTCTCGAATCAGATCACCTTAATTACATTTTAGCCAAACTTCTAGATATTTTTGCTACATAGATGTCGTATTTATATCTATGTATCCCTCCAAAAATTCCAGATAAATTAAACAAAATAGAACATACCATAGATTTTTAGCCACGAACCAGAAGCTAAGATTTCCTTAACATTTTTAAATATATTATTTAAAAAGGAAAACAACAAATTAGAATTTAAAGTCTATAAAAAATCCATTGATATTTTTTTTACTCTAATCATAATACCAAAACAAAAAAAGTTTTTACCTGAGAGCATTTACGATCTATAGCCCGAAATTTCTAAATGAATTAAATTATATACAAAATTCCTTTGAATAACTTTAATATTTGGAATCTTTTATACATTGTGCTAGAATTAAAGCTTTTAAAATTCATAAACAAAATTTCCCGAACATTTCCAATCACTTTTTCGAATAATAACACTGGTTTACAAAAAAATATTTTTGTCTGAGGCAAGAATGTGAATAGGTGGTTTTTTTTAATCAATTTGGGTGTGCTGAATTCAAATTTTTAAACAGTTTTGCTCTATCACCTCTAGTTTTCTGTCTTTTAAATAGTCTCATTTTAGTATTTACAGAGTATATACGTGCTTATTTCAGCAGTTGCAGCAGCTTATTACAGATAAAACAGGATAAAGAACATTGACAGAATAAATATACTTGGATGACACAATGTACACAATTCATAGTACCGCAGACAGTTAGAAATGTGTTTTCTTAGATGATCTGCTGACTGCCAGTGCACTACTGGTCAGTGCACCACTGGCTGTTGATTGAGACGTGTTGGCTACGCTTAACTGCCAAAATCCGTCTTGATATATAGCTATATATATATAATGTAATACTATCACTCACATTTATTGCATAATAACTAGAAAAGAAGACATAAGTCACACAATATTAAAAATTAACCCTGAATGTATATACGCCTTTATGTACAGTATGTGTACAAAATGTACAGTATGCATATCTAAGAAACTAGAGGTGATGAGTAAAAACGGATTTCAAATCTGAATTCAGCACCCCCAAATTAGGTTAAAACAGCTATTTTTGTGCTTGCCTCAATTTCTTTGTAAACCAGTATAATCTATATCATAGATATATTATTTTACCAAATAATTCACCTACGCATATTATAGAAATAACTGAACAACCTTGGCATCGAAACTGTCAAAATATATTTGTAACCGATTAATAATATACGAGGGTTACCCCAAAAGTAAGGTCATCAAAGCGCTGAAGATGCAAGGAAACCATATGTTTGGCTATTGGCAACACTTGTGTTTGTTGTGCATGTTTCTGTGTTTCTGTGTGCCTCACTGTCACGCTCATTCGTAGCTTGGCAGTCATTTCTAATGGAGCTCCCGATTGACGCTTCGGCGCAGTTATTCGATTTCGGAACACAAAAGGCATTAAATTGATTGAATTTTACGATAATATATATCGAGTAGTGCAACGTCCTCGAGTGGTGTAGGGGCTTGTAACAACTAAGTGGTTCGACGGTACTTCAACGACATGTCGGTGAGCTAGTATGACAGGGATAAACACAAACTACCACACTGCCTACAAAAATGCACCAATCGAAATGGCGATTATGTAGAAAAATCGACACAGAGATACTTTACAATGATGAAAACACCACTGACAATAAACAATAAGCGTTTCTTTGGTTTTAAAATATTTTGAATTACCCACGTAATTCACAATGAGATGAACAAAAATCATATCAAAACTGAGGTTGATATATATTCAAGGCTTGGCGTCTTATCCAATATTAGTTTTGTTACGTTTTTATGGGCCATCCTTTAGCCTTCAAGCAAGAGCGATTGTCCAGCGGAAATCTTTGGTATTCCTCTGGTAAAGAATCCTCAGTATTGTAAGTTCCTTCGTCAATGAATGCAAATATGAAAGTATCAGTGTTTAAGTAGTCAATCCGGTCAGGTTTATGGCTGTTGATTGGCAGAGGAATAAACCATGTGACCTTGCCCAGTCTATGAATTTAGGTTGTGTATTACAGGACACCTTATATGACAAATTATTCCAGGTTTTATTTACTGCTAAAAAATTAAAAAAGAAAATAATATCTTCTAAGTGAGCTACCTCCATCATTTTTGTCTTATCATGACAAAATGATTCAATCCCCCATTAATGGGAAATCCCAAAGAAAATGACGAATTTTAAAGTCCTCATTGCTTTTTTCTATTTTGGAGATTTTCATAAAGATGATTAAATTCTCCATAGATTAAGTTCTGTTAATAGCAACTGAATAGGATTTTGGTCATTATCAAATTTAACTGATGAATGCATATCATTCCCCAAAGCACAACACGATTTAATATGTCAGAATTTGAGATGTGAAAGTATTCTTATTGCATAAAAATAGACAACTTGCCAAAGAAGAATTCCGTCAGGTCTATTTTACCCATAGCTAAATGTAAAAGATATAGAGCTCTGTGGAGTGTGAAGTACACCTTCACTGACACTACTGCCAAGTTTACGCTAACCAGAAGTGTTAGTACCTGTGTCTATTCTATCTATACGTCAAATAGATATATTTGAAAATTTCAAAATTAAAATTCAATCTGTGAGCCACAAATAAGGCAAATTAAAACCAATAGCCAACATTTTCACTTGGAAACATTTCATGCATCTTATCTGTTATTAGTTTATTTACTGCTAGATAGCAAATCAAGTTGAACATCCTCTAAGTGTGATGATTGTATAGATTCTACCTATGGTAGTATATAGGCTTACAAAAAACATATATATTTTGAGCTCAGATATAAGGTGTTTGCGGTCCAGGAGGATAACTGTTCCCACAGTTAAGAAAGAACATTTGTTATTCCGGCCTTTCGCTTGGTTTGAATTGCGACCTCTGCTACTGGGCTACAACACACATAACTTAAATGCAAGATTATTTCTTATTCTTCTCTGGTTTTAGTGAATATATTTTCCCATGCATTTTTTTCTGTCGGAAAACCTAAACACTTTTTTCGTTCTATTTGTGCTTTATGTTCCTGATATTCCAAACAGCTTAATAACACGCCTTATTTTACGTATTATCAGTTCAATGCGCTTTTCATTATTTCTTTTTTCTTTTTTCGTTTATCGTTACAAATACCCTTTTACGTTTCGAATTAGTTTTCTCCGCTGACGCCATTTTCAAAGTGTGTCTCACACTTGAAATAGTTTTGATTTCGTTACGCCTTCTTTTAAGTCTTTTTCTTTCTCTCTCTCTTCTTTCTAGGCTTCACATAATTCTCTTTCTTTTTAATGTTCTTTTATTTTATCTTTATTCGTTTCCCTTCTTTTCGGGGCATTTCTTTTTATATTAATGAAAACGTGGAAGAAAGAAATTATAGATGTGTCAATGTGCGTATGTGCATGTATGTGTATTCTTGTTCATCCTTACCTCCTCTTTTCTCTCTCTTTCTCTCTCTCTCTCTCTCTCTCTCTCTCTCTCTCTCTCTCTCTCTCATCTATCTCTATTACTATATCTATGTATGTGCCTGCAGCTGTATATGTATATTTGTGTATCTCTTTCTCTCTCTATATATATACATATATGATATTGCTTTCTCTTTTTATCTCTTTCTTTCTGTATCTATATATATGTACAGGTATTTGCCTCTCATCCCACTTATGAGGGCGTGACACAAGGACATTTTTATGTGGGCCCACCCACAAGCCGAAGCTCATGGGTGGTAGGTGGAAAAATTGCGTCGAACCCGTCGGCATTCCCAATCAAGAGGGGCGCCTCAAGGGGTCGCAATAAACCCAGCCCTGTCCCTTTAAATCAAGGGGGCAGATATTGCCTGGGGTGTAGACCCCTGGGATCGACGCTATTAACTTGTAAAGATCCAGGGCCGAAGCCACTGAACCCCCACCACGAGGGCGGGTTCACATATATATGTACATCTGCGTATGTGTATGCGCGTGTACATCTCCCCCATCGCCCCACTACCTCTTCTCTAGATTCCCTCCCTCGTTCTATCTCTCTCTTTTTCTACTCTCACCTTCTCTTTTTATACCTATATATGTGTATGTGTGCAAGAGTGCCTTTAGTAATGTAATAGTAAGCTAGACTGGCAGACCATTAATAGTAAGTTTGAGTTTCACTGAATCCCTCATAGTTTCGGCCTTGTGACACAAGAAAGCAAAGTTTAGTTAATATCTATAAGTATGTGCCTATCTTTATTTCCACACATATATATATATATATATATATATATATATATAATATATATATAATATATATATATGCAGGTCTTAACGAAATACTCCCTGAGGTATGGAAGATGGGAAAGTTCAAACTGCTTAGACTATGCAATGAGGTATATAGACAAAATAGTATAGATAAATGGACGAAATGCTGCATCCTCCCATTCCACAAAAAGGGAGACCTCGAAATCGCTAAAAGCTACAGAGGAATAACTCTTACTGCTATTGCAGCTAAGATATGTAGTACCCTTCTTCTTAATCGCATCCGACCCGAAAAAGAGAAAAATCCTTAGAAAAAAACAAAACGGATTCCGCAGAAATCGATCCACAACCTCTCAGATCCTGACTATTCGACGGATCATATTGACTATTTGACGATTTGAGCAAAGAATCTAGAGGCAACGCTGCTATTCGTAGATTTCTCCAAGGCATTTGATTCTATACACAGAGTGAAAATGGAACAAATACTACTAGCATACGGTATCCCCAAAGAAACGGTTGCCGCTATAATTATGCTCTACAAAGACACTAAAGCAATGGTACGCTCATATGATGGCGACACAAATTTCTTTGACATTGGAGTCCTACAAGGAGATACATTAGCACCATATATATTTATAATATGTCTAGACTATGTACTGCGAACATCATTAGATATCGCAAAAGAAAATGTTTCACACTAAGAAAGGCAAGAAGCTGGCGATATCCCGCACAAACAGTCACAGATACAGACTATGCTGATGACCTTGCAGATACACCGGCACAGGCTGAGTCACTACTACATAGCTTGGAGGAGGCAGAAAAGAATATCGGCCCCTATGCGAACTCCAATAAAAATGAATTCATGAGTTTCAAAAAGAATCAAGACATCTCCACACTCGACGGTAAGCTTCTTAAGCCAGTAGAACAATTCATATACCTAGTTAGTAATATTTCATCCACAGAAAGAGATGTCACTGTATGCATAGGAAAGTCATGGTCGGCCACATATGGTTATATCAGTACTGTTGTATGGCTGCACCACTTGGACCCTAACGGGAGCTACACAAGAATGCTGCGTGCAGTCTTGAACAAGTCGTGGAAACAGCACCTCAAAAGGAAGCCGCTGTATGGCCACCTGCCCCATCTCACAAACCATCCGAGTGAGACGGACTATGCATGCAGGATACTGCTTGAGAAGCAAGGACGAGCTCATAAGCTGCCTACCAAGGACCTACATATGCGAGGAGGCTTGTTGCTGCGCAGAAGACCTCCCAGGGGCAAGGAATTTTAGTGAAGGTTGGCGAGATATTGTCATGGATATCCGTGCTACTTGCGCGAGATGATATATATATATATGCTATGGTATGCTATAAGCAGTTTATCAGTCGTATGGAAATCATATTTCACTGACAAGTTAAAGAAACAATTCTTCTGAGTCGTAGTTGTATCGGTGCTAATATATGGCTGCACCACTTGGACCCTAATGAAGCGCCTAGAAAATATGCTAGATGGGAACTTCACAAGAATGCTGCGTACGATCTTAAACAAATCATGGAAACCACACACTACAAGGAAGCCATTTGCTCTGTATCACACAAACCACCCGAGTGAGACGAACATGATATGCTGGACACTTCTGGAGAAGTGACGCTTTCATATGGAAACCAGAACATGGGCACGCCAGCGTTGGCCATTCAGCAAAGACTTACATTGACCAGTTCTACGCGGATACTGGATGCAGCGTAGAGGACCTCTCGAGGACAATGAATGATAAGGACGATTAGCGAGAGATTGTCAAGGATATCCATGCTACTAGCGTGACATGATGATGCTGATATATATATTATATATATATATATATATATATATATATATATATATATATACACTTCTTTCTCTGGTACACCTCTTTTTTCTTTAATCTTATTTCTTATTTGTTTTTGTTCTTTTTTGACTTCATAAGAGTGAAAGAAAGGAATAATTGCAATTCTTTCTTTTTTTTTGTCTTTCTTTTTTCCCCTACCTACTGAATGTAACTGAATACATCACTAGGTTAATTGAAAAGAAATAAGATGAGAAGATTGTATTGCATCTATCCACCTAAGAAAAGTCGGTATCCAAAGATCTGTTGTTGTTGTTTGTTTTTACCTACCCTCAGAGAAAGACAGAACTATCCTATCGCCCAGTCATTTGTCTGACTTTCCCCGAAAGACGCTAAAACGAGTTGATGTAAAGTTTACCAAATTCAATACGCACACTTATTTACCCCAGGGGAAATTTTAGCGCAAACATTTGGTCGGCATTGTGTAAAATATATTTTCATTGAGATGGAGTATCAAATAATAAATATAATAAACGAGAAGTCATTCAAGGCTTCAAGACATGAACCAATTCTAGAGAGCTGAAATATTCGAACTTCAAAAGAAAAGAATTCGAAATGTTTATTCAACTAATTATTCACATCCCGTTGATCTAACTAATTATCTTCATAGGAAGTTATCCAGCAGGATACGTCAAATGATTAGATAACTTAGATAGATGTAGTGATCCGATCAAAAACAGAAATGTTTCAATTGATCATTTTTGCAAGATTCAGTATCTTGATATTTAAAACATTTTTGGATAGATTATCTTTTATTGCAAGAACAACGATTTTTAAACGTTTAGTGTGTATTTTTAATGAACAATAGAGATTTTTTAAACAGATATTGATTACAGAAATGTTATAAATAAGTCTTTTGACTAGGACACTACACTGACTCCGATTGTTCGGCTACCGTACGTGAGCTCTGGTGTGGGTTTAGTATTCCATTAGCGTTACTCCTAGATCCACTGTAGCCTGAAGTGGTAGTGTCTGTTAGGGTTTAATCTATGGTTTAATTTTTGTATGAAAATAATTAGTATTCGATAGCAATACGTGAAAACATATAACTGTATTCAAACAAATGATTATTAAATAGAATAATCATTTTTAGATAGGAACTGTTCATCCTCATCAATTCGTCCATTGCAGCATGGATTTCCATGACAATCTCTCGTCAACCATCCCTATCGGTCATCGAATTGTGGAGAGATCTCTACGAAACCCGTTTTGGATTTTCCTAAGGATTTTATCTATTTCTGCTCGGATGCGATTAAGAAGAAGGGCATTATATACTTTAGCAGCTATGTCAGTGTGAGTAGTGTTTAGCGATTCATTAGTCGCTTTTTTCGGTAATAGGAGAATGCAGCCTTTCGACCATTTCTCTACTGTAATCTGTTTATATAATGCCTTGCATACTCTAAGGATGTTGTCAAATTTCCTTATCTCTCATACCTCAGGGGATACTTCGTCGAAACTAGCGGCTTTCCTATTTTTCAGTTTTCTAAGGCCTTCATTAAGTTATTTACTAGTTTTAGGGTGTTATTTTCTATGATTTTTGGGGTAGTTCCTATGTTTCTGGAAGTGGTCTTTTCACTTTTGGAGTCTTTTTTTTTTTTGGCTGATTGCCTTTAATTTCTTTGTCAGTTCTATCTCGGAATTCGTAAGATTTTCTATGTTGGTATTAGTTGGGTTGGTTTTATTAAGTTGAGATGCGTTTTTAATATCATTTATCTTTTCTCTAACTGCTTCTGTCTCCCAAGTGGCAGTGTGTTTGTCTCTTAGTTCGCTTGGTATGCACTCAGCTGCTGCTTCAAGGTAGGCACTGGCAAAGTTTTCGTATTTTTCATTTGGGCTTACTGATATCCCTTGAAGAATGTTGAACTTATTTCTTACTGGTACTGAAGAGGAATCGCATATATCACTAATGGCAAGTGAAGACCTGTTATAACGTATAGATTTATTGGTTTGCGTTTTATTTCTGAGTAGAATTATGCGTAGTTTTGCCGAGACAATTCTATGATCGGAAGATATCCCATCGAAAGAGGACTATGCTTCGCAGTTCATAACGCTGATTATCTATTTTTTGTTTATTAGAATGTTGTCTAATTATGCTTTTGCGTTATCTGGGTAGGAGCCGGTCCATATTTTGCCCTTTCATTTTTGGAATTTAGAGTTAAAACATACAAAGCTGTTCTCAAGATAGAAGTTTGCTGTTTCTTTTTGGAATGTTGTATAAGCAGAATCTATTTTTTCCTTTTTGCCTACCTGCGCATTTATGCCTCTAACAATAATCAATACATTGTGGTTAGGAATGTGTCTGCATAGGGAGAATAGGTATAAAGCGTGGCAATGTCTATTTCATCACTGTAATTTGTAGGGCTGTAACACGAGGCAAGCGGGAGTTTCCATAAAATATAGCACTCATGATTCTCAGTTGGATTTTCTCAATGCTGTTTAATAATTTTAGAGCATTAGGACTGAGGAGACTTCCCACTCCACATAAAGTGACATTGACAGCGTTTTTCCATGCAAAAGTGCATCTATTATCAGTATCGTGGTGTTTTAGTTCTAATTCACTATGGTAATAACAATGCTCTTGTACCCATTGGCTCTCTTACCGACTTCAAAAGCCATTAGCCTGGATAGTTGAGTTCTTAAAGTCTAGACGTTGGAAGTTGATCAGTTAAAAGTTTCTTTTTGTATCTAAATAGATTTGTTTTGTGTTTAGGATCTGTAGTCGACTTTTCTGATACTGAGGCCAGAACTATATCCTTTTAGATTGTGCACCTTGTTAGTCTGTGCAAATAGTAATGTGATTGTTGGGAGTGATGTTGTTGGGGGTATGTAGCTGATTTTTTAACTCTGGGCCAGAGCCCTCATTGGGGCGTACCTTTTGCGGCACCACATGAGGAAACCAGTACCAGAAACCATGGGTAGCAGCGTGATTGATGTGACACATAGCGAAACAACCCCAAAACGAGTTAATGGCGTGCTTCACAAGATGAGAACGGATGAAGCTAATACCTCAACGACCAGGGTCGAACAGTTCAGTTAGGCAACTACTGCTACTCATCTCAAAGCCTGGCGAACTATTGATGAATCAACAAAACAACCACCGAAAGTTTTCCATGATATCGGACCAAGGAATAGTTAAAACCATTTACCTGTATGTAAATTAACTGTGTAAACTAAAACTAAAGTTATCTGGAAAGTACTATTATTACTTGGAACCATATAAATGTGTGCAAATAAATGAGTCTTACCGAATAGGAATATTTACTTTAAACCACATAATTGTGCATGAATTATTGATATTAGATAAGGAATATTTGATATATAATTGTGTAAACAAATCATTATGGACAAAATTCCAAATCGAAATGCCATGATATTAAAACAAATATTTTATTGCTATCAAACATTTAGAAATGAATTAAATTTTGCCATTAAATAACTCATAACGATTTGATATGTCATTAAATAAAAACAAAATAATACAACTATCTTAACTCTACCCACAGTATGTTGAAGTAATCATTTTGAAGCTCAAGATTATTCAGGTAACGACACTATCCTCAATAATAAACTCTAAACCTTAAACCCTAACCCTAATTAATCTATTTAGCATTGAAATCCTCATTATATCTGGATATATTTATGCAACCGTAACAGCAAAAACGGTATAGTATAGCGATATTATTATTAGAGCAACACACTTAAAATATTCTGAGAGAATAAAAAAATATTGGTAAATTTTTAATTGAATGGTGATTTCATGGTGTCTTCATTCCCATTAAACGTTCGTTTCTTAACTATAGGATTTTTCGATATTATTGACATAAATGTGTAATACTGATTAGAATTCACCACTCCTTCCCAAACTGAAGAATCAATATCAGCATTGGCCGCTGTTAGAACGGGAACCAAAACAGTTTACGGTTCCTTTAGTGTTTATATAAACCAAAATAATGAGTTGAAACCTGGGTTCCTCGATCTGATGATCTCTTCTATTTTTGTCCAGCCTGCTAGATTAGGCATATCTTGTTACACTTAGCCCAGTGGACGAGATTTTTAACTTCCAATTTTTTTTATTCAAGCACTTGGCTCTCTTTCATAACGTATCTATTCACATCCCGGAATTTTTCCTTTTCCTAGATTGACTACTTAATCAAGGCTCAAAAACCCAATCTGTCCTATTATTTATGAATAACTCTAGGGAGAATTGACGGATTAATCCATTTCGCAAGGGCATTAAATGAAATGCAAATCGACTTCTTTTTTGTTTGTTTGTCTCTTTCTTTCTTTCTTTTTTTTCTTTTCTTTCTTTCTATCTTATATTTTTCCTACATTTTTCATTCTTAAATCATATTCTCTTCTTTTTTTTGTCTTTCTTTTTTAAGTATTCATCATCTTTCCTGTGGCTTCCTATTAAGGCTCCTCATAAGCAAGGTTACGATCATCAAACGTGAAAAAATTCAGGTCGGGCGGCCATTTCTTTGCTATTTTTCGCCCCCAGATAATTATTATGTAACAGATTTTGTTCGGTGAAAAAGCAGCAGATGTCGCATGACGGTCGCATCACCCATTTGCTTCGGAAAGTTTTCCATGACGAAATTACTTGTACGCTTAGCGCCTAATCGAACCAGATGGTTTCAGCAAGAATTGGATTTTGTGGCCGAAAGAAAGAGAAAGAAAAGAATGAAAAAAAAAACATAATTGAAAAAATATAAATAAAAAATAGATAAAATAAACACGTGGACGTACGCATTTATATTCAGGTTGTTTCATGAAGTTTATATTATTCAGGTGGAAAAACCTAATATTTAGCAGGTGTGTCGTGCGCTAACCTCATTTGAGCATTCATTCTTTTGTGCTCAATCATTTACAGTATCGCACTGAGTGCCCTGAACCTCTTACCTTGTTCCAAATTAACAAATTACAAATTATTTTAGGTATTCCGTCGAAGGAAAATCATCCACTACCTAATCTCGCAGGTTCATTTCGACTTTGTAGATGTCCAATCCTGAGTTAAAATTTAAACTATGCTCATAAAAGAATTAAATTTCACATTCTGTCCGTGACACAGGGTTTGGTTGAATATATATTCTAATATTAATGTTAGTGAAATATTTTCTAGTGTTAAAATGTTTTATAACTGAATGGACATTTGCGAGGTTGGCAATATAAGACATAAGACTTTAAAAAATAGAAAGTTGATTTTCTTCTAAACTAAATATTTCAGAATGTTATTATATTTAGGGAAGGATTATACAATTAAAACGAATACAATCAGGTATTATCTTGTACTAAACTCTACATCATACAGACAAAAATATATGTAACAGTTTAAAGATAAGTCCAGCTCTCGTATATATTTAAGCTATTTATATGGGTTGCTTCATTAAACCGCTGAATGTGGAATTACCTCTTGGCTATTATTCTTCTCAAGACCTGTTAGAGCCTCAACCAGGGGCCCTATAGATCTGTAGGACAAGTATTGGTATTCAATAGGAATGTGTGAAGTGGTGGAACTATGTGATAATAAATTATTATCTCCATGAACGTTTTTCACACGCGCCTATGCCGGTGGTTCACTGTAGGCTGAGGGACAGCAAGTTTCCCCAGGTCTCTCTGACTCTTCTTGGTATTCTAGCTGATCTTAACAATGCTGTTTTCGGATGATCTCGATTCTTGCTCAGATTTCCAATACCTCCAGGTCTTTTCCAAAACCTTTGGGACCGCTCATTACGATTGGTACGACCTTTATTTTATAATCTACAGTTTTTTTCCAGCTCTCTGGTATATATATATATATATATATATATATATATATATATATATATATATATATATATATATATATATTTGGTTACCATATATAAAGTAATAATTATACACGAATGCAAATAGAATCAGCAGCTTAGCAGTTTTTTAAGACTATTTTACACAGCACCAATTTATTTTTGTATCTTAATCTTCTCTTTCCAAATCACTTACTTTACAGGTGAATGTTAACCATTACACAGTGAAGATTCCATATCCAAATTCAGTTCCTGTCCATCTAAGGACTTATTGATCCATTCTCATCTCTATGAAAAGTAATTAAACCCTTTTCGATATTTCCCACTTGCTATTATAACAACCGGATATTATTGTTTTCATTGCACACGACTCACCAGCAGCTGTTGAGTGCTGGCACAGTTGCACATTTCCTGTCTGCTCTTTCCATAGGATAATTACCCAACACAACCTGAGCCAATCAGCGGATGTCTTAAGTCATACGTTACATAGCTGTGAGCGAAGGAAAAGGATATCGATATTGTGTAATGGAGGCTCAATGGATGCAAAATATTTATATTTCAATCAAGAAAATAAAAAAAGGTAATGGAATACAACGGATAGGGATTATTGAAAAAAAATCCTCTATTCATGCATTACGGTTTAATAACATTTGAAGAAAGAGATTATCTGTGGGCTACAGAGATATAAGAACCGTACACAACGGGGCTTATGTGTATGAAACTAAAATACTTCTGAAGATTTCGTGAGTGTGGTGTGTCCCTTCATTGCCACTATTTCCACGTATACGCTGACCCGGAAGGTCCCATCTATGGGTCAAATAAATATATTTAAAAAATGATTCCAATTCGATAGAACTTTGTGAAAAAAACTCTTAAGAAGAAATTTACACAAAAAGGCTTTAATGTGTTTCCTTAACCTCTAAGCAAAAATTAACCCTCATATATATGCAGATCAAATCCTGTTCAGATAGGTCCAAAAATGCTCTCTTAATTTTTGTGACATTTTTTTCTGATATCACACAAATCAATCTTAACATTTTAAAACTATTACTGTTTTTATTCGATTTGATAATTTGTTACTCTATTAGCAAAATAATCTAATTGGTCAATAGACTTATTTTTTGAATTCATGGAGGCAAGAAATAAATGAAGTTTTATTATATTTCGATAATTAGTAGAATTTGCTGAGATTTTAAATGGCAAGTTACAAACAGTCATCAATGAAAAGAAAATTTATCTTAGAAAAATCTATACACAGATTTCAGCAGATAAAACTAAATGATAACAATGTCAAAATAGTCGTTGATTAATTTTTATGCCACGTCAACTCGCTTTAGTTTATGCCTTGAGGTTAGGGAATCCGGTTCATTGTATTTTCCTATTTGTATTGTGTAGTTTTTTCCTCACACGTTATTTTGCAAAGGGTCGTATCGAATACGAATTATTTTAAAACATATATATTTTACCCACATATATGGAACCCTTGCATGTAATAATACTCCGAGGCAGAGTAGACCCTGGATTATGGCAATGAAGGGGTACTCTTCACTCTCAAGATCTCAAGAACTAGAGCCTTACTCTGATATGCATTTTAGTGTTATACACAGTACACCCCCTTTTGGGAGGTGATACGTCTCGCCTACATTGCTTTATTATGCAATGATTTAATAAATTCATAGTTAAAATCAATGATATCTTTATGAAAAATGTTTGAGTTTTCCACAATAACTAGTAAATAACCCTACGATTTAGGCAGCTTTTCAGCTATTTTGAAATAACGGTTTTAGAATCAAATGTTTTGTTATTTGAAAACATGAATCAATTTCTACGGGTCTCTTTATTAGTAATCTCGGCAGATCCTGAAGTGTCTCTTCAAGGTTTCATTTTGTTCTGACTTAAATGTTACTTAAAAAACAACAACAAAACCTTCACAGAGTTTTAGACATAATCTTTATCCATGGCTGAACGAAAAACCCAACGGTCTAAATTCACATTCTAAACCGGTGAACAAATTCAAAAAGAAAGCTTTTAAGTTTCAAGTCATTCTCATTTCAATTGTTGGTAAAACGTTTGGCAAGGAATTCTTTCATTGTCAAATTCTTTAAATCCAATTGCCACTCATTTTTATTTGCTTCAGGTATTCAATATAAAATCACTTAATGGTGGCCCCCTTTTAAAAAATCTAATATTTTTTCTATTTTTGTTCCTATTTTAATAGAGCAATGATGTGTGCTGGGTTATTTTTTTCGGTTATCTTAAAATATTTGTTTACACGTCTCTTTAGACTGAATTTAGAGTTTCATTTTTTCCTTAATTGTATTATAAAAATAATTCTATATTTATTCTTTAAAAAAAGAAGCATTTTATTATTCCTTCCAGTTCACTATCGTTTATTGTATATTTATATTTTTTGTCATCTTTTTTACATCTTTCTTTTTAATTGAATTCAATTATTTTCTTGTCATGCAGTTCCGTCTTTTCAATTCTCCTTTTCTATCTTTCAATTTGAATTAAATTTTACTGTTTTATCTCCCGATTTATTTCACCTTTTTGTTTTCATTTCGATATTTTCTTTTACCAGTTTATTTCAGCTCGTTTGTTCTGATGCTGTTTTATTTTGTTTTTAGTTTCATTCATTTTTCTTATTTTCTTTTATTATAAGGACTTCTCACTAGTTCCATTTATTTCTTTATTGCCACCCCATCTGTCTGCCTGTCTCTCTGTCTGTCTCTCACTCTATCTATCTATCTATCTATCTATCTATCTATCACTTTCTCTCGGCGTTTTTGTTGCTATTTATCCCAACATTTAACTCTATTGTTATTTAATCAAAGTTTTCTTTCTTTTTCTGATATTTTAAATTTCTTTTTACGGCGTTTTAATTTCAAGTTTTATTATTGTTCATTGCCCATCGATCCACCCATCCTTCATTCCATATCCACAATTTTCTTTCTTCCTCTCGTCCATTTTCCCATGATGCACCTTTGCCCGCAATGTCTACAAGGAATGACGTCAGGCTTTTTTTGTAAATCTGCCTGCATTCATTTAAAACTATTGGAAAAATGAACATGAAAAAATAAATTATATTTTCTTTAAGGTTAAGATTTAATAAATAGAACTGTGTAATGAAATAAAATCGTCATTTCCGTTTTTTCCACTTCCTGAATCCACTTCCGACTTCCTATATCTGTTATCTGTAAAATAGTTGAACAATCAAACCGAACAAGTCACACACGCAGATTGGCATAGACGAATTCCTGTGTTCATGACTATATTTTTTGTCAATTGAAATTAATTATAAAATTTCAAATTACCTGCTATAATAATAATAATAATAATAATAATAATAATAATAATAATAATAATAATAATAATTCGTAGACTCGAGGAATCCACTAAAACAAGCAAAGAAAAACTAATTACAACAGCCAGTACCAGCAATGGGAACAAATGGAAAAACAGAAAATCAACAAAAACTAGAAAACAGAAATAGGAAGAAAAACAAAAAATTACTTTAAGCGACAAACTTGAGACATCACACACGAAAATACCCGAACATGTCTAAGAGGAGGAGACCTTAAGTGAGAAACCGAATCTATGAAAATAAAAGCACACATTAAGGTCACACTGACCAATTATATTTAAGTGTAAATAGATTAGACGCAACCTAATAGCAAATCTAGGATATGTTAAGAGAGAAGAAAAACTGTTAATGTCATAATGTGAATGCAGCAAACTAGATAAAAGAGACTTGACTGGCTTGGATAGGTGATACACTGGGAATTGCGTAAGAAATTACATTTTGAACACAGTACCACATTATGTATACACAAACCAGAAATCTTAGAGACACATAAAATTATCTACGATTTCGTGTCACAAACGGATAATCTAATCCTGACCAAGAGGAGTGTAGTTATTATATGCATTCGGGCATTTTTTGTTGTGATTTATTTTCTCTTGTTTTTGGCTACCTTTGATATTTTTCGGCTTGGGTTGTTTTTATGCCTCTTTTGTTTGTTGCTTTACCATTTGCATTGACTGTTCTCCCCTAAGGATATATACAGCTGGACAAAGTGCATTTTTGTATTTTCTATAGAGTGATACTGCCAGATATCTAAGTAATATCTTTATCTGCACCTGTATTTATCATATCCAGTGTTCTACCTATTACTAGCACCATGGTAGTTTTAAGGTGCCATATTTTCTTTTGTTTTCTATTTCCAGGTCTTTGTATTTACTTATTTTATTATATTCTATGATTGATATATCTGGTAGCATTGATGTGTCAATTAGAATGCAAGAATTTCGATGAATTAAAAGAAATGCCTTGCAAGAGAAAATCTTACATGGACGATACGCACAAAGAATTATAAATGCTGATAATTATATAGAAAATGAAAATAGTCGGTGTCTGAAAAATGCTGTACTGAAACAGAGAAAGAGGGGTTAATAATTGCAGTACAGAACCAGGGTATACCAACGATAAACTATTAGAGAAACATTTTTTTAAACGGATCAAACCCAATATGGGGGCTGTTAACAAAAATGAACCGATTGGGCACTTCGTGTCCGATTGTCCTATCTTAGTTCCGTTAGAATATAAAGAAAGGCACGATAAAATAGAACACTATATTCCTTGAAAAAATGGATAATTATTATGGAAATCTGAAGACACTAACCAGGACCAATAATAATAATAATAATAATAATAATAATAATAATAATAATAATAATAATAATAATAATAATCATCATCATTATTATTATTATTATTATTATTATTATACAAAAATAATAGTATCAATTAACAAGAAGATAACGTGTGGATTTTGTCGTCCCGTCGGTGAAAATAAAGAAAACAAGAAGAAGGTCAAATATTTGGATCTTGTCGCAGAACTGAGGGTTTTATATATTGATTATTTTTCATTGAATCCTGAGCGGTAGCAAGCAAGTGTCCAACAGTCTTCTGATCTCAACAAGGCTATGCTCTGGATGGTTTCCATTCTTTCCTTGATATCCAATTCCTTCGGTTTCCTTTCCAAGCCATCAGGGACCGTTCCAAGTGTATCTACTACAATTGTTATCACCATTAGCCTCGTGGTCTACAACTTTTCAGCTCTAACGCAGGATCCAAGTATATGACAATAAAGAGGTACACCGCAGTCCCCAGATATCAATAGCTTGATTTTCACCATCAGGTGCTGTTTAAAACACACCTTTTTTCACCAGGGAAATGTCAGCCTATTGTAAGGTAGCTCATATCGGCAATTCTCAAGCAAGCTTGTCAACCTGAAAAAACCCAATTACGTTACTTTCTTGACTTAACACATATGTTCAATCACTTATGGATTTGATCTATGGGTTTAATACGTAAGATATGTAAACAGAGAGAGAGAGAGAGAGAGAGAGAGAGAGAGAGAGAGAGAGAGAGAGAGAGAGAGAGAGAGAGAGGGGGGACATATGTCAAATCAGAATTACTTATATTCACATACAACATATAAAACATAACCATCACTTTCTCAAACATCGTATTATGTTACAACAACTACCCACAAAGCTATGGCTTCCCTCTTTGCCACTGACATAGTGATAAGGTTAAACTTTTGCGCTGGTCAAATTAAATTGGTCAGTTCTATTGGCCAAGGAACTGAGACTCCCAAAGATCGAAGAGCCTTCCATCAGGCGATGACAACCTGATTGATCGGCCTCAAAGGAAAGGGGAAAAATCGAGGTTACAAAAGAGAAATGTGACGGAAAAGTATAGGAAATTACCTACCAATGAACATGGCAATATTAAATCAACCAGTAATGGCGCGAAAACTCCTATCAAATGGCCGTAAAATTCGTTTACGCTTCTTTCGCTTCCATTTTTTTCTCTTGAGATCTAATGGACGGCGCCAGGAACATCTCTATTTATACTGCCTAAAAGTGTTGTCGTCATGTAAAATGCTTATTCTGTGAATTATTCAGATTATTATAAATGATTCACAACCTGATCTATATCTTTCCTCTCCTCTCCCCTCTCTCTCTCTCTCTCTCTCTCTCTCTCTCTCTCTCTCTTTCTCTCTCTCTCTCTCTCTGTTCTTTCGTGTATTAATTTTCGGTGGAAATTTAATTGTGTACTATCACTATTTAGTAATTATTATCCTTTTATCAGGGAGATCTTAGAAGTGGATACGATATGATTCAACTCTTTGTTAACTAAGAAAATGCCTGGAAGATGAATCTATGGGAATACATATTGCCGATTTTTAAACATATATCTTTATCCTCGTGTTAGAAACAAAGGAAAAGGGCATATTAGTGGGAAAATACTCGCTAGCAACGCTGAAAATAGATTATCAGAATGAAAAAATGAAAATGGCCATTAATAATCTACTTAAATGTAATCTATATCCGAAAAAGAATTTAAAATGGAAAAAAATAGAACAGCGTAAGATAAAGAATAAGGAATGGGAGAAAGAACTGAAGAAAACATAGAGGAAGAAATAATGAATGAAAGAGAAATGAGAGGGAGAAAGAAAAGAAGGGACAAATAGAGAGAGAGAGAGAGAGAGAGAGAGAGAAGAGAGAGAGAGAGAGAGAGAGAGAGAGAGAGAGAGAGAGAGAGAGAGAGAGTAAAGGAGAGAATGGTCAATAATATCTGTATCTAAATAGAATCTATTACAAAAATTGTTACTTGTTAGGTTGAAATTAAAAGGAAACAACGTTAGAGCGAGCAACTGGCTCATTCAAATGACGTATTGAAACATACAATATTTTATATAAAACGTGATATCATGAAGTCATCAGTCGTTTGTCTAAACATAAGTTCATGATAGAAAAAAGCATGCCATGGTTTCTTGATTGAAAGATTATACTGCAAACAGGGATGTTTATATTGAAAATACTTTTAAAAATCAATGTTTTGATATCTGAGATATAAGTATTTCCTCTTGCAAGAGTTTCGCAACAATAAATTGAGGGGTTTTGAACTTGATGAGATATGTATGTATGAGGGCTGGCAGATTTAGTCAGGGAATGGTAGCAGACCGGAAAGACTGATCAAGTAGAACACCACGACAGAGGATAAAATCAAGTTTCAAACTAGAAGAATACTAGACAGTCCGATGAACAATTTGATAAAGTATAAAAATCAAAACAAAATATTAACATTATTCTACTACACTAATATTTTAGGGGTTAGTAGTCCCGTACCGAAGTGGATAACATACTGGAGTTTAATATCATAGTAAGCGGGTTCAAACTCCAGTCACACTCTATCGTTCATTTTTGGGAAAGTTATGAATGCCATCATGTCCTATATATGGGTTATATAGTAGCACTACTGTTCTTCTACGCAGTTGGTTTTATCATTAGATAACTCACACAGTTTGATATACCATTAAACAAAGAAACCAAACCAAATTAATAATTTGCTCATAGTTACATGATATCAAGTATTCCAATAAAATACTAATAATTTGAGCACAATTAAGGGTTTCAAGTGCTCCAAACAATTGTATGGTTCCAAGTAACTATTAATAATATTCATTTGCACACAATTATCGCAGATATTTTGCACACAGTTATATATTTTCAAGAATGTTAATTTGCTAGCAATTACATACATTTAATTGACTATTTATATCAAGCACAAATAGTTTAATTACCTCAAATGGTTTTGAGAAATTATTTCTATCTAAGACAAATCATCTGTACTTAGTTATATGATTTCAACTATTCCTGTTTAATAAAAATAACTTGGAAGTAATTGAATCATCCCCAATCGTTTTAAACAGGTAAAAGCTTCATACTTAGTTACAATATAAAATCTTTAAAAGCGAATGTAGTTCAAAATAATACTGTACATAATCTATGACATCTATCTTACTCAGATGGGACAGTAACACCTATTATCTATCCGGGTCAAAGTGGATCATAAAATAGTGGAAAAGAATGGTTGACTACACACTCTACAGAGCTGGTGTCTCACCACCGGATACAGTTTGATGTCATAATCAAAGCAACCTTTTTGATGGAGATGGGTTTTATCCTCTACAGGTAATGTAGTCGGTAAATTATAGGTGGCAAAAATTCGCCGATCAACTTCTCTGTAGGGGAGAGAAATAACAGGATTGTTGCTTTTTGTATTTATTGTAATTTATTAATCTTCCGTCTAATATATGAAATAGATACTTGAAATTTCATTTAGAATCGGGAAACCAAATTTCATGTAGAATCAACCTCACTAATTATAATTTTTGATGTCCCAGATATACTTACATGGGCTGTATTATAGAAAAGAAAGATAATACAGAAAATAAAATTGGCATATTTCGTTATAAGGATAGCTTCATCAGAAATAATTTTATTTTTCAAAAAGAACTTTACACGTGACAAAAAGATAGAAGTGTAACGTTTTCATTTCCTTTCATCGATTATTTCATTTTATTTGTTTATTTTTTATATATATCCTGTATCGATTATGTTTTGACATTATTATATGAGTTACCGTCTTCAGTTGATGTGTGTTGTTTACATGATTTAATATTTCACCCTAATTGTGTATTAATTTAGTGATGAGAAGGGATATATTGTAGAAATCAGACAGGATCCTAATTGAAATAGTCACATAGATCTATTCATTTATCTATCAATCTCTTAA
>CM042160.1:20140332-20167832 GCA_023376005.1 Doryteuthis pealeii | reverse complement strand
TTTACACTTCGTCTAAGCAAATGCAAATTTAGATTTTTTTATAAATTAAAAATAGGCTTTTAGTAATTAAAAAAAGAGTTTTGTTGAAACAGAGGACTTTGCAAATACACCGGCCTGCATGATTACAAGACCTAATTCCTTGAAATTTCCAAAATTGAGGATAACTGAATCAAATAGGGAAATAACTGTTGTTTGGCTTCATGTTGATCCCTTGTTGTAGTATTTAATACTTCTTTGGGCCGCTTTCTCTTCAAGCAAAGTCATGGGTTCATGTAATTCACAATAATTATCATTTGAAAAAAAAAAGAAGATTCAAGTAACTATTCTTAATACAAATAGTCGGTAATAATATAGTTTCAAAAGATTCCTCCCAAGTACTAATAATTTTTAAACAGACTTATTTGATCTAAATATGGGGCCATTGCATGTACTACTACTTAGATCTAAAAATGGTGAAAGTGACAGGGTGACTCAGTATTTCCTAATGCTATAATATATATATATATATATATATATATATATATATATATATATATATATATATATATGCGCGCCGAGTGTATACTTACCAAAATGTGGTGTCCTGAGTATGAAGCAAAACTCCATCGGGGACTCGGATCCAGTTTTGGGGCTCTGTAGATTAACCCTTCATTGCTATTTATTCACAGGCCCATATTGATTCGGGGTGATAGTAATTAACATTCATTCAATAGCAATGCTGGAAACCGTGCATGTAGTGCAAAAATGAGTACTATTAAATAAAATTAGATATGAAACCATTTCCAAATTACTTGTAATAAAAATAATTACTTGAATAGGCTTAATATTATTAGTGACTCGAAA
The DNA here is from genome assembly GCA_023376005.1 of Doryteuthis pealeii. Classification (NCBI taxonomy): domain Eukaryota; kingdom Metazoa; phylum Mollusca; class Cephalopoda; order Myopsida; family Loliginidae; genus Doryteuthis; species Doryteuthis pealeii. The sequence continues at coordinate 20,166,989 of CM042160.1, read as the reverse complement.
CTAAAATTGGTTCTTGATCAAATATATTAAACCATAAAACGTCACATTTTCAAATGTAGCTTTGTAAATTTGGCACGTGAACCAGTCTAGGAAAAAGGAAAACTTTGAATTCAAAACAACTGTTATCCATATAAAAACTGCTTTGTGCCAAATTTTGCCTGTATCAGAGGGGTTGGGTAAATACAAACGTCTGGTTTGATCTGGTTGTTGGTTGAGATAGTTGAATAATTTCCATTGAAAGTAAATTTAATTTTCAACCCCTAGTTGATACGTATCTACACAACCAGTCAGCCATGAGCAGGATGTGACACAAAAGTCATATTCTAAGCGTAAAAGATTGAATTCACAGTTGTCATCCTAGACTTGTTGCCAAACTAAGGCTTTCCAATTATTTACCCATGGTTAAAGGGTGAACATATGAATTCATGTTTTTCCCAAGAGCAGCAGTGTGAAGTGAAATGCAAACAACCTAGTCCAGGATTTGAAGTCGGGTCTTCCAGTCCGTTTCCTATAATGATAACCGTTACATTAAGCATGTCTCCAATCGGCGAACTAGTTGGGTAATTTTTTCAGAAATTTTATCGGTTTGATATAAAATAAACAATTATAAAGTCTTCGATTACATCTAACTCTGTTGAGTTTTCAACAAGAACTCTTTTTCTGTCTCTAGCGACCAACATCTAATTCTTTCCAACACCAGAGCCAGGTAGCATTCCATGATTGATTCTCGAACATCTGCACTTAGTCTCATATTTTCTCATGAATAAACCCAGTGTTCGGGAATTAGAATAAGCTGTATTCCCTGAAAAATAATAAGAATAGTCTAAAAGGGGGAGTTCTGCGTATGACAATAAACAGCGTCTGATAGTGAAATTCAAGTTCTATTTATCTGGAGAGTGTAGATTACACTATCATCGTCATTACTCATAAATCCACTCTGATCGCAAGTAATATTACCTGTAAAGGTCCCATCCTATGAGTAAAAAGATCAGTCTAAAATTATTTGTATTTGATGGGAATATATGTCATATAACTGTAAATTGTTTGTATTAATTATAATTACTTAAAGCTATAATTGTTTACTAAGGATCAGTATTAGTTGCAAATAAATTATTAAATAGAAATGATTACCAAAAACTATTGAATTTTTAATATTGGGTAGGAATACTTTATATATAACTGTCTAAAAAAGCTCTTGAGTAACAAGAATATAAAACATATGAATATGTGAGTACAGGGAACAAGATTCCTTAACAATTGGGCATGAAATTACCGTAGATTGGTTGACATATTATTAGACTCAATCAATCACTCATTTTCCTTTGCTTTTCTTTTAATGATTATTTGATCATTCTATATACGTTTATTTATATATCAAATCACCTTGTATTATTTAACATTCATAATTTTATATTTTCTAATGCTCTTCAGTCTTTGACACATCTATTTCTCTCTCTATTCTTACATTCATTATTTCACCATTTTTACACTGATTTTACTTCACAACAGGGGATAAAGTCAGTTTATTATAAGAATCAGTGACAGAGCGGTAGGTAATCAAGAGAAATATTATGTTTTTAAATGGAGGATGCAATTGCAAACATTATTGAAAATGTCTCTAAGAAATGCAAATGTTCGTTAATTCTTATAACGTTTAGTTTAGTTTCCTAATCAATAACTATTGAATGTAAACTTGGAAATGAGTAATATAATTTTTTTTTTAGTGATTATGATGTAGTTAAAACTTTATGTAAAAATTATAGGCATTTTGACATCATGTGTATGATGATATATAAATAAAATATATTTTGACATTGATACGTTTTTTTTCCTCCTCCGCTGTCCTTATAAATAAATCAAGCATGAATATAACATATCAAAGCAAATTTATGCATGACTGAATATGAAAAAATAATACAACAGTATTAAGTAATAAAAGAAGATTTGAGTGCATTTCAAAATCCTTGATATTAAAAATACTTTCAATTGAGTTGCTTTTCGTGACAAGGAAAACTTCAAATATGACAGTTAAGTGATCACTGTATTATATTTTTATTTTGCATAAATCAACACATATCTATCACGTTATTTCTGTTATAATATATGGATATTTATAGAAGCTTAATGATTCATTCAGAACATTTTCCACTTCCTTGTTCGAAGGTCTATTTCGAATATTTGCTACAACCACCAAGATTTATAGCTGCGTTCACCCGGGATTACGCCGTATATATTCGACACCCTCCTACTTATCTCAGGTATCCAGCACGAATGTAGCTCATTGGTGCGATGGACCAGCTTTAGTGCAATTGATTTTCGGGAATGATCGGTTCAAAACATCTTATTCTGAGTACATTTTCACTATAGGTTTTCGTTTAGAATATCAGTTTGACACAATGTTTCTATTACTCATTTTATGAAACTGCCAAAGCCAAAGAACTGAGCCAATCAACTAGAACTCGCATTCGTTGAATTTAACTAAACTCCCCTTGTTATGGTATTAATTTAGCAAATTAGTCCCAAATATCAACTAGTATTTTGATGATAGTTTGCTCCACACTTGGGTCCGCATATATATGGCCTTGTGTATATATTATATATAATGTTTACCACTCTAACTCTCTTTCGTGGGGCCGAAGAGATGATAGTTTGAGGCAAACATTATTCCAGTGACGAGGAATTGAAATCTGTAGTGAAGAAATGGATCAAAGTACTGTCAACAGAATTTTACATTCTCTCATTCGAAGGTGGAACATTGCTACTGAGAGAAACGGACTATGTAGAGAAGTAGAGTAGTGATCAACAGAGGACCAGCTTCATTTTGATGTATGATACATGTTCCTGTGTTATACTTGTCTTAAACAAAATGGCATTACTTTTTTACTCACTATAGTAAGTAAATCTAAAGCTTCTGAATATTATTTTGTGTTTCTTTTGGCTTTAGGCTTTTCAACTTCCACCATCGATGAAGCTTGTGACAGCCGGTCAACATGTTGACCGAAAAACGAAGAGTCAACTACGAGACCTGTGTGTGAAATGGATCATAGGATGGTTGGAAATTGTAGCCCACAGAGAACAAGTAAGGATTTGCCAGAAATATTCATGTAATAAGATATTTCCTTCATCAACTCAAAAATACCCCTTCACTTTTCCCTCTTTTTAGGCCGGTCCGGGGTGGAGTGAAATACACTAATAAAGTGAGTAGTATTTTTTCTAGAACCACGTATCTGACTTTCCTCGTGGAATTTTTTGTTGTATCTTCATTTCGTCTGTTTCCGGCAACTTGCATCCAGCAATGAAACATTTTTTTTATAAAAACGATTGTTAGCGGTTTATTTAGTGGTGATTTTGTTTGTGGCTTTAGTGGTGATTTTGCATGTATTGTTCCACACTTATTTTACTGATGGCGTTGATCGAGAAGGAATATCTAACTATGATCAATAATCCCCAGGAAGCCATGTTGCTGCAAGACTTAACTAATCGTTCACAATTTAAAGTTTAACGGAAATAAATAAGGAATCATTTACTTTTGAAATAAAGTCTCAAGACCAGACGTATTGGACTCTCAATGAGAATTGACATCAGTAACAGTGTTCTGCTATTCTAGCACGCAAACCATTAGGTCTGTTGGTGGTATCCGCCTTTTGCATACATGCGGCTAATACTATAGACAAAAAGAAAGATGTTTAAAGCAATAATTCTCTTCAGTGTCACATTAATATATCAAAAAATTAAATAGTTATCTGCAAAGAATAGTATTCGTTTTTGTTTTTAAGATGAATAAATGATATGAACATTTAATCGAAGTAAACTTTTTGTCTGCTTAGTAGATTTATTATTTCACAATGTGTGATTGAAGTGACAATTAAGAGTCGTTCTATAATATGACTTCCATCAAATAATTATTTCTATTTTTAATTTCATTTTTATTTTGGATTAATTCTCTTTTATAGCAACTTCATGAAAAATAGGAAATTAAGGAAAAATTATCAAACTATATCAAAATAATCCAATGTATTACATAAAACATTAAATAATTTGATTTATCACGGCAAATATGAGAATCCAGCAGTGTACAATTATGCCACACGTGTTAAAAAATGAAACTGATATTAAAATCATGGTAGGTATACAATAAATATTTACCACTCTTATATACTTTATGTAAGAGGTCACATGATGGTTACAGAAAACCATTCTCGATCTATTTTTGCCTCTGATGTGCGTAGATATATTGTATCTGATCCTTACGAGGGAAAGGTAATACAACATGGCTATCTTTTACCAAACCTTTTCAAGTAAGGCTTTTGCTATTTTAACCCCCTTCCATTTTGTTACCAAAAATATGTATGTAAAATTATAACTGTTGGGATACCTTTAGACATTTAAATTTTTAATAGCACTGGTAGCTATATTGTGCATATAGAAAATAAATATTCCTGTATGTACAAATGAGTTTATCTTATCTTTCTTTCCGTTGTGTTTCGTTTTAGTCTATGATAGTTACACTAATGATAATACTGGGATTTACACATATCTTTAAGAAGATTAAAGGGTTTTTGCTAAGAAAATTTTACAACACCTGTTTTATAGTAACAATTTGAAACATTGTAAATTAAACAGCTGCAATTCAATTCCTGATATCTTATCCAGCGTAGACGGGTATATTAGCTAGTAGATACTTGCAAAAAAAGAGAGATCTTTCGTGAGAATCGTTAGAGTTTGGCTTGATGTTTGATCTAGCAATTTGCCTTGAAGTTAGATGTACGATGAATTAGCATGTACCTGAATACGCCATAAGGCATGTAAAGTCCAATAGAGAAATGGGCACTTAAGAGCATCATGTGAAGGTCAACTGCATGCAGATAAAGATATCTGCATTTTTTTCTTTAGGGGATTTGCAATATCAAACATCATGAACACAGCACTCGCTTTAACACTTCTGTTTTCTTGCTTTCAGCAAAATCATCGTCACCTTCGATGAATCCATACTAGTTTAGAATTTGAGCTGGGAGAGCGGAAAAGTTTACTCTATGGAACAAAAATCTATTTTCAATATACATATTCATTGGAATTAACCCTGAAGATCCTTAGGGTTAAACTCGAGTAGGTTATTTCTATATGATATATAATACTATATAATATGTAATGCTATATATATATATATATATATATATATATATATATTGGTTTGAAAATGGCATAAACAAGAAACTGTCAGTTACAGAGCGCCATAGAATTTATGTCCATGCTACGCAAATTCATATATATATATATATATATATATATATATATATATATATATTTTATGGGGGTAGGGTGTGAGTGCATGAGTATGCGTGTATACGCATTTGTGGGCTGATGTGTATTTCTGTGACAAGGTACTTGCGTACGTGTTTGTGTATGAATATGAACGTATAAATACATTTCTACAAGTGAATATGCGCCCGCGCGTGTGTGTAAAAAAAAGTTATATAGTAAGTTTATTTTAAATTGTTCGCTATCCTAATTATTTATGTTCTCAAAAATGTACCCTACCAAATGTTGAATATCTATCTATTTATCTATCTCTGCTTCCCTCACTCTTCTCTCTCTCTCTCTCTCTCTCTCTCTCTCTCTCTCATATATATATATATATATATATATATATATATATATATATATGGAGAAAGGTAGACAAACACGAGATGTTGTTAACAATAGATGTAGATTGCATGTAGTGATGTCGAGGTTGTAACATTTCGGTGTGTTAGACCGTCTTCAGGACTTTAGGAATAGAGTTCTTGCTTCAATGGTGAACATTTTCATACTGGTGAATTAGGAGGTCGTGAATAAGGGGAGGGGTGGTTGCTTGTTTGTGTCAGAAGAGATTGGAGGTAGATATTCCTTTTCTCTCAGATAGGGGATGTAGCAAAGTGGATTCTGATAGTAGTGCCACAGGTGATAGGTATTTGGGTTATTATATGTGTATCGTGGATGGCATAAGAATTGATTATCAGGATTGGTTACACTTTTGACTACTATGCAGCAAACTAGATTTAGTGGAGTACTGTCTGCGAGGAAAACAGCAGTTGGTTTGTTTGTTGGCTGGAATTTTACTGAACTCTAGAATTGGAACTTCACCATCTGATAGAGCTTAACGTCGTACCCAGAACAATAAGACCCAAAGCCCCCGACTTCTAGCACCCATATGATAAGCTTATTACTAAGGTTATTTACCAAGTGTTTGGACATACCATGAGAGCAATAGAGTCAGGACAATCATATAAGTGATAGAGCCTGACGTTACCAGCTGATTGATCGGGGGAGTTTCTTCGACCGCCCGTCTCGCATAAGTAAGAACCAAAGAAAGTGGAGTGTTGCATGTCATGAACTGCTCATCCACAAGAGTTCCATCCTTATCATCATGGTCGCCACCCATGTTGACCCATTGAGGGATGTCACCCCTCTGCAGAGGTGCAGCCGTTAAATTCCAAAGCCCCAGCTTTAGTACACTGCTGGGAGTGGGCGATAAAGCAACTTTTCTTGGCATTAAATCGCAATAAATTTCGACCAATACTTACGGGGCGTAATGGGTATAGTTGTGTAAAATGCAGCCGTCAAACCGAGTTCAAATTCTGAACGAAGCTGTTTGCATTTCACAAAGCGCGAATAACTTTAGGAAAAGTATAGATCTAACTATTCTTCCTTCAACTGTGGATTAATAATAGGGTTGATGGGACTATGTGACCTTGGTATGGCAACAGGTCTAGAAGAAAGAAAACCGTTGTGATTCACTTAAAAACTTATATTGTGTTACATAATCGTGAAAAAGAAATACATTTTTTTTTAACTTAACTTAAAAATTGACCTTATGTTTTATTCTTGTTTTGAAAAATAAAGAAACATATTTTAGGATAAATACATACATGTTAAGCTACGCGGACCGTTATATGAAATGGAATCGGTGATCCAATTTCAAATCCTGGATGAAGCTGTCTCCAATTCTCTTCGCGCTACAACTATAAAGAAAGGAACGAATCCACCTCTCCTCCCACAAGGTATATGTAAATAGTAGGGAATACAGGGTCCTTGGTAAGGCAACAAGTCTAGAAAAAGGAAAACTCAGAATTAAAACCTGCTTTAATCTGCTTAAAATTGACCTTGAGTCACATCCTGCTTGTGGCGAAAGTGTTGGGTAAATAAATAAATGTCAGACTACTGGATTCAGATTTGCAAGAAAGATCTAAAGCGTCCTGGTGCGTGAACTCATGTATGCAGACAACACTGCCCTCCTGGCACATAACCACCAAGACGTTCACGAAATAATCACAAGGACTTTACAAAGGCATTTGAGATGAAAGTAAATCTGAATAAGACCAATGTTATGTATCAGCCTCTTCCGACATCACATAACACTGTCCAAAACATTGATAAAGAGTCAGGTTCTAGCACAAGTAAATACCTTCAGAAACTTGGGCTCCAGATGTGCCATCAATAAAAAAAAACAATGCAGCTTAATCTCCGAATCTCAAATGCTTCTAAAGCATTTGGCGTGCTGAAGAGTCAAGTCTGGTTCAACAGACACCTCAGTGAGAACTAAATGTGCAGTATACTGTGACATAGTTCTCACAAGGCTTCTGTACGGTGCAGACAGAATCCTGGACGGAATACAAAGTGGATGTTCACAGACTACACGTCTACTACATGCGTTACTTGCGCAGGATATTAAATGTCAAGTAGTGGCAGAATGTTTCAAACAGGACCATCCTGGGGAGAACTGAGCTCCTTGACACGCACTACACACTTGTCAAGCGCAACCTGTGATGGGTTGACCACTTGAAAAAACTTAGGGATGACAGATTGCCAAAACTGATTTTGTACCCTTACCTGAGGGAGGGATCACCTGGAATTCGTAGATCAAAGATATCTTGTACTTCCTCAAACGCATTTGACAAGACGCAACCAGAGATCGAATCAAATGGAGAAAAAATATTCGCATAGAGTCATCATCGGATACGATGGACATCACGTAATAATTAAACTCATTAATAATAGTGACAAGTTTGAATTCAGAGTCTACCGCAAACCCAACTCCAAAAATGAACACACATACTTTTATTCACACCCCAACACCAACACCCAGAGAGGAATTATTATAGGATTTTACCTTAGGGTCTTCTGTATCTGCACACCAAAATACCTAAATGACGAGTTCAACCACATAGAAAATATCTTTCTAGACTTTCTAAATCCCAAATCTTTTATATATGCTTAGTCTAAGGCGCTAAAATCCACAGAAGGAACCGGTCTTAAATCCCCACCGAAACAACCTCCCGCTTCATATGCAACCTACAATTCTCTCATTTTTCCGAAGTCATTCACACTCACCACACAAAATTTCACCTTGCTCAAGTCCTGATGAAGATTGTAAAATCCGAAACGTTATAAAATTGACCCCACGAAGTATTCAAAGACATGAGATCTTTGAATACTTCGTGTTTCTCTCTCTCTCTCTCTCTCTCTCTCTCTCTCTCTCTCTCTCTCTCTCTCTATATATAATATATATATATATATATATATATATATATATATGTATATATATATATATATATATATATATATTTATATATATATATATATATATATATATATATATATATATATATATATACGCGTGTGTGTGTGTGTGTGTTATCGATAGCTGAGTGTGGAGAAAATGAAGGGGAGAGATAATTTGATTAAAAAAAATGAAAATGTTAATAGTTAAATAATTTAGTTGTATGTGATAGAAAACTAAAATGTAGTTGTATGTAGTAAGCTTCTTTTTCTAAAGATTTTGTGCAATGAGTTGTCATAAAATAAAAAAAAATAGATAATCTAATTGATATTTAGATAATTTATTGTATGAAATAAATTTTAAAAAGTAGCTGTATGTATTGAACTTTTTCAAATGATTTTTGTGTAACGGTTTTATCATGTGATTAAAAACAACTATTAGATGATTTAATTTGAAAAATTAAATATAGTAAAAGTTAAATAATTTAATTGTATGTAATGAAAAACCCTTCATATTACGTGTGATCAATTTTGAATTGTTAGTGTAAATAGTGTGTAAATGTATGAAAATACATGATCGTAGTAATTAGATTGAATATAATATGTCTTTTTTTGTTTTTTTTCTGTAATTCAAAGTTTGAAAATGTAGTTGTATGTAGTGAGCTTTCCTCAGGAAATTTAAAAAAATCTTTAATTTTATGACAACCCATTATATAAAATACGTTGACTGCATCATCGAAAGGGGTGTTCTGGGCATAACAGTAAACTGCCTCTCGTGAGGAGGGTCTGGAATATCCTTTTGTTGCCATTACTTCCGGGTTTGCTCTGATCCGGAGTGGAAGTACATGTAAGATCTAAATTAGGCATATAATGTAGCTGCTTGACAATTATCCAAATACTTGAAACCATCTCTGTGCAAATTATTGGTATTTGATGGGAATACTTGAAAATGAATAACTGTGGGCAAACAAATTATCATAATTTCTTAATTAGAATAATTTATTGAAACTATATAATTGCTTAAAAAAGATTAACTTCGGCATTATATAACGCAAGGGGTGACAGGTTATAAAACCAACGAACTAACCAACAAAACGAATAAATTTCCATGTACGCCCAACTGAGGGGTGGAGAGAACTTTTAATGGAGTCAAGCATAGTTGTGTCCCCCTGGATCAAATTCCCTATAGATATAGAATCTTCATCTTAAATGGACCACAGTTCAGTTATATTGAAGAAAGCTTGGGTAAAGCAATTATCTTGTTCGTCTGTGATTAAAGAACTGAAGCTATTTTGTTTTTTCTCAAGTTTTGCCAATCCCTCATGTCTTGGAATTTTATTTCCCTTTCCCTTTTCATCCTACTGAGAAGTCTGTCCGACGAATTCAATTTTTCACTGCTCCCTTCGCCTCTGCATTTGTTTTTGATTTATCTTTAATCCTTTGATTATTTATCATTTGTGCTTGTTTATTTTTCCTTTTCTTCTCATCATCTGCCATCATTTAAGAAAAAAAAGAACCTACTGCAATTTCAATTTAACCTGTTCTCCTTGGAATTCTTCTTCCCTTTTTTATTATTATTACAATTACTCACTTCCCCAGTTTATTTTTATATTCCCTCCTTCTCCTATTCATTCTTCTTAAGTCATCTTCTATAGCATGATAGATCCTCACCAGATGCCTGATATTCGCAGCCTTGTGCCAAATATTTGTACTTCCTTGTGCTTTCTTTTTTTCCTCGTTTATCTTTAATTATTACCCCCCCCTCTCTCTCTATCTCTCTCTCTCTCTCTCTCTCTCTCTCTCTCTCTCTCTCTTACACATACATACACACTTGGTGTACGTCGCTTCACTTTTTATCCAACTCTCCCAGTTTAAGAAATTTCTGCGGGATTTAGAATACGCAGACTGAATCCCCTGCTGGAGTGTAAATCTACGTCCCCACCGAAAGCCAAGTTCTGGGTATAAATTTAAACTGCATTTAGGAGTCAGACTCTGGTTTAGAGATCTGAGGAGCGTGGTGTACACTTAATTAGCATTCCACACAGGTCCACTCTAAACGGGAGATGTATTACCTGTTAGTGTCTCATCTATAGCTCAAATAGATGTTTAGAAAGTATTTGTATTTAATACAATCAAGTGCAGAAAAATATGAATGAGTATTACTTTATCTACCTGTAAATTATTTGTATTAAATATAGTTACTCGAAGCTCTAATTGCTAAGATTATGATTTACGAAACCATATAATTGTGTGCAAACAAATGTCGATTATTAAATATAAATAATTACTTTGAGCCATATAATGATTAGTATTAGATAGGAATACTTAAATCATATAACTGAACAAAGAAAATTCACAAACAACTTCACAAAACTGTAAATATCAACGTATAATTAACGCAATTTCTTAAACTCTAGGAATAAAATAAGTCTATATATGTTTATGTGCCATTAAGATCAATCAATTAATAAATCAACTAATGCATATATATATATATATAATATATATATATATATATATATAATATATATATATATATATATATATATATATAAAGGAATGTCGCTTTACGTGCGTGTCGTTTTTTAACTTCTAAAAGAGATGCCATTCAGCATTGAAAACTCAATATATTCATAATCAAGAAACGTAAGAAAATTAGTATTTAATTTTTACTGATATATTTTTACTGATATATTTTTTACTTATTAAATAATATAAATGTGACACAAGGTGAAACCTAACCTGGGCCTCACCTTTTGACACATTTGCTTTTATGGGTAGTCAAATACCTAATCGAAAATCCTTTACAACTGAATACCGAATTTGATTCTTGCTTAATACCCCATACCATACTTAAAACACCTCCTACTTGTGGCAAACTGATTGGGTAAATACCAATTCTGCCTTTAGTAGAGATCAATGAAGATTAGCTGTAAGTCAATTCTGTTAAGTTTAATATTATTACATCCGATATGTTTAAATATCAAACATATTCCACAGGCAATGTTTAAATATAATGCTTTTCGAAATTTTCGTAATTTAGTATGAATTGTAAAAATTGTTAAATGTTTTGGATCACTAAAAAATCAATAAAAATAAGGATTTATTTCTTTGAAGAAAATATACTAATTTTTAGCACCGGCTAAGTTGGATGACATTTTTATCAAGATCCCTAATTAGATTTTTGTGAAATACTTATTTGCTACAATAATATAGCCCTAATATGGATGACTTTGCAGAAGACGCTTAAAACTAAGACGGGTTGCAATTTCTAAGACCGTAAGTTAAACAATGTAGGGACGAATGAGAGACGCTTTCATTTGTAAAATTGCAAAAATATAACAATGAAGGCTAGAATTTAAAACATTGAATTTACAGACCGCTTTTAACCAAGTTTCAGACCTTGATTTAGCACGGAAGAAAAATGAAACTAATTTTACTTCACCAATAGTTGCACTCATGAAATGACGTTGAAATTAATCTTAATCCTCCTCAAATGATTGTTACAAATTAGCTAGGTAAGCCATATGAAACGAATATTGTAAAAAGCTAGAGTAACAAATTTCATCGTCTTTTTTACTAGCATTAGAGCAAGTAAAGATATACTTTCATACTGCGCCAATTATAACAATAAAAAGGAAACTCTTGAATGTCTAATTCGTCGTGTTTCTGTATATCTTTGAGCGGAAATACATTTCTTTAAATTTAAAACTAAAGAGTATTACTTCGTAGAAGCAGGTATCTTTGGCACAGCTTAAGGGGTCAATTCAGAGGATTCATCGTTGTCTCAAACTTAATTGACAATTTGCCTAAATGTCATGAAATATTTGTGTTGGTAAGGGATTTCCATAATTTGAAGCCGATATATATGAAATTTAGACTCGTTAGTTTAAAAGACCAGACATTGACATGAAGATAATTAAACTTTTTGCTGTCAAAATTATCGAACCAATTAAGTATTTACCCAATCCAGTCGTCACGGATAGGATGACCCAATGTCGTGACTATGGGGCATCCAGCGAGGATTCATTACTAATGGGTCTGCAGGTCCCAGCTCTAACCGTTACAGCACGAAATTTATCGAACCAAGTATTTATTATAAATGGCGTGCCCAAGACGAAACCAGAAAACAGAGTAAAATATATTCGTAGATTATTCGCAAACTATAAACATGTGTACTGAACCTGCTCCATAACCGTTGCCAAGGAGTGACTTAGCTACAAATCTTGTCAAATATAAGTATTTTCAACATTTGACTTAAAAAGTGCTTATTGCCTAGCTAAAATTAAAAAACGACTAAAGTTACATTACTTTCGAATCTACTTCATAAGTTTACTTGGCTTTGATTTGGAGTAACTAGTAGTGCTCCTGCTTTTCCCGATATATGGACAAGACCATAAAATAAGAAAACCAAAAAGATACGTTTTGATATCACCGTTGGGATGAGATAATAAGGGAAAATAAGAACCGTAAACTCAGAAAGTTTTACCACTGAATACATAGCGTGTGGGAATTGAAATATCAAAATGGAAGCCCTGTTTATCAAAAGTATTTTATAATAATCACTAAAATGTAAATGGAGGTATATTTTGTTTGGATGCCGCTTCAAGTTATAAACTGATACCAGGTTAGTGTCTTATGAATGATAACCAAAAGCGTATCAAAATTTTAAAAAATGCTAAAATAAAGAAACGGAAATAAGTTTTGGCGAAATAAGTTTTTCTATAGAATATCGACCGAGAAAAAGTAATACATCTGCAGATGTTTTTAGCCCTATTCAGTGTATTTTCTCAAGAGTAGGATCTGACACAAGGTCTCTAGTATCGGGCAGCCAGCAATGATCGACCTTGCTTTCAGCGAGTCTAGCTAGCTGACCATTTCACCACTATAGGATGTCTTTAATATTTTAAATTTTAACCACAACAATAACCTATTCCTAAAATTATGGTACGCGAAGTTTTAGCTTATTTATTGTTAAGACTTGAATAAACGAATAATTTCTATTTGAATTAATACGCCAATTTTTTCGCCTACAAATAGTACACGATTACTTCTTAGCTTCTTGTTATTTTTATATTTTTAGGGATAAAAATCAGATAAATTAAACGAATATATTTTCATCACTTTAACTCAACAACCAATTAAAAACTGAATTTAAGTTCTTTTCCTATGTATAAAAACAGTTTTCAATTGTTTCAAAACTTTCAGGAGTTTAGGGTTACATTTTTTAAATGATATATATATATATAATTTGTTACAGAGAAAAACTGATCGTCGCAAACCAAATGAACAAACTTTTTTAAGGCAAGAATTGAATCAAATGAGAATTTTCATCAGAATAAAAATTAGAAGACATTAAAATCAAAAGGAATTAAAAAAGAAAGAAGGGAAAATAAAGAGGAGGAATATGTCATGTGAGAACGAATCTTTACATATAAGAAAAAAAGGGAAAAAAGTGAAAGAAATTCAACAAAGTAGAAATAGAAGGAAAGTAGCTGCAGAGAAAAGATATGAGTAGATATGAAGAGAGAATACACAGAGAGAAGAAAGTATTTATTACGCTTTGCTTAGTTAAACCATTATTTTATACGAAGTGAATACAGAAATTATAAAAAGAAACAAATTCTTTAGGACCAAGGATATATTAGCGAAATATTAAAGATAGTTTTAGAAATTCCGATGGACCGATGAGACTATGAGCCAGTTAAAATCAAACAATCAATGCAATATTTTTTCGTTTTTTCCTTTTCTCCCGTTTCAGTTACTCACCCCAAGAAACCTTAATCGTTTTAAGTCAACTTTTTTCATTTAGGTTATCCTCCATTGCGTCTGCCACTTTCCTTTCTTTTCTTTTATCATAATCTTTCTGTTATTTTCTCATTCCCTCTGTAGTCATTCTTTCTCTCTCACACACCCCCACTCTCTCTCTCTCTCTCACAAACGCACATACATACGTACAAACACACACACACACACACACACACACACACACACACACACACACACACACACACACACACACACACACACACTATCCGCAACTCTTGCTGATGTACATATAGTTTTACATGTTTCTTCGTTTCTTTAATCAATCAATCCCAGTCAGGCCTCTATTCGTCTTGTATAAGATCCAAATTCTTTTTACTTTTCTTCCTCACTTAATCATGATGAGATCCACCCTTGCCAAATATAGCCTCGTAACGGAGATAACAGACTAATTCAGAGATCGGATTCTCAGTGTAGATCGCTCCCCTCTCCATATTTGCCGTTTACACTTTTACGCTATCTTAAATTTATTTACTTTTTCGTGTGTATATATATATATATATATATATATATATATATATATTATATATATATATATATATATATGGGTTTATTGGAATGTGTGTGTAGTATCCTATGCAAATGAGATAACACTTTAGTAACAAGGCAGACGGCTACTAAATTTGTCCGAATACAAACGTATGTTACCGGGATTGATTCACTTCACAACAATATGGCATCGCCGATAACTGCCTTAAGTTCCTTAGAGAAACCAGATCCCGTCAAAACTTGGATTATAACTTTCGCAGCATTGCATAGGGTGAAGAAGTTAAAGGATCAGAAAGCCTCCGGAGGCGAGAACGAAATTACAGATTTATTTTTGGCTTCAGCTGGATATGAAGCCGTAAAAAAATTACAAACTATGATATACTCGTATGAAGAAATATCAAATATTATAAAAATAAATATACGTCTGAAGAAGAAACTTGTTTTCGCTGAAAGAAACAAGTTTCTGGAAACCAGACAGAATTCAAATGAAACTGTGAGGCAATATTTGCATAGGTTAAAAGAAGCAACGAATTATTACGTGTTTGAAAAACTGGGGTCAAAGTACATGGCTATAGAAGATGAACTGATACTTCTAACTTTAATTGAAGACATGGATAACGTTGCATATAAGCGTAAAATCTTAGAGAAGCTTCAAATAATCGAAATGACACTAGAAGCAAGTAAGTAGAAATAATTGACGAATTCAATAATTCTAAAAAATAATGTGGAAGCTTACAGCGCAAATACTAGCCAAATAAAATGCAAATATTGGGACAGAGAACACGATACCTACATAAGCAAATACCCGACCAGAGGTAATTATGCTTGAATTGTAAAAAGAGTAACCACTTCTAGACTGTATGTAGGTACAAAAAGAATATAAGAAGGGTAGAAAATATAACCCTCTACCGAATGTACGGAAGCATATTCAATAAATACACGTTCAAATTCGATAGAAACAATAAAGTTGAACGGAGAGGCTGGCAATTTCCCATGCAGGGTGACACGGGGAGCGATATTACTCTTACCCTAAGGAATTTCTGGGAAGAAATGGGTAGACCCATATTGGAAAATGTAATCTTAATTTAAAACAATTCGATGGATGTGTCATCAAAAGTTTAGGATTTTTGTGGGATTCTTCGAGAAAAAATCCCGTTATGAAATTATTCCCATCACGGTGGTGCAATGCACAAGAAATCATAGGCTCCTCGGAATAGATGTTTTAAAAATTGATACTGCCAAATTGATAAACTGGATAAAGTCCGAACAGTCTGATATAGGACTTCTAAAAGGATATCAAATAAGCCTCCGACTAAAAGAAAATAACCACCACATATATTTTGAATCTCTAAAAGTGCCGGTTCAAATTTTACCCATGGTAGTGGCGGAATTAAGGAAAATGGTTAAATAAATACTGGAGATAGTGTCCAATGTTTTAGCATTTTCCGGACTAAACTTTAACAGTAAGACATAAGAAACATTCAAAGGTGTGGAAGATAAAATACTACACTTGGTTGAAACTGATTTATTACCTCTAATTCGTCTAAAGATGAAAACTAAACAAGATCCTGTGTTAAGCCGAATTTATGAAAAAATAACACTAAACAGATAGAGTAATTATGGCTGAAAAATCTTACAAGGAAGCGAGGCATAAATTAACCATAGAAAAGGGCATGGATATATTATAATACACCCCACAGCTAAAGGAAAGAAGTAATAAAAGTTATACAAGATGATATACACTGTGGTGTGACAGCTATACAAAGAAAACTAAAATTCCGAACGTGGTGGCCAGGATATTGTCAAGATGTAGAAGAATATGTTAAAAGATGCCCACAATATTCCGAAATAAAAAAATTGGCAAAATAAAATTCACTCGTGACCTAAAGAAAAAAGACTATGTGCTTGGACACACGTGGCTTATGCTAATATTAAAGGCATGATACTATTTTTAACTTTAGTGAACTCGTTTTCAGGATGGTCCGAAATAGTTAATGTAGCCGACAGAAAAACCACCACAGTAAAACTAATATTAAGAGTGATATTTGTAAGGAATAGAGTTCCTCGGACGTTAGTTTCTGATAACATCTAAGAATCTTGTGACAAGAGATTTTGCTTGTGGTTAAAGCATATTGGTTATGACTCTTATAAAACGCTACCCTACCACTATCAATCGAATAGAATCACACAAAGAATGATGAAAAGTTTGGAAATGAGACTAAGAGAATTTTCCCCTTATAATGATAATATAGAGGAATTATTATTGAGCTCTCAAACAATTCCGTATGACGGCAGAATACAAAGTCCTTCCGCATTAATGGGCAGACAGATTAGAGTTCCCATAACCATGTCATTTGCAACAAATAAAGGGTTATGGTATAAAGGAACAAACAGTCGAATTTGAGAAGGCGAATTTCATATTACAAAAAGGACACAACACAGCAATATTATTAAAAAAAAACGGGCAAAATATACTTGCTCATGAGGATCAGTTTAGAAGTAAAATAGAACCCGACGAAATAAAAATGGAATCTGAACGGGAGGAAGGGTCTAGTGAATCTAAGGAGTAAAACGAAGAATCAATGGATAAGAGTGTTAGAATATCTGATGATGAATCAGAAGAAGAGGTACCCGGTCAGAAAAAAGTCATGATATTCTCTTCCTAGAAAGCCCGTCTAGATTTCCGAGAATCTTCAGATCTACTAATCGTTTGCGCTTAGATGTGTCACAAGCTGGTTTGATTTCTTTATCCTAGACTGCTGGTTAAGAAACCAGTCGACCCTACTACTTACCCATAGATGAGGGAAAATAGATGTGATTATGTTTTTCTAAGGAAATTAGCGCGAAGTAAAACATAAACCAACTTGATTTGAACACGGGTGGCTGATTCCATATTAAGGACGACAACGATTACTAAACGTACTCCTATATATATATATATATATATATATATATATATATATATATATATATATATATATATATATATATATTCAGCTCTGGGGAGAAAATCTTAAGATCTTGATGCGAGAATCACAGCGAGGCTCAAATTTACTTAACTATAATAACTTACGAAACTAGGTCTACAGCAAAGTCTAACAGGTCTAATAGATTATTGATTTTAAAATAGACTTGATGCCCATTAGACTCATATCTAGAATTATTTCAATCTGGATGAGAGGGAATCGTATTGGAATAGATCTGTAATATGATAATAAAAATCGGTTTATCAATATAGCACATTTAGTATTGAAATCTGAAAGTAAAATAAAATTAACAACCCACTAACGAGGAAGCAGGGAACAACAAACCACAAACTAATTGGTGCACCAGGATTTCACCAGAGTCAGAGTCGACCTGGGAGTAATGGAAATGAATGGGTACGCTACACTCCTCAGAGCTGAAGCTCAACTATCAGATGCAGTTTAATTTCTTATACAGGACACACCTTTTGGATGTGAGGCAGTCAGCATATTCTAAGCTCAACAAGGATTTTAAAACAAATTGTCCCAGTTGGAATTTGAACTCTGATAATAGATTCTATGTTTATGTTATTATCTATTAGGCAACTAGTATCGCTAGACTATAAAATAAGGTGACACAAACTTTAATTCAAAAAATCAATAAATTATTCTGTAAATGCTTCGCCTGCAATTAAAAAAAAAACAGTTTAAAGAATTAGCCTATTTATTGTGCCATATTACTCCAGATTTGAACTAGCAACAGTTGTAATACGGGTAAGCTGGCAAACTCTCCAAGGAGATACTTTATGACCGAATCATTTTCTACTTAGGAGTTAGATTGTACTTAATACATTGCTTTCGTTATTTCTTTCGGCTGGCATCGTCCAGTCCGTAACCTAGCGGGATGTGTTCGCTTTCTATACCGTTTGGTCATTATATAATCGTAAACATACATTTTAACTGACATTAACGTCGCTACAACTCCTAATTCTTACTATAAACATGAAGCGATTGTCTGATTTAGTCCTAAAAGAACCAATGAAGGCCAGAAACTTGCGTTTATTGATTCCAAAGAAGACAGGGGGCTTTGCCAGTCTAATGATTCTAGTTTACAGAATCTCTTAAAATCTTATTCAAATCTTGCGATATTTCGAGATATGTTTCTCAGAATGATTTATTTAAAATGCCTACAGTATAAAAGAATATCTCATTATATATATATATATATATATATATATATATATATATATATATATATATATATATATATATATATATATATATATATATATATATATATTTCAAAGAAAGAAAAAGAAAAACATAACAAACCGTAGTCCTGTTATAATTTTATTTCGACCAGAAACTCAAAATGATTCTAGCCTCTTCAGACAGATTTTACAAATATAGGAAATTTCAATCTATTATCTTTTATATTAATTACATTCATATCCTTACAATTAGTATTAATTATCATTAATAATTTATTATTACGATTCATATTATTAATTAATTAGTATTAATTAAATGGAAATTCATTTAAAAAATCATCCCCCTAAAGAGTTTTAAGAGTAGATGTAACCTCTGTCTTGAGGAGAAAATATGTATAATGAAATATAGATCCACTAGTCAGCAGCTAAATAAAAGAAATGAACTAATATTTAAATATAGACACAAAAATAGATTTAAACTAATATGAATATGTATTTTTAAACTGTAATGTCTATGATATTTTTATAAGGTTACAAGTAAAAATTAACAAAAATCAATAAATATTGATTGGATATGGCAATGTGGGGGAGTTTAAACTTATCAAAATTAATAATAATATTATTATTATTATTATTATTATTAATAATAATAATAATAATAATAATAATAATAATAATAATAATAATAATAATCGGCTAAGGAACCTTACCTACAGGGTATAGAATAAAACACTCTCAACCGTATTCGTTGTAAATATGAAAATCAGTAAGTTTAAATGTTTATTTAAATACCCTTTCTTTTAACGGCGATGACTGAATGTAAGGCAATGCTTTATCTTTAAATTTACTCCTTAACTATATTGACTGATATAAATAATTCTTGTTCGTTTCTCTTGTAAGAAAGATATATCATAATATCTTTAGCTATTCTGACATGTATTTGAATGATGTTTACTTTTCTAGATTTATCATCATCTTTGTTAGATTTTTCGATATATTTTTGAAGAGAAATGACTCCACCACCGTCGTTACTGAGTTTTCAAATTAATAAATAAATAAATAATAAAAGAAAATGAATGTAGATAGATAATTAGATAAATATAGATAGATCATTTAAAATGAAAAAAATAAATAGTTAGATATATAGATAGATTGACGGTTAATTTAAATTTAAAAATAATAAAAAGCGGCAAACCAACCACACCCACAAAGCATAGAATAAAACGTTCTGAACTGTATTTATTAGAGTTGTAAATTTGTAAGTATAAATGTTTAATTAACTATCCTTTCTTTAAACGGCGGTAACTGAAGGTAAGGATTTATTTTTAAACTTAAATCTATTAATATTTTGACTAATATAAATAATTCCTGTTTGTTTCTCTTGTAAGAATGATGTATCATAATATCTTAGCTATTCTGTCATACATTTTAGTGATGCTTAATTTTCTACATTTATTATCTTTTGTGTTAGATTTATTTTATATATTTTCGTAGAGAAATTATCCCACCCCACCGTAACTGATTTTTCAACTTAAAAACCTAAATAAAAATAAAATAAAATAAAATAAAATAAAGATAGATAGACAGATAATTTTTAAAAAATACATTTTTAAGTAGGTATATAGATAGATAGACAGTTAATTTAAAGAAAAATTGAATTTAAAAAAATATAAGCGGCAAACCAACCTCACCACTAAGGTATAGAATAAAACATTCTGAAACGTATTTATTAGAGATGTAAATCTGAAAATCCAAGACCATATTAGGGATTTTTTTCCTGCGCAGGCATTTATTAACAGGCACGTTGTCTACAAGAAAAGTGGCTAACATGCTGCTTGGAAATCTATACTAACAATTGCACTTTAAATGTATTGTATACTATATATATATATATATATATATATATATATATATATATATATATATATATGTGTGTGTGTGTCTGTGTCTGTGTGTCTGTGTGTCTGTGTGTGTAGTTAGGCAGCATTTCTTCCTTAAGGCATATTTGTTGAACAGCGCAGCCATTTTCTGTCTGCAAATCTTGTTCCAGGTCTTTCAAGTTGCCGGATTTATGGGATTATATCAGGCAAAAATTGATTTATGATAATAACACTAATGATAATAACAACAACAACAATTAGAATATAATAAAATAAACACGACACCTATATAAATAGAATAGCGTAATGGAACAACCCACTGTTGTATTGTTCATGCACTACCCCAGAAGATGACCCACGATAAGGCGGATAGTATTCGGGAAATAATTTATGACAAACACATCAGCCAAATTTTGCCAGATATAATCACATCAATCCGGCAAATTGAATGGACCTAGAACAAGATTTGCAGACAGAAAATGGCTGCGCAGTTCAACGATATATATATATATATATATATATATATATATATATATATATATATATATATATTATAAAAAAGAAGAAGGTCCGGAAAATGAAATATGTTCTCAGAAAAAAATTGTTTATTCTTTTTATCTTACATACGCGACACGTGTTTCTGATCTGTTGTCTTCTTCAGGCATTGAGTTATTAATTTGGCAGAATATGTTATAACAAGCGTTATTAAACAGCCATTATAATAGAAAAATTGCAGAAACACACACAACCTATCAAATATCGGACATATCCTGCCAAATTAATAACTCTATGCCTGAAGAAGACAACAGATCAGAAACACTTGTCGCGTATGTAAGATAAAAAGAATAAACATTTTTTTCGCAGAACATAATACATTTTGCGGACCTTCTTCTTTTTTATAAAATATTAAATTTTCTCCCGTTGGAACCAGAACAACAATATATATATAATATATATATATATATATATATATAATATATATATATATATAATGGAGGCAATAATACTTCTCATCGCTCTCTTATTCTATCTATCCATCTCTCTCTCTCTTTCTATATATATGTGTGTGTGTGTGTGTGTGTGTGTATGTGTGTATGTGTGTGTGTGTATGTGTATTTGCACCACTTGGACCCTAACGAAGCACATATAGAATAAACTAGATGGAAGTTGCACAAGAATGCTACGTGACATCTTAAACAAAACGTGAAATCAACACAGTACGAGAACAAAATCTGTACGGTCACGTACTAAACCATCCGAGTAAGACAAAAAAGACACGCTGGATACGGCTGGGAAAACAAGGACGAACTCGTAAGTGACGTTCTTCTCCGGAAGCCAGCATATGTTATATATATATATATATATATATATATATACCAATACCCATAGCTGGGGGATGAAGAGATAGATATATGTCTTTCCAAACTGTATTATCGCGAAATAAAATGGAGATAGCCTCCTCAAGGATTTGAACTCGGGTTACCATTTCCTATTTTAAGTTACGTGCACATTCATGTTTATAATGTAAATATTATACTAAGCTGAGTCTTGACGTTCTATGCATCCCGTTGGTTAAACTGAATTTTTATTTTTTGTAATTAAGAAAGTGGCTATCTAGCTGAAACAAATTCTAGCCAGAAATAAAAGTGTTAACCTTTTCTTCCATGATAATTCACTAATGATTTTCCCCAATCATCGGCAATTCAAGAATTAATAATCATATTGTGTAGGCATTTCTAGTACGGGCAATGGCCAGGGGACATGAAAGTTTATCTTTTCACAACGCTTATTAACTTATAAATTCTTAATTAAGCATATTTCAGCGTTGTGCCTGTATTAAACCTCTAGTAAAGATGGAGAAATTTATGATTAGTTTAACTACATCCTACAAACTCTTTTAGAAGTAAAAAGCCACCGCCACAGAATTTCGGTGATGGAGTTAGGGTTTCTGTAGTTAATAGGTTTTTATGAGAGGTGGACTTACTAGATTTAAACATCGGGTTTCTTTTGATTAAATTGTATAAACGAATAAAAAACAATGTGGAAAGTTTAGAAAAAATAACTATATTTTTGTTGACTTGTTTTTGGAATTATATATATTTTTAATCATGAATTATATTTCATTATATCAAACCTAGAACTCTTACTTTACTGGATCATGACGATGTTTATTAACGTATCCATTATTGTGTTAAAGCTGCAATGAAACCTTGATTGTGAAAATATAGTGTCATTTTAAACCAGAGGAGTATAGAACCCCAGCCCTACCATACCTGTGATGAGGCTGTGTTAGCCACTAAGAGACAAACTAATGATCCAGAAGTCCAATCTCGTTAACTATTACCCCACACTTGGCGTCCTACAATTTATAACGATTGTGAATCCCGTTGATTTTCTACTCCTTCTTTGCCATTGCTCCTAGGTTGTGTCTGACCGGGAGTTGTAGTAGAGTTTAGGGCCCCATCTATGAGATAAATTGTTTACCTGTATGAGAAAGATTGGGCAAACAGATTTTTGTACTGTGTATAACTATAAACCCTTATTGTTGAACTGACATCGGTATAAAATAAACCAACAAGGTATTATATGCCTAAAATTGATCAACTAACTAAAGAACTAATGACAGAAGGTCAAATCCTTGGAGTAGTCAGAGACGAACTTATAAGTAATTATCTGCATCTCTAGCTGATTAACAATTGACCTACGTTTGGCGTCAATAATTTATAACTGTTATGAATCCTATTAATCCTATTTATAACAGTAGGATTTTTGCTCTATATAACAGATACGTCTTTCGTAAAAAAAATGATTAAAAGTGAAAAATATAAAGAGATACTCTATGGTGTACCAGAGCGGTGTATGGCAAAAAACAACACAGCCTCATAAAATTCACAGCTGTCTACATATTTGCCAACGTTTTTAATAAACTCCTGGCTCTATATTCATCTTTATTTTTTTTTCTCTATTTTTCTTTCTGCAAAAGAGAGCAGACAGCTAAAGTAAACCGCACCAATAACAACTCCATGCTCTCTTTCATTTATCGTCTTCCTGTCTCACATTTTTACCCCCTGGGAAAAAAGTTAAGAGCCGGCACGCGTCCTAAATGATTAAGCACAACTCACAGAAACTTTAACTTCCAAGTCCCACTTTCACTATACTACCAGATTTTTAGGATTACTCGCGCTTATAGATACCTTTATATAAAGGAAAAGACTTTCATTCTAGATGTATGGTTATATATTTAGAATACACAATTTACCTTTTCTCTGAGTGTTTAGTTATACTCGAAGATCATTGCTAATATAATCAGTCCGTAATTCATTTTGAGTATTTTTGTTTACTAATATCTGACTTCGTTCATGCTATTAGAATATACAAACACTTATTAATATATACACTCTTACTTTTTTTTCTTTCTTTTAACCAAAGATACCAAGATTTTACTTTCCTTGACAAAAATGATGGATTTAGCAAACTCAGAGAATTTTCACTAATGTTTGATATTTAGCAGTATTTTCTTTTACAATTATTTATGTCAAACCGATTTTCGCAGGACCAATTTCAATTTAAACGTATTCTGATATTTAGGCTTTTGTTGGTATTTGTGTGAGGAACGGAAATTAGAAGATCAGCCAATAATTTTTTCCTCAACATTGGTTATTCCATAATATTTTCTTCTGCATGACTTGAGAAAATATACCATTAATTTGAATAAATTAAGGTAGAATGTTCGACTATTAAAGAAAAGTGTTTATTTTTTATTTTTCATTGGTTCATTTACTGTTAAGTGACAAAAATCCTTTAAGTGTCTTAATTCCGCAATTTTTGCCAGTGGCTATTGAAATAATATACTTTAAAAACGGATATTATTGATTATTATTTGTTACCAAACACTACAGCACTATGTATACATAGTAGTCCAAAAATAAGTACACTCATTATATATATATATATATATATATATATATATATATATATACATATGCAATTCTAGTTTTGGTTACAAAAGTGCAATACATTTTTAAAATCAGTAAAGGTGTACTTTAATTCGTTTCTTGTTTTTTAAAAAAATTGATAGGATTGCAAGCGTAGAACAATAAAATCATTTATAGACCATTCACGATAATGGCATTATGCCCGACTAGGAGAAGTTAATTAAATACACGTGGGTGGGCTGAAATGTTCATAGGCTGAAACGTTCAGATGATGACGTCATATTGCTGCATGCCATACTTAGGTCGAGACGTATACTTATACATATATTGTAGAGTATACCCATGGTCGTATACTCATTTTCTTTTATACTTAGCTTCTGTTTCTTCTATAGATCTCTTTTGCTTTGTGCGTAGCAGTATCTTATATTGTGTATCTTCTATCTCAGAGGGTCGCTGGATCTGGACTGGTAGATGTTATTCTGGATCTGGGCTGATTTCAGAATGTCTTCTTGATTTGATCGGGAGAATTCTTTGTCCGTTGTTTGTTCTTACTAACGAACACAAGATGTGTTTAGCGATTTTTATCATTTAACTAGAAGCGATTACCCGGCGAAGCTTGGGTAGAGAAGAAAAAACGTAGTGTACTGGTTAGCAAGCTCGCCTTGAAGATCCATACAATTAAATGGCGATTTCGGTGCTCACGGGATGCCCCATAAAATCCCCAAGAAAACACAATCGTCTGATATATATATATATATATATATATATATATATATATATATATATATATATATTAGTAGGGATGTGTATACATGCGGTGAAACACAGGTAAATGGATATGAAAAGACATCCACCTCTCCTTATGCTTAAGTGTATACCCAGCTTGAGTGTGTCAGCGTCGATCCTGAGGCTTCGGAGATCCATTAGTCTACTTAAAAAAATATTAAATAGATAGAAATTGTTGGGGGAAAAGGAAGCATGCTTTCTCCTACTTTTACACAGCGATCTGAAAATACTTTTGACACCCGCTACTCTACTTTCTACTTTCTGACTCTACAAAAAAAGAAGAAGAGAAAAACAAACTCTTCACCACATCTACTTGTTTATAGCTGAGTAAATGACCTCATGATGATTAGTTCGTGTAGTCTCGATGTTGCCGATGAAGCCATGCACGCGTCGACCACGCATGGGAAATCGTTGAATGGGATAATCATTAGGGCCCGGAAAAAAAGAGTTATATATATATATATATATATATATATATATATATATATATATATATATATATATTCAGACATAGTGTGGATATGTTTCATCTTATATTGAATGAATACAATTATTTGAATTTTTATTAGGAATGATAGCATATGTGTGTGTGTTTGTGTTTGTGTGTATGTATATGTGTGTGTGTGTTTGTGTGCATGTGTGTGTGTGTGCAAACGCGAGCGCGCGCGCGCGTGTGTGTGTGTGTGTGAATGCGAGTGTTTACATGTATGTGTGTGATAGAAATGGGGAGAGAGAAACAGAGAGAGAGAGAGAGAGAGAGAGAGAGAGAGAGAGAGAGAGAGAGAGAGAGAGAGAGAGAGAGAGAGAGAGAGAGAGAACGTATGTATGAGTATGAGTGTGTCTATGATTACGGGTGTAAAAATAATTCATTTAGCAGACGAATTCTTTTCTCTTATTTTCTTTTCGGATTAAAAAAAAGACGAAAATTGGCCTTGGTAGACAGAAAAAAGGAAACTTTGGAATTGACCGATAAAACATTTTTTGGAAGACAAAAGTGTTTTTTTCATTCTTCCAAGAAAAAAAGATTTC
>CM042160.1:20122832-20135332 GCA_023376005.1 Doryteuthis pealeii | reverse complement strand
TTACTTTCGAAGTGACAGTAGGTTAATTCATTGCCATGACATACAGGGTTTACTGGAGGAATTGGGTATTCCAATCTACAACTCAACTGAAAAGTGACTGTTTAGCGATTACAATCCTTTACAATGGTAATTTATATGGTTCAGTCCCAACTAGACATTCTGTAACAATCTCTTGGGCCATTCTCTAGGCTTTAAGCCAGATCGCTTGTCTAGTGGAATTGGATCCTTGGTAATTAGTCCTGAGTATTGGTAATCGTCTGGTAATCATGAGTATTGTAAATCACTCCTCAATGGGTGCAATTAGAATTATGGCCAGTGTGAATGTTTAAGTAGTGTATCAGCCACGCAGTATATCTAGTGATTGGACGGAAGAATAAACCACGTGACCTTGGCTAGTCTATAAATCCAGGTGGGGGATTGGAGCACACCATATATACAAAATATTCCAACGCGCCTCCTATTTTGATATAAGAAGGGCTTTTCCATTAAGAAATATTAAATCACATTAGTTTCTTTTGTTTTATTTTATATTTTGTATATATTATATATTAGCCCCACTAGTATTATCATTATTGTTATTATTTTGTTAATGTTAAATTTATCATTATTAGTATTTTCATTTTTTCTCTTTTTTGTCCATTTTTAATTTTTGATTTTTTTTGTTTATTCATAAGAATTTATCATTAACATTTAAAAAAAATGTTTTTCATATTACTAGAGAATTTAAAAAAAAATCAAACATAGAAATACAGTTAGTGGTTTAGTAATTTTAATTGAGCTAGTTTAGTTGCCTTAGACACCCATTTTTTGGTGGGGGGTACCCCTCTGCATGGAAACAGTCGGCTTATTCTCCAGCCTACACCGACAGGGTTACTAGGTTATTCAAGATTGTGTCTCCTATTTGAAAGTATTCGTTTTATTCCACTCACTGGATTTTTAAACAGATCCACGATATCTTTTTCTGATTCAATATACTCCAAAAATATTGAGCCCATTTTAATGTTTAAATTCTGGTCAATCAATTTAGCTCATTTTGTTCTTCCATACACAATTCTTTTATTTTATCATATTTTTTTTCAAAACACCGTTGTGGATCTACATAGTCTTCAATGATATTCTATCACCTGGAGCAGTATTTAATTCTAAAGTGTCCTTTTCGATTGAATATATTTTATTTTGCATGGTCAATCGCCTGCAAATTCATATCTTCAATATGCTTATTTGAACTTTGCCCCTCCTCATTTGCGGTCTATCGAAAAAGGTTGGACGTTGTTTAAACTAAACCGTCCTTTCCACTAGCATCTTATTTTGGTTTGCCCATAACAAAAGCAAGTCATACCAAAACTGTATATAGTACTTAAGTTTTGGTTTTGTATGAGTGAAACTTTCAAAGGGGTTTTACTCAAAAAAATATTTAAACAGCGGTTCTTATATACATCTATGAACATTTTTTAAACCCACAAGTTCTTGGGCAGTTTTGATTTAATAAACAAACATTGTGACTGGGATTTTCTGACAGGAATTCAGTTCCTTAAAGACCTTAAAAACACTATAGGGGCAATGTAAGCTAATTTTTTTTTTAATAAATCGTACATATTTATAAAGAAAATTATTAGCTCACGTCAATGAAATTATGTACGCAGTATGACTAGTGATTGGCCGGAGAAATAAACCTTGGCTAATCTATAAATCCAGGAGGGGAATTGGAGCACACCTTATATAAAAAATATTCGAACACATTCAACATGTCTTCATCAAAAATAGTAAGACATAAAGAGAGTCATTGAGTTGTTGCAATATCACAAACATAGTTGGATCATCGGTGTTGACCTTTTAAACGGTATGCATTCTTCTTGGCTAGCAAAACAGATACACTTGTTTTCTGTGCATGCAGGGCAGTAGAATCCTGCGATAAGCATTGGGTGGAGAGGAATTGGCTTACAATATCTTACCTCAAACCTGTTGATCCCAACATATTTGTTGACATAAAGAAAATTATATTCCCACCTCGGACATGAAACTAGGTCTCTCTAAGCAATTCCTTAAAGCATTACCAACTGAAGGCAACTGTTTCAAGTACCTCATTCTGGCATTTCGTGGCCTGTCAATAAAAAAAATCAAGGCCGGTGTGTTTTATAATCTGCAGATTCGGTAAGTTATCATAGATGAATATTTCATCAGGATAATGTCAGAACTCGAAAAAAAAAAGCTTGGTTATTATTCAAAGACCTTATCAGGAACTTTTTTGGAAATGCACGAGAGAAGAATTTCCCTGATCTTTCCCAGAAACAATTGGACAGCCACACAACTCTCGATGGCAACATAAGCATCAAATTACATTTTCTGCATAACGATCTTGCTAATTTCTTGGAAAAACTTTATTGTATATAGTCCGTTGTATATAATGTAAGACACCATGTTTGGCATGTTACAACGATATGTTGAAATTGTATACGTAATTAATGGACTATATTAGTGATACTTCCAACAATCATAAAATTACAACGAACATAATATCAACAGTTATATAATACATCATAGAATATAAAATATATTATATCAAGTCTCATAATATCATGATATTCCTGTCTCATCAATCATTCTTCGGTTTTAAAACAAAAATTAATTTTCTGAATAATGCAATTATAATAGTAACTATACACACAATAGAAATATTTTTCGATTCCTCAGAATCTTCCTTTTTTCTGCCTAAGGATTGCCTTATAAGCATATGCATGAAGCCTAAAGTCACAGGTAAACATCCATGTAATTAAATGTATTTACAAAAACTAATAATATATATATATATATATATATATATATATATAATATATATAATATATATATATATATATATAAGGAAAATGTAAATAAATCCTATGGTATGTAAATATTGAAATATGAAAAATCATATTTTCAGAGGATGTGTTTATTTATGAATGAATAAATATTTCTGCCAATATTCGAATATTTTTGTATTGGATATATATTTTTATGTATCTTCATTACGTCGTTCCTTGATATTTCCCTAATGATCGTTAACATTTCCAATATATATATATATATATAAACCGAAGTGTTCGTACATAGGCATGTTTTATTTTCTTTCTTTTTCTATACGTATATATAAAATAAGGCTGCTCGTTGATTAAAGTTAAACATCGTGGGAAATTCTAGTTTAAATCCTATACAAGAGTATTTGCATTTCACATACCATCAATACCATTGGGAAAGACATGAATCCATGAGTTTAGCCCCCAACTATATATTTCTAGTCAAGAAGAAAAACAAGTATGTATTCAGTACCTCCTGTAGTGGACGGAGAAAAATACCGATTGAGTAGATGGGGGTATTTTTCGCTCACGTAACTTTGTCTCGCAACGGAATATTGAGAAATGATATTAGTATGGTAACGGGAGGCATGCTACTAAAGAATGAGAGGGTGGGGATGAGAATGAGATATGGGGATGAGCAGAAAGAATGCATCGAAAGAGTGTGAAGGGAGAACATGTTGAAAAATAAATTGAATACACAAAGAAAGGTGAAGATTGAGAAATAGAAAGTTATAGCGAGAGAGGAAACAAGAGGAAAGGAAGTGAAAGAGTGAGACAGATTAAATGCCAACGCATATGTAAATGATATCCCTATTTATGACCGGAATTATGTTAGTATTCTTTAATAGAATGTGTGTAACGGAAATGGGAATCCTTATTACCTTTCATATGAGCTAGCTCATTCATATCAAAGAGCTTCATGCCTTCTGTTTGGCGTCTCTGAATTACCAGCACCACTATTCTTTGCTTGGGGCCTATTTTTAGATGAAACTCATGAATTGTTTTTTTTTGTTTGTTTTTTGTTGTTGTTGTTGTTTTTTAAGAAGGCAGGGGATACCAGTAAATGCAAGAGAGTGAAACCGTTGATAAATGGGGATCATTCTAATTAAAGAAGAAAAAAGCAAACTGTAGACATTTATCATTTTGAGATGTCATTGGTTAAGCGTGGACTGATTGAACATATGGAAATCTGGTCTCTCTGATAAAATAAAACGATAATTCTTCCAAGATAGCCGTGTCAGTGTTACCGTATGGTTGCACCACTTGGACACTAGCTAAACATAGGGAGAGAAAAATGAATGGAGATCACACAAGAATACTGTGTGCTTTTTTGAACAAATCATCGAAGCAGAACTCCACAAAACAGCAGTTGTTCTGTCATCTACTTCCCATTTGATAAATAAGTTGTCCACGATTTTGAACTTCTAAAACCCGAGCTATGTAGAGCAACAGGTTAACGTTTCGAATTAGATTGTGATGTTTCCGATAATGTAATATCTGTGGTACTTTGTCAAAATAGGAGTCCCGTTCTAGATTTATCAAAAGTATTTCAAGGACGCGAAAAGGGATATAATATCTTTAAAAAGCATTGGCAATATTTATTGTGATATGTAAATTGAAGTATATGTTGTGTCGATGCCGATTCAAGTTATATGCTGTTATCAGGTTAGTGTCGTATGTATGATAACCGAAAGCGTATTAAAATTTATTAAAATGATTGTTACTCTCTGCACCATCATATGACGATTGACACATATCCTGAAAGTGAGAGTTATGCTAAATTTATACATTTTCAATTTCTACCCACAATGTATTCTACTAACTATTCTCATACATAAGATTTCAATAATAAAGTTTAATTAAAATATTTAAAGGAATTTGAATGGCTTATAGGCCCACCCTAAATATAAGCATCATAAACATAAACAATGACTCAAACTACTAACAATTTTAGCCCGGCCCGGCAAAATCTTTCATTTCTTATTGCACACGGTCTGAAAATGCTAGGGATTCTTAAAGATGAGATTTGTATTCATCACTATATTTTCAAAGTTTAATTAGATTCTTATATTGCACTTTCAAAAATTCCTTTGTTTGCACAGTTATATGATGAAGTAGTTAATCTAATATTAATATTTTTCGATTATATGGTTTCGAGTAATTACATAATCTTTAAATTATTAATACAAATAATTTTAACACATATATATGGTGTCAAATATTTCTATTGAATACAAATACTAATTTTCAAACATTTATTTGAACCGTAGATGGGATCCCAACATGTACTACCAATATGGGTCAGAGTCGACCTCAGTGTAATGGCAATAAAAGATACTCTTCACTCCTTAGATATTCAGCACTGCAGCCTCACCTTCAGATACAGTTTAGTATTATATCCAGGGCACCAGTATTGTTGGGTACTATTCTATAGGGGATAAAGACTGCATATTCATTGTCCAGCCGACAGGGAAAACCCCAATTGAGCTGAGAATTATCATTTCGAATAGATTGTAAAAAAATGGCATATACGAATTTCAAACATTTAACAAATATTGACGGACCAATTCTTACTATTCCAGCAATATTTGCTTCCTTTTTTAGAGGTCCCTTTCATTTGTAGCGTGAGTCACTTACTTATGGAATGCATTGAATTCATAACGACTTCCTCTAAAAGATTCAATTGCAGTTAGTGATATAAGTATGACTTGTAAACAGAGAAGAGAAAAAGTTGGGTAAGATGGTTAAATTGTAACCAAAGGAAGAAAGGAGAGTGAAAAGTTTAGAGGCAATCAGGAAGGCGATTGAATCTGTAAGCACGTGCCGATCCATCCGACCCTCTGCAAAACGAAGGGAGAGCAAGAGATGCGTTAAAGAACGTGATTTGTTGTGACATGCAGTTTCCCCTCCACTCTACCCCCCCCCACTCTCTCTCTATCAAATGCTCACCAAACCGTCTCACTCACGCTCGCTAGACCTATTTCTTTTTTTCAAATGCTAGCCCAACCTAAAAAATAAAATGAATACTAAGCGAGTCTTTTTCTCACTTCCTGATTCTATATCTATCAGCTTGCTTCCTCATCAGCGTTTTTGGAGTATAGCTTTGTCGGTAGAACGTGGGGCTATCTCTCATGATATGTTAAGCGGGGTTAGACAATGTCTGTTAGGAAATTGAACATATAAAAAAGTCTGTCCTGTCGGTGATGACCGAAGGCATTCACTGTAGATATTACCCACCCACACACACAGGGGTATCTTAGCTTTAACAATACAATGTAGCCGGTGGGGAGGCTACAGTTCTGCAGCTCTGTACCGTCATATGTATCTTAATTACCTCCACTTTCTCAAATCTTACTGTTGTTTTGAATTTTTAGTGTAGGAAACGAAAAAACAGTCACTCGGGGTTAGTTTTTTTTCTTTCTTTTTTCTTTCTTTTTTCTTTCTTTTTTTTTCTTTTTCTTTTTCTCTTTCTTCTTCTTTTTTTCTTTTTCTTTTCTTTTTCTTTTCTTTCTTTTTCTTTTCTTCTTCTTTTTCTTTTTCTTTTCTTTTTCTTTTCTTTTTTTCTTTCTTTTTCTTTTCTTTTCTTTTTCTTTTTCTTTTTTTCTTTTTTCTTTTCTTTCTTTTCTTTTTTCTTTTCTTTTTTCTTTTTCTTTCTTCTTTTCTTTTCTTTTCTTTTTTCTCTTTTCTTTCTTTTTTCTTTTCTTTTCTTTTTTTTCTTTTTCTTTTCTTTTCTTTTTTTCTTTTTCTTTTTCTTTTTTCTTTTCTTTTCTTTTCTTTTTTCTTTTCTTTTCTTTTCTTTTTCTTTTTTCTTTCTTTTTTTTTCTTTTTCTTTTCTTTTCTTTTCTTTTTTTCTTTTTCTTTTTTCTTTTTTTCTTTTTTTTCTTTTCTTTTTTCTTTTTTTTCTTTTTTTTCTTTTTCTTTTTTTCTTTTCTTTTTTTTCTTTTTTCTTTTTTCTTTCTTTTCTTTTCTTTTTTCTTCTTTTCTCTTTTCTTTTTCTTTTTTTCTTTAGCTATGAAAAGTATTGCATTTGTACAATGCTGTGTTTCGCTATTTCCCTTAAATGATATCGACAATTACTTCAATTTGTTTTCAAATTCGCACTGACTCATCAAAAAAGCAGCCACAATATATGTGCTTCAATATATAAGTTACTGGGCTGTGCACACTTCTTTTTCAAATGATGAATTTCAGCTTGAGAAATGCTTAAAGCTTAATTACCAATAATTTTGATCAATTCTCGTGCTTACCTTTAAAGGTCTTGCTAAGTTGCCCATAAATAAAGTCCCACTTTAGTATGCATGTAACAACATTTAAAGATTGAGTTGTTAGTAAGTAACTCTCCACGTTTTCTTAAGTTTTTCTCCTTGACTAGAATTTTTACTAATTTTTGCTCGAAAGCACTGAGATATCCGATTCTAAAGTAATATTAATTAGCCTTTTGTAAAAGAGCACACATACTGTTTTGTGTGTCCTGGATACGATACTAAATTGTACCAGCGGCTTCATTTCTGATGTTTTTTTATGTTTTGAGTGTTTCCGTTCAGCCATTGAATAAGGATTATATGGAGCAAAATTACTGTCAGAATTCGATAGAAATTATCAGGATTATGTTATGAGTTCGATGTATTTAAAATAATATACAAACAATATATTTCCCTTGTATCAATAATATTGCCGGCGAATTTCTGACAATATACAAACCTTAATGTCGGCCCACATTTAATTTTAGAATTGAAAATTGGAAGGTAACAAAAATGAGTGCAATAGAAATAAATAAAAATATATTTGAGGTGTTCTTGACGTTTACGTCTACCTAGCTGCTTTGGGTGGTTAGTGGTGAAGGAACTACAACTGTGTTTGCTACAAGGCCTGAAGAGGAGAGCAAATTAGTTTTGTAGACAATACAGTTGTAGTTCCTTCATCTATAACCCCCTGGCATCAATAAACCGTATCAATACCATGATTAATGTCCAAAAAATAACTTACTTCATTCATCCATACCCTTTTCTTACTCCGCCAGGGGCATTTAATGATAATAAAACTATCTCCCCAAATTCTCAGACTATATCTTTTAACTTCTGCCCCTTGTTGATGGTCAGAAATTCAGTCAATCAAAATAAAGTTTGATGTTGAAACTGACTGGAGAGTGAAGTAAGGTTAGATAATAATGACACATCACCACTCTCCAGTCATAAGCTTCTCATGAAAATTTCACCAAGAATAATAAATTTTGAAGGCAATATGATTGATACATGGGTTTTATATCTTTTACAATGCTATTAGTCCGAAAGAAAAGGTAATAGCGTAACTGAAGTTCAAACCCGCTCACAACAATGTCACATTCTAGCACGTTATCCCCTACGCTACGGAGACTACACACCATTCAGTTTGATATCAACATTTTTGCTCCTCTATTACAAAATAGCAATTCATTAAAGCCTTACACTTAGCTCAACACTTTTATGACATTGATTTATAACAAATTACATTGACAAAGCAATTCAAAAAGTCATTTATATTCTATGACAACGCAATATGGGCAAAAAATAACAATATTTTTAGTAGGGAGTTATTGTGGGGCTGGAATTTGTGAAATAGTAGATATTTCATTATTGTGGAAAATGGCTTATGAATTCTACAAGAATTGTCGGTCTTTATCAGGATTATGGCTTGATTTGTTAAACAACTAGTAGACACATCGTTTACGCCAGAAAACAATTGATATCTTTTTAAAGAATCATGGCTTAAATTTGAAAGCAACTTAAAATAAAAAAACGATTAAGTTTTCGATGTTACATTTAGTTTAAATTATTCTATATATGGCTACCATATAGAAAACCCAACAACACACCAATATATATAAACGAATCCCTCACCAACGATCGCAAAAGACATCCATAAGTTTATAGCACATAAGTTAGCCAGTAATATCAACAACGCAGGTATATTTGAAGTCAAAACCGAATATACAGCAGGTATAAAAACTATCACGATATTCAATACACACACACACACACACACACACACATTGTTTGTGTATTTTCTGTGATAAAGTATGTGGGTCAAAAGTAATTTTGCACGGACGCAAATATATATATATATATAATATATATAATATATATATATATATAATGAGTCAGACGAACCTACTATTAGTTTCGCTTAATGCTCTTCAGGGCTAAGATCTGAGTCAGATCTTAGCCCTGAAGAGCATTAAGCGAAACTAATAGTAGGTTCGTCTGACTCATTAAATTTATCTTTATTATTTGCTCTACTTAGGTATTGAGCACTTTTTACTTATTAGCTATTCTCCTAGCGGTTATATGAATATATATATATATCTTATATACATATATATACATATAAATTGTTTTTTCTTTTGGCCAAATACTGTACCAATAGATTATTTTTTGTTGGTACGACTATCTTGGTCTTTTCTTTTTTTCAAAAAATGTTTTCTCCCCGGTTGATGTTTGGTAGTATATTTTTACAATCAAACTATTTGCTGTTTTTTTTCTCACCGCAAGGATTTACCAACACGCTTGGTATATTATATATATATATATATATATATATATATATATATATATATATATATTGAAGAATCTAATGTAATCATTCATCATTCTAAAAATACGCTATTTGTTGATTGAAATTTGAATTAATATAGGCATGCTTCACGCAATCACATCTGTGTTTGGCCTTTATACGTTTATAGATCCAGTGAGACAAAAATAAATACAAAATAAAAGTGCCTGCCCTTAACTCGTTCTGCCAAGGGCGATAGAATGTACAGATTTCGGCTCGTGGTTGGCATCATGTCAGACCTGATGCAAGAGGGACGAGGAATACCATATTATGAAAGGAGGGGAAAAGCAGTGAATGAAAATGATAAACTTAAAGACTAGGGCAGGATGGCATCGGGAGCCACGAGAGACCAAGTCCAAAGAAAATAAAAGAGAAAAAAATCAGCAAAATAAACATATTGAAAATAAAAAAAGGAAGAATCATTTATAAAGGAGAGAAAAAAACCCAGATGTAAGAAGAAACGAGAAAAGCCAGTAGGGTATGTTTACATTGAGAGGGCAGATAACACCGTCATCCCCCTCCTCTCTCTCTCTCTCTCTCTCTCTCTCTCTCTCTCTCTCTCTCTCTCTCTCTCTCTCTCTCTCTCCTGAACGATTTCCTTAACACGAGCCACTGCAAATAGAAAATTTGGGTGGGTGTTATTTTCGTCTCAGTTTTAGACGTCTGAAGCGAATGTACGATAAGAAAAATAATTCATAGTAAGGAACGAATGGCGGAAGGCGAGAAAAAAGAAAAATAAAGACGAGCAAAAAAAAAGAAAAAAAAGACATAAGCAAAAAGGATGAGAGAACGAAAAAAGAACTGAACTAAAATTAAAAAGAAGAAAAAAATAAACAACTGAATTGTGCCCGAAAGGAGGTGAGGAAATTTAGACAAAATACGAGACTTATTTATTAGCTTTAGAACATATTATTACTAGAAGATCGTTGTTTTACGAGGAAGTCCCTGTAAAATCAATTACATCGCCACCAAAACATACACCACATTTTAACCCTTAAGCACTTACGTTCTCGTCATTCATTAACTACCCAATTGAAATATTAAAATTTCCATTCGTTTAATAAATCATTTCACTCATTAAAGAGCATCAACAGATAATGATGTGGGCCTATGGCACCGTTGATTTCTCTCTGGGCCGTATCTCAGAATCACGGCATTAATTGTGGACCAACACTTTAGCCACAGTACTGGATTAAGATGAATTAATCTAGCCTATGTATTTTCTGATGTTTCGGTCAGCTAGTGGTTGGAAGATTTACCAAGTATGGGTGACTCTAAAGACAAGAAAACTTTTGTTTTTGAAGATTTTTATACCAGATCTGTGAAATATGATTGTTCCACGCTTTTGTTTACTTATGAATATCTTTTGAGGTAACTGAATTTCCAATACTACCGAGATATGTTTTTTTTTGTCTGTTTAACTCTGAATATCTTTTTTATTGAATTTCAAAGCACAATTGAGATTCGTACGTATTTGTTTTTTGTGGATTTGCATATCAAATCATAATTCGGACTCATTGTTATAAACTTTGACTGACTTTTTCTTTACATGCACAACAATTCCATTAGTTTGTACTTTATTGTTTACTTGTTATAAAACGATTTGGGCTTCTTACTCTTTCTTACTCTTTACCGTATTTCATATTCACATAAACGCCTTTTTGACAGCGGTGAATTGTTATAAAGATACTAAAAAAAAAACACGCTAAAAAGAGGTTAGATTTGATACTCGCTTCTCATGGCAACGTATCCAGAAAAGCGTTAACTTATAGACAATTTTCTCCAGTATTCAAATCCTTTCCGATCAATTATCTGACGATGCTCGTAAATTAATGAAACTTAAATTTTGTTTTATATATATATATATATATATATATATATATATATATATATATATAAGCTAAAGTACCCGGTCCATGACCGGACTAAAAAATTAGGAATACCAGAAAGTGGTTTTCAGACATATTTACATCTTAGGGTAAATAGTTATGGAAATTTTCGTGAAAATCGGACCATTAATTGATTTTCATAGAATTGCTAAAAACACTTCTTGTCGTAACTTGTTTTTGGCAACGTTAAATTGTAGTTGGTGCAAATATAAAAACTTTTTTTTTCAGTCATAATTTTCATTATTTCCGTAATCTTATTTTTTTTTAAATCATCAGGAGTGTGTTTAATGTTTCTTCTTTCGAATGGAAAAAAAAAAGTTTTTTCAAGATAATATTAATTTTTATGAATGTTTCATTGTGTTAAATATAGTGGAGCGGGGGGCGGGGTTAAATTTCACAGAGAAAATTGGTGGTACCTTAATAAGCCCTTTTATCTTAACGGTGTTTAGAAAAAAAATGGAAGTGGTGACTTAATTTTAAAAAAAAATCTGTCTATTTATTTATTATTAGAATTATATTTTCAAGTTACAGACATTAGAATCATGTTTATTTTATGTTTGTTTAATGTTTACTGTTTAAACACTAAACTTCATATAAGTTATTCAACTACCTCGTATTTTTACTTTTAAAATTTTATTATCGTTTTATACATTTACTTGTTATTGTAATTTTAAAAACAATTATATAAAAAGATGTTTGTTTATTATTAAAACATCGTAACAATTGCAGTAGATTGTATTTCACATTTAAATGTTAAGCTTGGTACACGAAAAAAAAAAATCGTTTGCTACGTTTTTAAAAACAAATTAAAATTAATTAAATCTATTATTTAAGGTCAAACTTTTGTCTAAATCGATAAGTAGTAATATAATGACCATCATTAAAAAAAGAAAAATATCATTACATATGCAGTTTATTTTTAATACATTTAAAAAGGATTTGTTTTAATCTATTTTGATGCGATCCGCCATTCTGTCTCTTTTTCAAGGGTTTAAGCGCTTGTTTACAAATTTAATGTAAAATTTGCGATTGCAAAAGAATTTACAAAAAAATCAGGTAATTATCCGATTTTAATGAAATTTTCAGTATTGATTTATCAAATAATGAATTTTTAGTGCATCGGTTATTTTATTTCAAAACTTTGATTTAGTATTTTTGCGATGAAAAATTAATATATAAAATTCATTTA
>CM042160.1:20027832-20117832 GCA_023376005.1 Doryteuthis pealeii | reverse complement strand
TGTGTATCTGTCTCCAGTGTGTCTTTATATATATATATGTCTATGCGTTAGTGTGATGGATGGACAAAAATGGACAAAACACTGGCGCAACATTTGAAAAAAATATTTCTAAACGTTGGACAAAAAATGGACATTATCTTTTTACCTATGCGCGAAACAAAAACTAACAAACAATGCTTAAACTTTTTAATTAGAGTAAACATTTATTTAAAATAAAAGCTCTTTTTTATTACTCCAT
This sequence comes from Doryteuthis pealeii, assembly GCA_023376005.1. NCBI lineage: Eukaryota > Metazoa > Mollusca > Cephalopoda > Myopsida > Loliginidae > Doryteuthis > Doryteuthis pealeii. The sequence goes on along the minus strand of CM042160.1, from coordinate 20,117,594 downwards.
ATACCGAAAACCTTATTAAGATCAGTTTAGTAATTTATTTTTGTTGATTTTATTGAAGACATTTCTGTGATCCCTTTTATCGACAAATGTGCGAATTCGTTCATCACTAGTTAGTGTGCCTGTGAATTTTTAATTTAATTAATTGAATGTTTATATTTCCCCAACACAATCCCTCTCATTCCTCAACCATCATCATCATCATCATCATCATCATCATCATCATGATGCCATGCAGGCAGCACGGATATCCATGACAATCTCTCACCAACCTTCCCTATCATTCATCGCCCCTGCGAGGTCTTCCGCGCAGCAGCCAGCATCTTTACATAGCTGGTCAATGTAGGTCCTTGCTGGGCAGCCTACACTAGCATGTCTCTGTGTTGGCTTCCACAGAAAAACGTCGCTTATGAGTTCGTCCTTGCTTCTCCAGCAGTATCCTGCATGTCTAGTCCGTCTCACTCAAATGGTTAGTGAGAAAGGGGGCAGGTGGCCATACAGTTGCTCCCTTGTGGGCTGCTGTTTCCACGACTTGTTCAAGACTGCACGCAGCATTTTTGTGCAGGTCCCATCCAGCTTATTCTCAAGGCGCCTCATCAGGGTCCAGGTGGTGCAGCCATACAGCAGTACTGATATGACTACAGCCTGGAAGAAATGTCGCTTCAGCTTGTCAGTGAGATCGGACTTCCATATGACTGAGAATTTGTTTGTGGCTAGCCATGCCTTTCCTATTCGTGCATTAATATCGTTATCTGTGGATGAGATATTACTACGTAGGTATGTGAATTGTTCTACTGGCTTAATAGGCTTACCGTCTAGTGTGGAGATGTCTCCTTTCTTTTTGAAGCTCATGAACTCTGTTTTATCAGAGTTCACATAGAGGCCGATGTTTCTTTGCTGCCTCCTCCAGACTATGTAGTAGTGATTCAGCCTGTGCTCACATCCACCATGCTATTACCCATGTTTTTTATACAAGCCAATGTGGCATGTAGATTTTGCGAGAAAAGGAAGAAAAAGATAAAGATAGAGAAACACAAAAGGCAAGAGGAGCAGAGGAAGAAAAGGAAGGGGGGGGTGAATACTATGGATATAAGTTTTAACTTAGTATAAGTCCACATTTCACCTCCAAGATTAGCGTTAACGAGGGTGGAACATGTAGAGACGAAGGCAGACAGAGATAGAGTGAGAGGGGAGAGAAGGAAAGGTTGAGAGGGACACAGCAGAAGGAGAGGGGAGTTTTTGCTAAGTCATTAACATGCTACCTTTGATATACGACATCATTCCATGATTCACAATCATTCTTTCATATTAGTTCAAATGGTTAGAGTAAAATCAGAATTACCAACTTAATATATACGAAACACAAGTAATTTGAATGTAAACCTTTAAAAATTAATTTAACAAAATTAATAATTCACCTCAATTGTTCCGGATACCAAGAGCTGGTAATCAACCATCCGTTCTTTTGAAGAATATTTCAAATCTGGCGTTTTTATAAGGGAAGTAGTATTCTACACGTGGGGTCGGCAAAAAGGAGAGAGACAGACATAACCCTAACACCCAGTCGACGACGAATTAAGGCTCCAATTTTCTTTGATTTTCGTCGATTTATGCCTTGTACACAATATGAACAATTTTTTTAATTAATATATTCCGCTAATAAACTTTATACTCTACGTAAGAAATTATTTTAAATTGGAAATTTAAAAATGATAAATTGAAATAAAAATGTGTTCTTTGAAAAATAGGACATACAAGTCATGAGAGATTTTAAAAAGATTATCTATGAAATTAAATTAAGAAATATATTATTGCTTAAGTATGTCTCTAGTTTGATAGAGCCCCTTATCTCCCTAGTCCGACTTGACACGTTAATACTATTGTATTCTTTTTTAAATTTCTTTCTTTGTTGTTTGATTTGTTTGTTTTGTTTGTTCTTTTTTACTCTTTATTATGAACAATACCAACGAGATATATTTCGGTCAATATTCTGTGGGAAGGAGTTAAAACAATTACTTTTGGATCCTGCTTAGGTCAAGAATGAAAACAACACATTACGAAAGATTTGTGTTGCTTTCAAAGATGTACGTGAATGTTGACTCACTCGGTCAAGCCAACCCTTGGAGACGCTACAGATCTCTCCCCCTCTCTCCCCCTCTCTCTCTCTCTCTCTCTATATATATATATATATATATATGTGTGTGTGTGTGTGTGTGTGTGTGTGTGAGAGAGAGACAGAGAGAGAGGGAGAGACTGTGTGTGCGTATATGTATGTGTGTGAATATTTTATAGATAGAGAATAATCTATGGGTGTTTTTAAGTAATTTTTAAATTTTATATATGTGTATATATACATATTTTTACACAACATTCTATTTTATTGATAAACAACTAAAAAACGCACGCAGTACATTGAAATTAACACCCATAAGCTAACTCAGTTGTTTTCAACAACAGAAAAGTTTACGTCGGAAAGAAACTACCAAAATATCATAGAGGTTAATATTTTAGGCGCTTGCCTTAACCAAACAAGTAAGCATCTGGCTTCATGAGCTGGGGTGCTTTTCATGCAAAGGTTACTTTGTCACTTATCCACATATTTCCTACCACTTTTTTTCTCACAAATTTGCGATTGATATGATCTTTGCAAGATCGACTTTAATATTTAACCTTGAATTCCGATAAAGCAGAACAAAGAAGTATTAATACTCCTTGAAAAAAACAAAAAAAAAAAACACATTTCGATGATGTTCACTAAGGTTTTATATTTATCATTATAAAAACTAATAACACCTACGACACAAAACATTCTTTATTTAACAGCTGAAAGTTTGGGCTTAATAAAATAGATCATTAACAACAAGATTAAATTATTTGAATTAATGGTATAATTTATTTTTCCAAGCCATGTTTCTTACAGATCTCTTACAAACATTGATTCCTTTCTTTTTCATTGGTTTTCTTGTACATTTTCTACTTTCAAGATTCTTCTTCGGATTTTCTATCCTGATGATTTCCTGGTCTACTAGTGTGTTGTTTTGTTGTTTTTAACCAATTCATTTCTTGTATATTTGCACAAACGTTTAGACACAGCTGATTGGGAACAACCAACGTCTTTCGCCACACACCACGGTGGATTACCTTCTTGGATGAGTTTTATGATCCTTTCCGCTATAAGTTTATCTAAAATATCCTGGTGAACATCATCTAAGTGTGATATTTTCATAACATCTTTCAGGATTAGTAGTTGTTCATTGCAACAAGAAAAAAATCAAATAATAAACATACGAGGTAAATTTAATTTGGATCGAGTTGAATCATCTATTTTGTTGAATCAAAAACAAATTCGAGGTTAGCAGTATTTTTCGGTGATTTTATCATTTACTTCTTTTCTTCTTGTAAAACCATTCATCATTGTGCACATATGTTACGCGCTATTGTATAAAGGCGTCTTCAAAATACATTAAAACTAAAACACTATTTACTAACGCAAAGGTAGACAATGAAGAAAACGTCAATTTTCTTCAAAATTCTTCTCTTAGTATCCAACACATTTATTCCAGAGATTTTTCTATTGGTCCAAACACACTAGAAGCTTCTCTGTTGGGATGTTGTATTTTAATTACTTCCACTCTTTCAAATCTTACAATCAAGATGTATTTTCAGTTTAGGAAAACAAGGAAAGTTCCCTTAGATCTAGTTTTGCTGCCGATGGAGTGTGTTAAACTTGAACAATCCCTAGTTTCGCCAATAATACTTTGTTGAAATACAACTAATCGGGAAAGTTGGAACATTTTGGAAAGATATACAGTATATATATATATATATATATATATATATATATATATATATATATATATATATATATATTAATGTTGGTTGGTTGATTTGTTGATTAGTTTTATAGCATGTCAAACATTGTGGAAATGTTAAAATACTGAAGTTACACACTTGTATAAATTATTAAATGAAATCACCACTTTAGTTTCCTTCATTTCACTATACGGTCAATTTTAGACCCACTGGAGTAACAGATTATAATTGATCTATAGTTTGTTTTCCTCAGATTAGGACATTTACAGAAATAGGAATCAATTTTCGGTGGTGGGGGTGATACAATTAGTTTGGCCTTGAAAAATATTGCATCATCCGTGAGTGCACAGAGCTCCACCACAGGTTAAGGACATACCTAGAATATAAATAAATTAATTTCTACTTGGTTTTGAAAATACAACGAACACTTCTTTCTTTTTCACTTTATATATATATATATATATATATATATATATATACTGGTGACAGGTTATCCTCATATAGAAATATGATCTCTGAACAATTAAAACAGGACTACTTCCAAACTGTACACATGTCTGTACTATTGAATGCCCGCACTACTTGGACTTGAACGAAAGGAGCTGAGAAAAAGCTAGATATAAACTACAGAAGGATGCTACGTACATTTTTGAACAAATACTTAAAACAACATCCCAAAAAACTGCAGCTGTACGATTACTTATTTCCCAACTTACTTAGCAAGGCAAACAAGACATGCTGAAACTTCCGTAGAGGTAGGTACGAACTCAGAAGCGACGTTTTCCTGTGTACTCGTACGCATGTTGAGTGCCCAGCAAGGGTCTACACTGTGCTATCAGTAGGGTTTAATGATCATATATATATATATATATATATATATATATATATATATATATGCATGTGTGCGTTTGTGTGAGGTCTTGTTTTTTTCATTCTTTTAATCGGAAACATTTTGTAAACAGTATCCTACAACGATATTATTTAAACAAATTGCGAACTATTAGAAGAACATATATGAAAAGAATTTTGCCTTAAACTGAATGTATGAACTTAAATAAATGCATTTTCGTTAGATATCTCAGTAAGTGCAAGTCTAAAAATAAAAATATGTGTGTGTGTGTGTGTGTGTGTGTGTGTGTCTGTGTGTGTGTGTGTGTCTGTGTGTGTGTGTGTGTGGTACAATCCTCTTCTTCCTTTTTATTTAAGTTCGTTTGAGTTTATCTATTTTTGCTTCTTACATACATCGAAAAAGTTTGGATCATATTACTTAGCAAAAAATAATTCAAATTCTTTGAGGCATGGTGCTTTGAACATTTCATCTATAAAAAAAATGATTTTAATTTTTTTTTTCTGGCCTAGACGATCGTAACAGAAATGTCGTCCAGTTAACTTTAGGAAGTGACATAGATAAATGTGTTACAATTTTCTTCTGATTCACTAATTGAAGACCGTTAACAAAGAGAAAAAAAGACACACCGCATATTTTTTACAGCCTGATATATTTTTATCAGATTCCTTCGACGTTACTTCTATTACTTGTAATCATTTGTCGCAAAAGGACAAGTACTAAGTTCTTTTAAAAAATATTTCCCGTGCATGCATATAATTATGATTTGTCAGTCTCGTTATGGATGAAGAAACCTAGAAGTGATTGATTTGAACACATACACATACACACGTGCATGCACGGCCACACAGAGAGAGAGAGAGAGAGAGAGAGAGAGGGGGTAGAGAGAGAGAGAGGGGGGTAGAGAGAGAGAAAGGGAGAGAGAGAGACAGACAGCCGCATACATATATACAGACACACATTCATTCATATAGAGTAATGCACACAAATATTTGGGCATTTCCGGAATTAGAGTGGTTCTCGTACTCTGTCATGTTCTAGTTTTCAGTCAAGTCTTGGTAAAATGAAGCAAAACAAAACAAAAGACGAGGCAAGTCTGGTACCGGGAGTCCTAATGTTTCGGTAACACCTCCTCCATTGTATTATAAAATCAGGATGATGTGGCGCAGGAACAAATGAAAAGTAAAAAAATATTTTGCGCACATTTTCCAATTATTGTGGGGTCTGCATATAAGAAGAAATATTCGTTAGTACTCTTATTTATTAACGGATGTTTGCGTGCGTGAACAAAAGAGAGAGAGAGAGACAGACAGACAGACAGACAGAGACCTTTTTTTAGACCCAGAATAATTTTCTTATATTTATTTCGATAAATTTCTCTGTCTTGCAATCACTCGCAGTAAAATTACAACGTATATGTCCTCAAAAAATATTTTCGAGCGCATGGGCATAATTATCACCTGTCAGTGACGTTATCAATCAACTGACTGCGAATAATTTAATTTGGTTCTTCCTTGGATGTAGATCAAACACGGAATAAAGCCACATTGTCTGGAGAAACCTTACACTACTCAGCAGCTGTGGTCACAGTGTTTTCCCTGGCTATTTATTGAAACATAAAATTCTGCCTAATGCTCGTATCTTAATGGCTTGAAAATGAGTTGGCGATTCAAGTTAAAATACTAGACGAGGCTGTTTGTATTTCACATCGCGATAATAGCATCAGGAACGGTATAAATCCAACTATATTCCTACAGTATTTTATGATGATGCTAAAAGCTTGAAATCGGTTGAGATTAACAAATTTATTAACAAAAAATATATAAAATACCATTATTCAATTTAAATAAGATCTCATAATGAATGTAATTCCATAACTTCTATGCATAAAATAAGCCCAGATGGGTTGACATTCCGTTAAAATCCCCCAGTCAGTCAATACATTAACTAAACTATATTTACGATACAATATTTGCAATTTACAATACTATATTTAAAATTTATAGTAGAATACGAATCTTCATTTGCATCACAAAATATATCCAGCCAGTCAGCCAACCAGCCACCGGACAAAAAAAATAACTTATAATAATATTTTATTTTCGGCTAGGCGAAAGTGAAGAATATATTGGCCGAAACGTTGGGATAAATACAAAACATTTACTACCATGTTTCCCTTTAATCGATCAAGATACTGGTGTTTTAAATAATAATGCTAATAAAAATATGAGCAAACAATGCATTATTTTCTGCACGGGGGCCGTCTGAATCCATCATGGCCGACACGCTATTGTCCATAATCAAAGCGGAAGTTCATGAGTAGAGGAGGGGGCAGGCGCGATCAAGATGCCAATGTGTCCAGGTTGGCCCGGGCTGACCTGAGAACACCTCTTTTAAAATTGCTGGCAAATCAGCTAAGACTTTAACTCGATTAGTTATTAATTTCTTTGATTACAAAACTCTGGCTTCGGTGGAACGGAGAGGTACTGTGGTTAGGCATTACTGGAGCACCTTGCTTGGCCGGTGATAGTGGAGCTTCAAATTATGCAAGAGAAATAGGCGCAGCTTTCTCGTACCGGTTTTAGCAAAATTGCCGTGGTCTTGCCAATCTTCTGAAAAGGGGAGAAATTAAAGTAAAGTAGGAAGAAATACGCAGATAGATAGAAAAAGAGTGAAAGAGGGAAACAGAGGTAGATTTGGAGACAGAGAGAAACAGACAAACAGGAAATATCAAATGAGGGAAAATATATTAAAAAAAAGGAATTGATTAAAGTCGAGTGAGAAAATGATGATGATGATGATGATGATGATGATGATGATGAATAAGGCAAATAGAAAATATTAATATATCTTAGAAGGAAATGAAGAAATAGATAGAAAAAAGTTAAAAGGAGTAAGAAAATAAGGGGAGCGAAAGAAAACAACTATGTTCTTCATGATTTAGAATACACCAACTGTATCCCATTCAGAAGAGTAATACCCCACCTCTCACGCCAAAGAGGGACGTACTACACTACCCGAATCTCGTGGTTAGGCTCGAGTTCTAGAAAGTTTGGTATAACCCTTCATTGTAAATTTTTCAACGTCCACTCTGACTCGGAATAGGAGTATTTTTTATGGTCCCAACTTTGTGATAAATAGATCTGTTTTAAAATTATCAGCCTTGGTTCAGTTGTGTTCAAGCTAACGATTATTATAGGTTAAGTGCAATTTAAAATAAAAAAAGAAGCAATGTCTCATTGAAAATGTATTCATAATTGTAATCAAAGCTGCTTGCATTTCACATTTTACTACCCTTGGGAAACGTATGCATCAAACTCTTCTCCCTCCAACTATGAATAAATAGTAGGATAGATTGGTCTCTTTAACTCTGGTCAACGAGTTTAGAAGATGAAAAACTCTTAATCCAAACCATTTACACTCCGCTTAAAACATTACGATTATGTCGCATTCTACCCGTGCTGAGAGGTTGGTGAATATTTATAAATGACATCAAGCATTCAGATATTAATTGAATTTCTGCATTAAATAATCCATTAGGAGTTGATCTGCAGTTAAAAATATAAACTGAACGATAAGAAAGAAAGGAAAACGAAAGAGAAAATGTAAAAGATAATTGCTTTTACGGTCGAGTAACGATGAAATCACTAGTTCCAAAAAAATCAACAAATTTAAGCAGCTATGAACCTGTTCAATTCTTAGGGGGTAACTACTTGGAAATAGCAGACTGCCCTCCATCAAGGGCAGAGTGCGACACATGGTCATTTTTTAAAAGATTTTTCCTAGTTTCAATATCAGTTTTCCTTCTCTTCGACCAGTTGATGTATCAATACTAAAATACCCAGCCCGTTCTATTTGTAGTAGATATGGGAGGACAGGAGATAGATTGATGCATTTCCAAAATGCATTGACACAAATTCAAACGCAAACTGTAAAGGACGGATGAAGAAAAACCTAGTAAATAAGAAACAGCTTAGTATGTATTTAATCAACCCCTCCTCTTTGCGTATTATGTGACACAATGTCAATTTTAAGGGGAGTAAAGAGTTTTCCTTCTCCTTGATCGGAAGCCTAACCCAGGCTAAAGAACCCAGTCTTCCCATATATCCAGCACAACGATATATCGGTGGGTTCGATTCTTGGTCAAACCTTCAGCAATTTCTACTTGGTCCACCTTGCGAACAAAGTTTTCAATATCATAAAAAAAAACACCATCTACGTTCGTTATGTGGATGATATTTTCTTCCTCGTCAATAGCATAAATAAATTCCACGAACTCCAAAAAATCTTTGAAAAAACTCCGTCCTCAATTCCACATATGAACTCAACAATAAAAATCAAATTCCATTCTTCGACGTTATGATAGATACTAACAACAACATATTCACCACTTATCCATATAAAAGTCTGACAGGTATATTTCTTCTACTGACCACAACAACAAAGTTAAACTAATTATCTATTACCCAAAATTTAAAACCACCAACTTTGTCCCATGCAACAATTTATCTCCCAAAACTACTCGTCTTAAAGAGACCAATCTTGTGTAAGAATGTAACTGTCCAGTAGGAGACTGCCTTACCAAATTTGAAAGCACGTACATTGGTCACACAACGACCACTTTGTCACGCCGGTTAACACTACATTTAACGGATCCTGCCCATCCAACCCAGCTTATCACTGCACCTTAAATCAAGAATACAAGGAATGTAAAATTCTCTCACAAATATTCACAAAACCATTATACCAAAAACACCACCTTGGATCATTAAAAAAAAATAAAATGATCCTTGAGCTAAGTGAACTCTACAAAACAAAAACCCATCCTAGCACTTACCAAGATAAACTCCACAATATTCTAGAACGCTACCCCAACCACCTCTACATCTTTACGAATAGCTCTAAGGACAATGTTAAAACAGCATGTGCAGCTATTTTAAATTTAAAAAAATGTAAGAAAAGCTCTCCCAAAAGAAAGTTCCATTTTTTCAACTGAAACCCGTGCAATAGATCTAGCACGTGACATAATCTATGAAAATAACCACAAAAAATATATCATTTTCTCAGACTCACTCTTTGCCCTATTATTATTAAGAAATAAAAGAAACTGGAAAACCCTTTTATCATTAAGCTCCTGAATAGATTAGACTTGATGTCTAACTCTAAGGAGATTATGATATGCTAGATCCCAAGTCATATAGGAATGAGGGGAAATGAAAGAGCAGACTCCGCAACTAAATCGGCTCTCAATTTGATCTCCGACAATTTCAAGATACCATATACTGATTTGAAACCTAAAATCAATAGATTTCTTCATACAAAATGGCAACAACACTGGAATAACAACATCCACAATAAACTGTTCCTAATCAAACCCACTTTGGAAGGCTGGAGACCAACTTTAAGGAAGTCTAGAAAGGAACAAGTCATTGTGTCCCGATTACGCATTAGTCATACAAGACTAACGCACTCCAATATACTCAAACAAGAACAACAATCACAATGTGGTACATGTCAAACACCTTTGACAGTTAAACACTTATTAATGGAATGCAGGTTTCTTGCTCACATCAGAAAACGTTATTTTAAAGCGAACAATATAAAAGATCTGTTTGAAAATGTCGACATGGAGGATATTCTCTCTTTTTTGAGAGAAATAAAATTATACCATAGAATATAGACATGAGACAAATCAATACCATACAACATAATCCTCAATAATGCTAACACATTTTTAAAACCAATTACTAAAAAGAATGAATACACGATATCTCTGAATGTTTGAGATGAGGCTTGAAGATTAGTATTATCTGCGTTATTCGGACTATTGTCTCCACCTTCATTGTTATTTGTACAACGTTTCGGCCGATATACACTCCGGCCTTCTTCAGGTATTTTTTGTCGGACTCGGGAACCTTCTTTTCGAACTCGGGAACTTTCTTGTCGTATTCGGGAGCCATCACGGAACTTTGAACCTAACCCTTTATTTATTCCACGGGGGTATCCTGTTCTCATTCCACTAACCATAGTAGCTGTGTTAATTAATTATTTTTCTAACTGCTTTCACTCAGGATTGAACTCGGGTTTCAGAGATAACTGTCACTTAGAACAGTCTTAACCTAACTGCCTTATCCACTCGGCCATGTGTCCAATTGGACAATTGAGTGTGAATTTTGGGAACTTATAGACCTAATGTCTTGATTTGGCTAGAATATCTACGTATTTTACTTATGTATGATTTTTTTTACCTAGACTCATATTGTGTTTTTTTATTTTCAATCTGATCTGGCCTTCTTAATTATGGGTTCCCTTATTGTATTCATTTCTATGCTAGGTCTACTTAACAGCCCAGTACAGCCTATCATATGTGCTGATTCTTTGAGGCGTCTTCTCTTCCAATGTTCTTCTCTATCTATTATTCTAACTTCAACCCATAAGGGCAGATGGTTTCCCTTTTCATTCCATGGTCCATACCCGACTTTTCTATTTCTCCTCGGACCACTGCTTTACGATATTCTTCTAGTCTTACTTTCAGTGGGCGGCATGTTTCACCTTTGTATTCTTTACCACAGCTACATGGGATGGAATACACACAATTTTTGGTCATGTTCTATTCTGTTGAGGGCTTGACTCGGACGAGATGTTTACGAAGAGTTGAGTCACTCCTGAATGTTGTCCTGATGTCATACATATCTTTTGAATCTTTTCAGCCAAGCCTTTCACATAGGGCAGACAGACTGTGGTGAGTTTTCAGGTATCATCCTGTGATTTCTCATAGCCGAAGTTATTCTCACAGGATAATTGTTACGACGGAGGGTCTCTCTTTAGCTGTCAATTTCCTTCTGGTATACTTCATCACTGCTGATGGCTTTTGGTCGATGTTGTAAGCAACGGACGATACCTTTCTTTACATTATATGGATGGTGGGAATTGAAGTTGAGATACTGTCCAGGAAGGTAGGCTTACGATACACGGATGAACTGAATCCTTGCTCTGTGCGAGTTATTAACAAATCTAGGAAGGACAATTTGTTGTCTTGTTCTTTTTGCATAGTGAACTGTATAGATGGATGGATTGAGTTCACATGATCCAGTAGTATTTGAACATCTTCCTGATGGGGCCAGAGAATGAATTTGTCATCTACGTATCTAAGCCACATTGATGGTTTTAGTGGTGTAGATCCTAAGGCCATCTCTTCAAAGTATTCCATCTCTGATCTCTGGAACCCGAGTTCACTCCTGAATGAAAGCAGTTAGAAAAATAATTAATTAACACCGCTACTATGGGTAGCGGAATGAGAACAGGATACCCCCGTGGAATAAATAAAGGGTTAGGTTCAAAGTTCCGTGATGGCTCCCGAATACGACCAGAAAGTTCCCGAGTTCGAAAAGAAGGTTCCCGAGTCCGAGAAGGTTCCCGAGTCCGACAAGAAATACCTGAAGAAGGCAGGAGGGTATATCAGCCGAAACGTTGTACAAATAACAATGAAGATGGGGAAAATAGTCCGAATAACGCAGATAATACAAATACACGATATGTATGACTTCCTAACCGTTGGACATGACATAACCCCAGACGGGTTGATATACCGTTAAAATCATTAAACAAACAAACATTTAAAATCACATTCATGCACCCCCTCTAATCACCGGAAACTTCAAACTGAAATAAACATATACTGCACAAAGAAAAAACAAACAAACCTTCAAATACTCGAAGCATTAAACAAAAAACCCACCTAAACAAGATCAACTTCAAAACCTGTCAACATATTCCCAAATGCCTATAATTTCCCGCAAATTCCCCATGACATTCCTATAAACTTGTGAGCCCCTCCCTCTACTTATTTCTACTGCTGACATTCTCCACTATGGTTTAAATGATTTGCCTATAATAATATTGATAAAATTCCCGCTCACCCCATTGACATGGGAAAAACTGATTCCTCGGCAAACTCAACTTAATTTTGCTGATCATAAGAATACTATACTGAAAAGTTCTCGGTCCGACCAAGAAGTGAATATGCTATTCTATATATTCATTCTTCAGTTCAATAGACTTGGCTGGTCCCAGAATTTTCGAAATCCTCTCGTATTTAATAAAAAAGATGATGAAGGAGTGAAGGGTTCATAGTTAACTAGTTTGTTGGGTATTTACACCATTTAATTTGTATGGCCTAACAATGATTCGTATCAAAAGTTTTCAGTCCACCCTGTCGTAAGACCCCCTAAAAAAGGAATTTATGTGTATATTACTAAGACTAAACTATAACTGATGGTCCCTTCTGACCTCGAGTGGTAGTACCTATTAGGATCACATAGAAATGTATGAAAATTATTCGTATTCGATAGGACTGTGCACAAAAATCTCTTAAGAAACAATATGTAAAAATAAATATGATACACTAACCTTTAGGCATAAAATAACCCTAAACAAGTAGACATGCCGTTAAAATCAACAAATCAATCAAAGGTTTCAATCATTTACATATTGAAAGGTTTAGTCACCCTAAACACCGAACCCTTCTACCCTGGCCTAACCAATGACTCTGTAGTATAAAACAACTGAATACGAATTTCGTAAATTAATGATTAAGAAATGAAAGAATTTTGAATTTCTACAAAATTATAAAATAAATATACTGGGCATCTTCATATATTGAATAAAAATATCAATGAAGCATAAATAAATGACATCAATATTATATTTCAACAATAAATGAAATTTTTTTAAAAATTCGTTAAATAAAAAATTGGGAATGGAATCCGAGAACGGACAAGAAAATTAGAATGAAATTCACCTCAAAAAGCTAAAAGCAAACAAAAATAAGGAGAAAACAAAGCAATACAATTAGTGAATAAAACAAAAAATAAAATAATTCTAAATCGATCATCTTAGAAATGAATGAAACAGGGAAAAAAAGAAAAGAAAATTGATATTTAATCAATGCTAATACGATTTTATCATTTTGTATTCATTTTGCGAAGATCTCTCCTAGCATTGTCGGTTAAACACCCACCCCAGACACTTTGAGCGGTGTATTAGTCAACCACCTACCCGTACTAAATGCCGGCCATTCTAGGGTAGAGCGCCCTAAGGTCTTGTAAAGGTTGTGTTGCTGATGAGCAATGGTTCGTAAGAATTAGTGTAGCATGCAAATGATATGCAACTAGTAATGCAAAGAGTCCCCCATGCTAAGTGCTATTATTTTCCTCGAAGGGATATAATCAGCATAATTCTGAATAAATGTTAGACGAAGAAAGAAAAGGCGGGAAAGTGCGCCTAAAAATAAAGAAAGAAAAGAATTATAGAAAGACGTTAGTTCTAATAAAAAAAATGCACAAATGAAAAATAATGAAAGAAGGTTGAAATTTACAGATGAAAAAAAAATTACAAAATGGAAAATGAATTAGAGAAATGCAAGTTATTGACATTTTGGTTAAAGAAAGAGAGTAATTAAAAAAGAAAAAAATAAGAAGAAAAATTGAAAGCAGAAAAGAAACTAAAACGAAAGAAAGAAAATATATATAGACGGATTGATAGATGGATAATACTTGGAGGAAAAAGGAAAAACAAGAAAGAAATAGAAATAAAATAGAAATGTAACAATGGATCCAAAGAGGGAAATATTTTACTTTTTTACTTTATTATTTGTTGATCCTAACTTTCTGAAATATAATTCTTAGATATACTTACTCTATCAGCGATATATGATTGTAAGTTACGGCCTCCATCTCCTCCTTTAATATTATATATAAGAGTACCAAACCCCACTCGTCTAATGCTTTTTCTGAGTTGCTGACAACAAAAAGAGAATGGGAATCTATTCACTGCTTGTTATTTGTGTATGTTGTGTTAATATTTCTGACTTCAACCTTCGGACAAGTTCAGGCGAAAACTTACTTTCCTCTTTCTTAGATACTACTTTCCCATACAGAAGATTTTATGCACTTTTTGACAAAAATGACAATGAACTTACAGTTGACTTTCATCCCAAAACCATCAATTCATATAACTACACTAGAATGATCTTTAGTTTAATTTTTCACAAACGTCCATTTTATCAGAATCATTAACCCGATCTGCTTCAAATCAATCTGAAATATTTTTTACACAGAAAATCTTAACCTTCTGAATTCCATCAAAATTTAAAAAATATAATTTTGATCTGATCCTTTCAGTCATTCTTCCTGTATAGGTTAAATTCCTTACTTACCTCGGTTCTTTCATTGGGTACTAGATGAAGTGGTATGCAACTTATAAAAGACAGAAGTGTCAAACGTAAATTCTCTTAGAGCCTCCAGCCTTTAGAGATAATACACGCTTGTTGTACATAGGATTCCGTATGCATGGCATACGACAGCCTTTTCAGACTAATTAGTGTTATATTTTATTATATTACCAAAAGTCCCAAGGCTTTCCCTACCCAATGCTTATTTGTCTATAGGACATTTCTTCTATACGCAAATATAAGCTATTCTTTGTATCTTCCCGTCTGTGTTATATTCTACTGCTATTAACTTTGCTCGGGCAATAACGTACATGTTTATCACTTTCGCCGTGAATTGGTCTCATATATCAATAACGAGGAGGAAAAAGATATACACAACTAATCATAATTTCTTCCCAAAATTTTCATTTAATTTTATGAGATCGATTCTCTGCTCCAGGTCCGAACGGAGTGTCATATAGGGTTTATAAACAATGCCCAAACCTACTTCGCCAATTATGTAGGCTATTAAAACTAACATGGTGCAAATATAGAGTTGCCTATGGGGAAGTCCTCCGAAGGGGTATGGGCCCAAAAGAAGAAAACTCTACTAACATCGAACGGTTTAGGTGCATATCCCATTTAAACACAGAGAGCAAGATTTTCCTCAGTATACTGTTTGGCGATATTCCTGCTAAAGAACGAATATATCGACACGTCCGTTCAAAAGGGTAGAATCTCAGGGATTCCAGAATGCATTAAGCATACAGGAGTTGTGACACAGCCCGTAAAAGACGCTAAAAAGTGCAAAAAGGACTTAGTAATTACACGGTTGGACTTAAGAAACGCATATGAGGCATAAGCTAGTATAGAAGGCATTGAATAAACACTATGTGCCCAACAAAATTAAGAACCTAATCATGAGCTACTACAGTAATTTAAGGTAAGAATCGAGACAGGAATCATCATGTCGAATTGGCATACGTTCGAAAGAGGGATTATTACATATGTCAGCGACTTTTTTGCGTTATCATTGCTTCTTCTGTAATTGGAGGAAATTGTCTTTTAAAAAGTCTTGAAGAAATCTTATGGGCGAGGACAAGATGACTAACTTTGAAGCAAGGCATTGTATCCGGAAAAAAACACGGTTTGCAATAGGAAACTATCCCAACGTTAACTGAGAAGTCAGTTAAAAGTTTCGGGAAAAAATGTGATAGTTCACTAAGGGATACAGCAACAATCCAAGAAACCATTAGGGATCCCCAAACCTGGCTAAGTAAGGTGGATAAACCTGGATTACCTGGTCGCTACAACGCATGGATATACCAACATGTAGTTGTGCCGAGAGTCTTGTGGCCGCTAGCAATCTACGAGTCTTAGTAGCAATGTCTAATACGGGAAATCCAATGCGCTACAATTTCCTTTCAGTGGTTTTGTAGAAGAGTACATAGTGGCCAGAACAAGAACAGAAATGTAGACTCGAGCGACTAAAAAGTAAGAGAGGTGGGCATTGAGATCCTATCAGGCAAGAAATGGGGTGCCACAGAGGAACTAAAAGTTGCAGAAGAACGTTTGCAAAAAAAAAAAAAAAAAAAAAAAAAAAAAAACACGTTCGTAGGCACATTTATCAAAATCGGACAGATTTGGGTATTTTTACAGACTACGAATAGAGTCAATAAAAGGAAAAGAGCGACACTACCTTATACGCGAAGAAATTCTCACAGGGGTAGAAGAAAGAATAATAACAACAATGGTCGGGCTAAGTAAACGGTGGGAGGATATTATAAAGCGGAAAGTAAAATGATCAGATGTGGCGTGGAAGGATAACGTAGAGGAAGCGAACGAAAGGAAAAAGGCAAAATATCAAAAAATAGTGGAAATGTGTAGAAAAAAAGTCTGGAAACAAGTTGCAAACCTATTGAAGTAGGTTGTTGAGGATTTGCTGAAACATTTCCTTAAACATATATATATTTCAGTTTCAATTATTTTTTTCAACACATACACACACACAACACACACACACACACACACACACTCATACACAGACAGACAGACACACACACACACACTCATACACAGACAGACAGACAGACAGATATACACACACACACACACACTCATACACAGACAGACAGACACACACACACACACACACACATACACACACACACACACACACATATATATATATGCGTCGAAGAAAATGATTGAAAGTGAAAAATATATATGATATTAAGGATGAAATTTGTTGTTTTAATAAATCAGCAAAAGCGTTTCAATCTTCTTTTTGCTTACATGTACGGAATATCAATTTAAAATTATTTCGATAAAATACTGTGCATGCAAAATTCAGATCTAAAATTGTAAGCAGAAATTAACATCACTTATACTTATCTATCCTAACGATGATCTGAATTTTGTATGGCCGATATTTTATTTGCTTTATTTTATCTAAAATAATTTCAAATAGATATTCCGTACGTGTAAACAAAAAGAAGATCGAAACAGTTTTGTTGATTTATTCACTTATTCAAACAATAAATTTTATCTTAACATCGTATATATTTTTCACTTTCAATCATTTTTTTTCAATATATTTGTCGGGTTAATGCTCATGTTTCCAACTTTATATATATATATATATATATATATATATATATATATATATATATATATATATATATATATATATATATATATGTGTGTGTGTGTGTGTGTGTGAGTGTGTGTGTGTGTGTGTTTGTATAGAGAGAGTGAGGGGGAGAGATAAGAAGAGGAAAAACCGGGAAATAGAAGGAAAAAAAAGGATAGAAAAGAAAAATGCAACAGCGAATCCAAAAACAAAAATAAAATGTAAATGTAAAAAAGAAAGAAAGAAAGAACAAAAGAACGAAATAAAAAAAAATAGATAGATGGATAGATAAAACATTGAAAAGAAGAGCAAAAAGAAAAGCAAAATAGAAAAACAGAAGAAAAGTAAAAAGAAAGAAAGAAAGAAAGAAAGAAAGAAAGAACAAAAACAAAGTAAAATCTCCAAAGAAACACTATTAAAAAATTAACAATTATGGATTCAAACTGAAATTAATTCTGAAATATTCAATAAAGCAAAAAGAAATTGACTTTAGAAAGGCGATGATAATTTGTTTAGTAACCAACTTAATACTATGCTTTTGCGGGAAAACAGTTTTTCTTGCATGGAATGCTCCAAGCAACCACACAGATATTTCTACAATTATGGAAGCATTGAGGTACACAATTATTTTGCATTGTTTTCTTCGTTTTTTTTCTTTTCGTTTTTTTTACAATAAAATGAAATTTTAAGATTAACAAGAATGAAATACAGTGGTAATTATTTCAGTAAAGTAACTGTGAAACGATAATAATAATAATAATAATAATAATAATAATAATAATAATAATAATATAATAATAATAATAATAATAATAATAATAAATGATTAGGTGAATCACCCCAAGAAGTACAATAGTTAATTAAGATAAACTATTCTTAGTCATTTATTCTTCTACATCTGAGAATAGATATACAATCAGCCCTATGCATTTATGAGGTTAAAGGGCGCAGGACGCCACGGAAATAAAAAAAAGTTAAAGATCCCTCCGAAAATGAATAAAAATCCCTCCGAAAATGAAAACAACCCTGTCCTCGATATACTTAATATTGCTGTGGTGAAGTCAACTATCAGCAACCCCCACCTTAATCAGCCACCTATATGTATTTAAAAATACAACAATTGTGTTATATTTCAATTCATCTTCAAGTCAAGCTATTATCTCATTCGTTTTTCATTTGACTGACTACTTGAAAATCATTCGTGCCAACCAAGATGTGATTGGCCTAGAGTCATGAAACATACATTCTATTCCATATATTAATCCTTCAGTTCAACACACATTGCTTCTCAAGTTTCTTTAACCTTAACTTAAGTAAAGTTTTTTTAAAAATGTCCTTCTTGGAGCATCCCCTTGTATTTTACAAACAATACACAGAATTAAAAAGGTATGTTCAGCTATTAAATGAAATGTTTATGTCTTATCTGTTATTATTTTATTTACTACTAAGACAAAATCCTCTAAATGTATTGAATTCATTACTTCTAACAGGGGTATTAAAATCAACGTATTTGATATATATATATATATATATATATATATATATATATATATATATATATATATATATATATATAATGAGAATTAAAGTAATATATAGATATATCAAGTTGAAAGTAAGAAATGGTATTTGATGCATTTTCAAATCTTATTACCACGAAAAGCAAACATATATGTAGAATAAGTTACGATTTTATATGAAACAATATGTAGAATAAGTTACGATTTTTATATGATTACTGGAATTTTATATTACCCCTTAATTACGTTAGTTATTTTCGATTTATGAAATCTTTTCCTTAAAATATTATCGCAACACCCTCCTAAGTATAGGAACATATGTATAAATCTTCATTTTTCTTCAAGGAAATTTAACTAAGTGTTATATACAAATCAATCGAGTATTGTTTACTGAATAAATCACGTGATTTTTCTTTACACTTTAAACTCGTATTACAACTCACTGAAAGCTTGGTCTTTACAAGATTGGAATAACACAATCTGACTAGCCCAGCATTAAATATAGAAATCTATGAAGTCAGGTGTATAGTTAGAGAATTATTATGACAGATTGATTCATTTCCATATTCGGAGAGAATGGGTACTGCAATCAATCAGTTGCCAGACTAGAAAAGGTTAATGTTAGTAAGTTAAGCAACTATGTTTCGGCTCAGTAGTTCGATGAGTGAACACAAACAAAGTTGAGTCCTGCGTTCCAGATTAGACAAATCTTAGCAAATAACAAGAATAAAAGAAGTTGAACAACAATCAGTCTGTTTGGTAATTAGATAAGCGATTACTTCGTAATAACAGTTACTGTAAGAAACCTAAGACTTGTATGTCAGAATAGACAAGGCTTACTAAATAATAAAGAAATAGGTTAACTAAATAGGTTTAGTGCTTAAATGAGTGATTACTTCGTAACAGCAATTATTATGCATAATGTGATAAATTGATTGGCTTTAAGGTCACGTCAGCCTGTCTGGAATTATTTTATGCCTAGGGAATTAGGGAATTAGGTTCATTGTACAACTATATTTATATTGTTGTGTAGTTGTTTCTTGATTTTTTGCACACGTTTTTATCGCATATGAGTAATTGTAAAGTAGATATATTTAACCAACTGTTGGGCCCTGATACATACTCTCAGTTGGAGTAAATGTGGACCTGGCTGAAAAGGCAATGTGGAGGTAATCCACACTCTCCAGATCTCCAGAAGTTGCTACTCACAATCAGATGCAATTTAGTGTCATATTCAAGACACCCCGTTTAGTTATTTTTTAGTTCTATTTGTGTGTGTGTGTGTGTGTGTGTGTGTGTGTGTGTGTGTGTGTGTTGGAGTGCCTAACCCCTCTCCAGGAGATACAGGCAACGTATTACATGCCCCATCGATAGGGCACTTGTAAGAAACCTGTACCAGATTAGAAAATGCTTAGCAAATAATATGGAAAGAAGTAAAGTCTGTTCAGTGTTTAGATAGGTGATCATTTAGTAACATCAGTTATTGTATGCAACCTGAGGCCTGTGGGCCAGACTGGGGTAAACCAATTAAAAAGGAATAAAAACCAGAGAAAATAACAAGGACCGCAAATACTCATTTTACAAGATGTATTGATATTGAAACGACAAAAATAAACAATTGAATTACAATCTAATTGTATTAAGAGCCAATATGATCGGCTTCAAAACATGAGAAAAATGACTCCCTTCCTTTTCTAAATGATTATGTCGATAACCACATCACATAAAACGCAAGAAAAATCATTTTATAAAATGGAATATATTTTCTTTCTAATCTGATATATATTTTTACCTTGATGTTATCAATTTTTTCATTGATGATTTGCAATTTGATTTTTATTCTTGTAAAGAGAATTTGCTATTAAGCAGGAAAAAATGAAATTATGGCCGGCATCTTTTCACAGAAATGACATTAATTATGATTTTATCACAACGGGATGTGTAGCACAAAGCGACATAGAAATCAGGCAAATGAATTGAATTTCTTTAAGGCTTTATGTTCGCTTAAAATGTAATTTCGTTACGTTAAAAAAGTCCTCTAAGGCAACTGAATTATTTAGCGATACCTTTCAAATATTGGCCATTAACGAAGGTATTGAAGTATGGTAACAAGAGTGGCTTCTTTCTGGAATTAGCTGCCTTTGTAACCCGGGATGGTACGGTCAGAAGTTTTATTTAGAAAATACAGTAGACTCAGTAGATATCCGTACATTAAGAAACATT
This sequence comes from Doryteuthis pealeii, assembly GCA_023376005.1. NCBI lineage: Eukaryota > Metazoa > Mollusca > Cephalopoda > Myopsida > Loliginidae > Doryteuthis > Doryteuthis pealeii. The sequence continues at coordinate 20,096,352 of CM042160.1, read as the reverse complement.
TAAAGTTTACCCCAATAAACCTCTTCCTACATTAGAACACGACTAAAAATACAACGTAGGCAATGATATGATCATAGAAGACCCCTCAGAACGCGACACAAGAACAGTTTTAGGCTGCCTTAAATAAAGAATTTAGAAAGGTGAATGAATATATTAAGAAACAAACAGGCAAACAAACGTAGACACAAAAAAATAAAGAAACCATGAAATGCAAAGTAAATGAAAAAAAAGATAAAAATAAAAATAAATGTATTAAGAAACAAAGAAGAACTGGTCGTGATGAAAGAAACAGAAAAGGAAAGAAAGAAAGAAAAATCTCCATAACTAAATAGAAGTATAACTGCGTGTTCCGATTTCTTCCTCCTTTTATGCAAATTTCCTTCTATGTCTATTTTTACCAACCGGGCAATTCCATGTCAAATCATCCAGAAAAAAGTAAAATTGTCACCCGCCCGCTTCAATTCAGATGTGGATTCTGATTAAAGTTAGACATTCCCAAAAATTTGAGTTTCCAATTCCCAAAATTGGCGGAGTTGTGTCGATTTTTAGCTCTCCAAATTTGAAGGGGTGCGAAAAATGACTACCTTTTGTAAAATTGGTTGACTTTCAGACGTTTTTGATAGCATTTTCGGATTTCTCTTAATGCTTTTATAAACCAATTTTTAGGAGTAGGAAAGCTCTAGAACTCATCTTAGACAAAAATATATTACAAAAAGTCGCCATTTTTCGCGACCCGCCTCAAATTTGGAGAGCTAAAAATCGTCATAACTCTTCGAATTGGAAGCTCAAATTTTGGGGAGTGTGTAACTTTAACATAGTACAAACATTTCAGAAAAATTTAAGGGCGTGGATAACATGACCTGGATGATTTGACATGAAATTACCCAACAACTACCTGTCATAATTATCTTGAAGAAACCTGGTAATTAACTTTTTTTTTACTAATTCGCTTCCCTAAACCTGTTCTACGTGTACATATTGAGCACTTTTCAATATTCATTATCCCACCTTATTTGGTTTATTTTTATTTATTCCGACAGTCAGAATCGATATCGGTGACAGAGCTGTTATAAAAACAAGACAACTTGAAATCAAGTTCTGCAACAGAAATCTAAAAAAAATAAATACCTAAGCTTTCCTCCATGTGATATACTCTGGACCATTCTTAAAATTGACTCCGACAAAAAACACCAAAGCATAAGGAAATTGGTGACAACGCACAAGACATTTCACACAAGAGATACCATAGACAGACTATATTTATCAAGAAGAAGGAAGAGGATTTGCCAGCATTGAGAATTGCGTAGATGCGACAATTCAGTGAATCATGGGATGCACTAAAAAGGAGAAAGGGGAACTAATTACAGTAGCCAGTAACAACAATTGCAGCATATGGACTTGAACATGGCTAAGAAAGAGAAAAGTTAAGAAAGAACATGAACCCTTATGATAGCAGTTTAAAATAATGAAATAATAAGCAAATATAAGCAAATATATATAATATACAACAGAATAGCAAGTGTGGGATGTGTGGAGATTGAGACTAAACGGTTAATTGCATGATAAACGACAGCAGCAAACTAGCCAAAAAGGAGTAGAATACTGGGCATGACGGTTGGGAAAGTTTATTCACTGGTAATTGTGCAAGGAATTAGATTTTACCAAATTAGAATCCGTTGTAGAAAATGAGATGCATGAAATTATCTGTAAATTTGAGATCCAAACGGATCACCTAATCCCGGACAGCCAGGAGAGTGTTAATTAACAAGAATAAAATAACATGTCAAGTAGTGATTTTCCCGTTCCGTTTTTTTTTTTTTTGTTAAAAAGAAAGAATGCGAAAAGATATAAAATACTTGGACATTGCCAGAAAACTAAAAACAATCGGTTAAGCATGAATATAACGATGATATCAGTTGTAGTTGGTACCCTTGGAACTGACCCCTACGGTTTGTAAAAAAATTGAGAAATTGGAAATCAGAGGAATATTCAAACTACATTCAAACTACAACATTGTTAATATTACTTAGAATACTTAGAAGAGTTATAGTGAAAGGTCAACAGCTAACACTGTTGGGGAAAATTCGCAAGGTTGGATATGATATTAATTGATACAAACACTAGAGAATGATAAATATGAGTAAGTAAATTAACAAATAACAAAACTAATACAATACAACCACGTAAATAACCACAGTTTAAACAAAACTGCCCCTCTGTGTTTGCGCTATCCTTAGATAAATATGCACTACCTCAGATCCATTACTACTGATAGTGAGTTCGTTCCTTTCCAGGTGCCCTATAGTTGTAACCTTGTGTCACATCCTTTCCTATTCCGAAGGGTTGGGTAATAACCTACATATGCTCTACCACCGATATTGACCAAGTTTTATTTATAGATATAGTAAACTGTAAAGTTAACACCCCTTGCGTGAATTTAGATAAAACAGAGTTCATATGTTATATTAAATTCTTCTTTAAATTGTAAGTCCTTCAAATTAGCACAGCAGTTCATATATATATATATATATAATATATATATATATATATATATATATATATATATATATTCCAGAAATTATTCCAGACTGTGGCCATAACAGTGCTGTATGGTTACATCACTTTGACTTTCACAAAATGCTTAGAGAAAAGACCAGATGGGAACTATCCAAGGATGCTGCATGCTGTTTTGAACAAATTTTTGGAAGCAGCATTTTACAAAACAGCAGTTGTACGGCACCTTACATCCCATCTCGCAAACTATCTAAGTAATATGGGCAAGATATGCTATTTACAGTTGGAGAAGTAGGGAAGATTTCCGATGGAGTCTTACTTATGGATATGTACATATTGACTAATCAGTAAAAGAAACTTCACTCTGTGCTGGGTGCTGTCAAGAGGACTTGCTAAATGAGATCGCTGATAGCGACGAATGATGATGATGATGATGATGATGATGATGATGATGATGATGATGATGTATTTATAATTGGTTTTAATCCAAATCTAAGGTTCTTTCAGATTGGGTTTTGCTTCCGCACTGGCTTTTTTTATTTTGAATCATTGACGTCAGCCGCAAAGAAGTTTAGCGCTCAGTATTATTAGAGTCTCATTTACGGCGCCGGGACACGCGATATTTATTCGAAAAAAAAAATTTGTCTCTTTTTTTATCCTTGAAATTATTTTTATTTTTATCATTCGCTTTATTTTCGAAAATACTTTTTTGTTTCACTTGGTTTATTCTTTCTTTCTGAAATAGCTGCATTAGTTTCTCTTCTTTTTTTTTCTATCCCTTTATTTCAAATTTTCTGCAATATTATTTCTTTTCTACGATTTCTTTTAAATAGATTTACTTCGTTTCTTACTTCCATTTGTTTTTTTACAGGGGGGGGGGGATTTTCCTATTTTTGATATTCCTTTCAATTTTTATTTATTTATTTAATGCAAACGAAATCTGCTGTCGTCAGTATTTTATTTTCCTTCTTTAGGTGTATTCACTTTCCTTTATTCGTCTGTTACCATCTATTCCTTCTCTATACCTTTTTCTTTCTTTTTGTTTTAATACACATTTATTTTTTTCCAGAAATAATACCCAGTTCTTTATTTTCTTTCAATCATGTATACACAACCCCTCTCGCCGTATATTCCTTTCTCCCTGTTTTGTATTCTTCATTGTTATCCATTCTTTTTTCTTTCCTTCTTTCTCTTTCATTTCATTCTAACTCTATCATCTTCGTTTGCTTTTTCTTACCTACATGTTTTTTTACATTCTAATTTTCTGTTCTCTTGCTATTCTATTTTATTTTTCTTGTTTCCCTTTTTTCATTCATTCTTTCTTTATTTATTTATTATTTTTCTCTATCCTTTTGTTCCACACCTTTCACTTCTATTTACTTCTTACTTACTTTTCTTTTTACATCACCATGTTCTGTTCTACCAAATTCGGATTTATTTTTCTTGTCCTTCTCTCTTTTATTCTTTCTTCTTTTCTAAAATCCGACAATATTTCTGGTTTTCTTTATTTTAATTTTATGATAGTCTTAAATATCTTTATTTCCAATATTAAACAATAAATATTTTCTTAGTTGTCTTCCTTCATTCTCTTTTTCTTATTTATTCTCTGCGATTTGTTTATTCATTTCTTTCTTTAATTTTCATTCTCTTACTTTCATTTCAATCTCATTTTCTTCCTTATTCTCTTAGATTTATTTTAGATTATTCCTTTATCTCTTTGTTTCTTTTTAAAAAATATTTTTTATTAATTCCATGTTTGTTCTTTCTTTCTCTTTCCTTAGTCAATATCTTTTTTTCTTTCTTCTTTCTTTCTAATAATACCATCAGTGTTATTTCTTTATTTTCTCATTTTACATTCTCATTTTTCTTTCCTTTTCTTTTTCCGGCTTTATTTTACTTTTTCTTTCTTTTTGTTTTCTTTCTTTGTTTCTGCTTAATTTTCTTTCTGTCTTTTTCTTTCTATTAGTTTCATTTATTTGTTATTTTCTTAACTACTCTCTTAGTATCACTGGCTTCTTTATTTGTTTCCATGTTTCTTTAATCTGTCTTCCTTTTAACCTAGTTCATTGCTTGTTCGTTCTTTAGCTTTTCTTATTCTCTATCTTGTATATTCCTTCTTCTTTCTTAATTCAATCAGTTTTTCTTTCTTTTTTTGTTTTCTTTTTTATTGTCTTGTATGGTTTCGTTTGTCTGTTTATTTGTTTCATTCATTCATTCATTTTTTTCTTTCTCATTAACACAGTTCGTATTCTTTCTCTATTTTCTAATTTTTCATCATTTTATTTCTCCTTCTTTCTTTAACTTTTTCTTCTCTATTTTATTATTTTTTTTGTTTTTGTTTTCTTTTTTATTTATTTGTTTTTACTTAAGTTTCTAAGTTCCTTTTTTATATTCTTTCTTTCGTTCTTCCTTTCTTTCTCTTATTTCTTTATCGTTTTCTTCATTATTCTCCTAATTGAGCTTATTGGTTTCTTTTTTTTTCTTTTTTTTTCTTTCTATTTAACTTAATTCCCAGCATGTTCGTTCGTTCTTTTTATCTTCTTTTTTTCTTAATCACTATCTTGTTTAATTTTTTCTTTCTTTCTTCATCACTTCTCAGTTCTTCTTTATTGTTTTTTTTAAATTCTTTTTGCTTATTCGTATGTCCGTTTGTTCGTTTGTTTCATTCATTGATTCTTTTATCGCTTTCAAATTATGTCGTTGCTGTCTTTTCTTTCTGTTTTATGTTTCATTCTTTCTATTTTACGTCCTTTATCTTCTTTGTTTGTCTTTTCTTAGTTTTTTATTTTGTTTCTGCTTAATTTCCCCAGTTTTATTTAATTTCCTTTTGTTTGTTTGTTTGTTTGTTTGTTTGCTTGTCTTTTCTTCTGTCCTCGACCTTACTCTGTCTCCCACCATCTTGTTGCGAAAAATACACAATACATCATTTTGATTTCAACTGAGACTTGTATCCAATTGTACATAGTCGACCATTTTCCCAGCGTCATCCTTGTCATTGTTAAATGTTATATTCCCAGCACAGAAATGGATTCTTATAGCGATGGGACAATTCCATTCATTAGGGACGTTGAATCTTTCGGAAACTCAACGAAGAACAACTAAAGAGAGAAATCAACGAAGAAATAAGGAATAAAAGCAGAAGATATCCAAATGTGGAATTCACTGTTTAGAACAATGGATTACAGGACATTTTATGGCTAAATCACTCGTATTCAACATAGAGAACAGATAGGCGAAGATAATATTATATACGGAAGCTAACGAAAAGAAAGATTCCATTTCTCAAGAGGACTGTTTTGACATATCCAATAAGCCACGGATTAAATGATGACAACGACACAAAATTCAAGAGAAGAGAAATATAAAAAAAATAAGAATATCAGAAATTGAATTATATACTCGTGTATAAGTCGAACTTCTTTATGCTGTTTTAGTTATTTTTTTTTCCTTTAGATAATTCATTTAATGATCAAATGTATGAAATTCCATTTTGATGGAACTTCTATAGAACTATCCACCCATTGATCTTTTGCAGAAGTATAAATAAATTCATAGTAAAAGGATTTGCTGACCATAACCCAAATGCATAGGAAATACGGCATTTTTTTTAAAATTATTATGAATTACCTTTTACATAAAATCTTCAAAAGAGTCTAAAACTGGTTAATGTCATATTAGGGGAGATTATAATTTTCAAAGTAAAAATAACGATTTTTGGAGCGAAGATTATTGCTTATTTCTTTTTTCTTTTTCTTTTCTCTTTTCTTCTTCATTTCACACATTTATCTTTGTTTTTGTTCGGTTTCGTTCTTTCTTTCTTTCTATTTGATTACTTTAATGTTCTTCCCCTCTAATCTCTTAATTCTTTCCCTTTCATTCTCTTGGATTTCTCCTTCATTTTTCTTTTTCCCTTTTTATTGTTTTATGTTCTTCCTTTTTTCATTTTGTCTTTGTTCTTTATTCATTCCCTTCGAATTTTCTTTCTTTTTTTCAATTCAATTCCCTTAGTGTTTTCTTTCTTCTTTTCTTTACTTTCTGGTCTTTTTCTGACAACATACCTTTAGTTTTTTTCTCTCTTTTCTATTCAATTCAGTGACTATTCTTTCCGTCTCTTTCTTTCTTTCTTCTCTTCGTATGGCAAAGACCAAAGGCCGTGTCATCCATATATACGTCATCGACGTACTCTGAAGTCGTGCGTCTGTGCCATACTTAGTATTCTTTCATTCTGTTTTCTTTTTTCTCTCTCTCTTTCATTGTCTTTGACGATTCCAACAATTTCATGATATCGGAAGATTCTCCACAGTATTTATCGAACAAATTTCAAAATCGTTGTTTTTCAATGAAGAAAATAAAATGAAGAAAAATTGCCAAGAAAAGTCAAATAACAATTTGATGCGTACATAATGATCGAGTCAAGGAAAAATTACATTTTTGCATCAATTTTAACGAATACACACACACACAAACACACACACACACAAACACACACACACACACACATATATATATATATATATATATATATATATATATATATATATATATATTAAGGTGGTTAAAAACTCCGAAGTTGATAGTTTTTGTCTCCTTGCTCGCCTCCTTGGGTTTATTCATCTAGGTGTCCTGTATTCCAAATATTTTAGAGGAATTAGATGATATAAAGTGGCCTTCTTTATTGGTGGCATCATATTCATTAGCTCTGTGCGAACACTGGATATGGTCTAGAGGATCTACTAAGTGTGATGGTCGATAGTGGTGGATATCAAAATAATCCATGTATATCACTACGACTTGTTGATGATGATAATGTTATGGTCTTGTTCTGTCCCTTTTTGTGTGGTAGATTTAGCTCAATCGTCTAGATAAGTACTGTACACTATCTGATTTCTAAAATACATTTTTGTTCTTGACATTTAAGGTTAGACAATTCTTTAGATTCCTGTCTCTGAATTGTTTTACTTTTTGCATAATTTGTCAAGATCAATTTTATGTATTGTGTAATCTGTTCCACTCTAATTTGAATTTTTTTAAACTGAAGAAAAATATGAGTTGCATCTTATTAATATAATAAACTGGGTTAAATTATGATTATCAACTGCACTAACAATTTAACTGATAGTTTTGTTGGTTGTATTAACAAAAAAGTTAAAATAAGAAATTCCAAATTTTGTCAAACAGCGAGACGTTCATATACATTTTGTTCCAAAATTGTAGATATATATTTATTTTATCAATTACATGGAGTAATATCAAATAATTATCCCTATTGGCTTGTTTCCAACTTGGTTATACAATGGTTATAATGTCAAGCTAGCTAGGCAGGCAAACTACTGGTGGGGTATGCAATTCTGGCTTGCAGATTCAGGCTTCTTACCATTTGCAAAATGAAGTTAAACTACTAAGTTTACGTTCATTTAGCTAAAACACTTGAAACGTTACCGTAATTTATTTTCCTAATTTAAAACAAAATTTCATAAAAATTGATTCATAGATTAACGTGAGAAAAGGGGAAAATGCAGAGTGTAGTGAAGTAAAACAGACTCAAAACTGACATAAAAGTACTAAACTTTATTTAGCTAAACGAAACTCAGCAGGAGCAAATCGCTGTTTATATAGCCTGCATAGGCGAGTCTATTGCTCGTAAATCTGAGCGTAGGATACTACATTCTTCTCTCCTTGAAAAAGAGTGACGTCAGCATCCATAACGATCGGGGGTCTCGTCGTTCGTCCAGATCTCCTTATCTGTGGGGCTTCATCAACGTTATGTGTAGTGTCCTCCTACGGTATAGGAATAACGGGGATACCCCTATCTTGTTCTGCAATTCGACTTGGTCCACTAAAGGATCGGTTTTACTGTTTCTTACAAACCTTTTTAATAGTATGGGATCTGGTGACATTAACCAGGATGGCTAAAAATTACCGTGCTATAAGCGGCGCGGGAATGAAAAAAACAACGTCCATGAGGGGTGGCATTTGTTTCAGTACATAGCAACGATCTCATAAGTATAAAACTTCGGGAAGTACAAATTCCCAGTACTTTTCAGGTAAGTTACACGACCTAATAGCTAAACGAATCATCTTCCATATAATGCCGTTAAATCGTTCGACCTGTGCGTTCCAAGTTGGATGGTATTGAGTGGTTTTATTTGTTGCCACCCCTTTTTTGTGAGAGATAGTTTTTCAGTTTTTTAGACATGAAGGATGCACCCCTGTCTGGGTGTATATAGCTGGGCATTCCAGCTAAGCTGAACAATAGATCTAGGGATTTAATTTCTGATGTTGTGTGCATGTTTAGACATGGAAAGACAAATGGAAACTGTGAGTATTCGTCAATAACTACGAATAAATACGTGTTACGCGAACAGAAGGTAAAGGTCCTTTGAAATCGATACTCAGTCATTTCATGGGTCTGTTTGCCTTTATAAGAGTGCTTTCAGGTGGGTTATAGAAACGAGGTTTAATTTCTGCACAGACTCTGCAAGAAGCGCGCATTATTCTTTTACATCTTCCGAAGAAAAGGGGAGATCTTTTGCTCTAACAAAATGCAGGAGTCGAGTAATCCCCGGGTGGCATAGTCCATTATGAATATCAATGAGGTTGAAGTAGTAATGGCCGAACAAATGTAAGCTCGGCTGAATTTGTCAGGATCCACATTCTCTCGGCCCGGATGGTATTTTATCGTGTAGTCAAATGCTGCAAGTTCCAACCGCCACTATGAATTGTGGCATTTTTAATTTTAGTACGCCTTTCGTTGCTAAACATGAAGATCACCGATCTTTGGTCGGTAACTAAAGTGAAATGTTGTCGCGACAGATAATGATTCCACTTGATAATTGCTGTAGCCTCCTACTCAACTATGTGATATTTTAGTTCGCTTCCTTGTAGTGTTTTCGACATAAATGCTACTGGGCACACGCCTTGGTAGAGGATGGTAAAAATTGCCACGTCTGGCTCGAAAGGTAAGCTTTCGTCTATTGGTTGTAGAGAGGCTTTCTCCAATTCTTTTTTTAGTTGATTAAAAGCTTTGAGTGGCCTCTTCCCAAGAGGGAATTTTTTAGCGTCTATCAAAGGACGAATTTTATTAGAAAACTCGTTTATCCAATTCGCATAATATGCGAACATGCCCAGCGCTCTTTTTAATGATTTTGAGTTTTCTGGAGGAGGTAGCTCTCTTAGGGAACTAGGTCTTTCTTGGTCGCGCTTAATAACCCCGCCGCCAACACAGTATCCCAACACATTGATACCGAAGCCACAGATTTTGATTTGTTGAGATTAATTTTAGCCTTCGCAATAGCTTTCAGGAATCTTTTAACACTTTGGTCGTGTTCTGTCTGCATGCGTCCTGCAACTGATACATCGTCTATGTAAGGCAAAGTACCGCGTAGATTTTGTTCGTTTACCACAATCGGAGTCGCTGCTTTTCAAAGAGCGATGGACTTTTGTCCATAGCTCTTTGAAAAGCAGCGACTCCATTTTTGACCCCGAATGGTATCCTACAGAACTGAAATGAATGACCATTTGCCTCAAAATGTGTATTTTTATCAGATTCTTTAAGCGGCACCTGGTGATAGGCGCTTTTGAGATCGAATGTAGAAAAAACGCTGTATTTAGCGAGGTCATTTAGCATTTTATCAATTCTAGGCAGAGGATAAGCCTCCAGTTTTGTGTATAGGTCTATCGTCTGTGAGTAATATACGCACATTTTCTTTTTACAACGGTGGTTAGGGTCCTTCACTACTGCGAGCTGGGCTCACCATGGTGAAATACTTTCCTCAATTAGGCCTTCCGAAAGCAAGTTTTTAATTTCTTTAGCAATTCTGGCAGGGGCCCACAGTATTTGAAAGTTGCCCTTTGGTACTGACTCAAAAAGTCCTAGCCGAGTATCACGTCAGAACATAAATCCTTCAAAACATCCAGATGGGTGGCAGCATACGACTGGTTGTTAAGTCAAAGGGTTAAGTTTACAACTACATAACCCCTTGAGTTAGTATTCAAAGTTTTCTGGGCCATGGTGATACCTTTACTGGACGAGCAAACATTCAAATTCAGTTTCTGCACGACTGCTTCGCTGAGATAAGTGCTACAAGAATCGAGAAGAGCACTTATTGTTTTTCCCGTTAATAATCACATGCGTAGCAGCTGGGTAAAGTTTTTGTGGCACATTAGTAAGTGTGGTCAGTATATGAGGACCGGTCACTGTTGCTAATGAATTTGACGACGGTTTGGACCGACATACACGAGCGTAATGTCCTTGCTTGTAGCACTTTTGACAAGATGCTTCGCGAGCAGGACAGCAGTCCCGCGAATGATAAGAAAATCCACAAAAAAAGCATTTGCGTTTTGTTTGAGATGTCACAGCTTCTGGTTGGGTAGGTCTGACTGGAAGTTCACAACAACTCTCACATACCTTAGCAGCCGCCATTTGAGCTTCTGACGTAGTATATGTCATTATTCTGTTGGGCTAGATTCAACGCAGAAGCTTGAGTATAGGCTGTTTGTAGGTCCAGAGTCTTGTTTTCCTGTAGTCTTTGCCGCATGATATGCGAACCTATTCCTGTAATAAAGGCGTCTCGAATTGCTTCATTGCCACATTCTTCAGCAGTATGGTCTCTGAAGTTACAGGTCTTCCTCAGTTTTTCTAACTTCCTAAAAAATTCGTCCAGTAATTCTCAGGGCTTTTGGCGTCTCGTAGCCAGCCGGTATCTTGCAAAAACCTCATTAGGTGTTTTGATGAATAAGTCGTCCAATTTTCTGATAGCCATGTCGAAATCTGAACAGCCGCCAATGTATTTGAGCACACTTGAACTTATACAGCTCAAGAGGGCGCGCTATTTGTTAGGGATTTTTTCCTGGTAGTCTTCGAAATAGTTGAACATTATAGTTCGCCAATGGCGGTAGTCTCTGGCAGCTGTGGGTGAATAGGGATCTATGTCTAAGCATTATGGCTTCCACACCGTTTCTATGCTTGTTTTAACGTTTAGCTAAATAAATTGTAGTGAAGTAAAACAGACTCAGAACTAACATAAAAGAACTAAGCTTTATTTAGCTAAACGAAACTCGGCTACAAGATGAGGAGGAGCAAATCGCTGTTTATATAGCCTACATGGGCGAGTCTATTGCTCGTAACATGTGAGCGTAGGATACTACACAGAGCACATGTGTTCATTGTAGTAGGTAGAGTCCCATCTCTGACGAAGGTGGCGTGATGAAGATTTTTCACAATGTTAAAGCTAATGCCGACCGTTTGATGAACAGAATAACAAAGGGAAGATAACCCGACTAGAACTGTTTTATTTTTTTCTTCTATTTTTCCTTTGTTTTTAATTGATTCATTCCACGATTGATTAATTGATTGATTTTAGAGGCATGTCAACCCATCAAGAGTTACTTTAGACATATAAGTTAGGGAATCTGATTCATATTTATATTTTTTGTGTAGTTGTTTGTTGAGATTTTCTTGTGATGAGTCCTATCAAATACGAATGATTTGAAACAGATCTATTTGACGCATAGATTGGAGACTAATCGGTAATACCACTCCGGGCCATGATGAACGTAGAAATAATTTTCAATGAAAGGGAGACTCCATGCACCTCAGATCTTCAGAACCTCAAAATCAATAGCTAGGGCACCATTTTGTGGAGATCCAAACTCATAGACAGTAGTTATAGTCAGTGTATGCTAAGCTACGCCGTCAATCCATTTTTTATTCTATATTAATTAATATTTTTGAGGACACTTTTAGCAGGTTATAAATGGAAGACCGCCTTACGTATGCAAGGAGGCATGAGTCAAATTTTAATATTTCTATTTCTCTTTCAGTCTTATCGAGTGCATTAACATGACAGCTTCCAATCTGACATAGGAAATGGAAAGAAATAGCATAAATAAAGTCGACAAATACGTCGACTGGAAGATAGCCAGCTTCTTTTAAGTAAACAGGTCATTCGTGTTGAAGGTCTGGAACAAGATGAAGGTACCAAATTCATGTTGTTTATGGAGTTTCCTGGCGTCACCAACATAGAGGAAATGTTATCTCGCCCTACTTTTTCAAGGTCGATCCCACCGCCAACATCGAGATGCTGGACACTGTCATCAATACTTGGATTGAGATGGTAGCCCATTGAAGGTCGTACGTTTTCCAGCAATGTTTATAATTGATTCATTGACTTTAACGGCATATCAACCCGCCCAGGCTTAATTTATACCGAGGGTTAAGGAAATGTGCATATTGTACGCTTATATTTACATTTCTGTGTAATTTCCAAAATGCTTGCATGCATTTAGGATATCAAATATATATATCTAATAAAATAATTTGCAAACAGATCTATTTCACATATAGATGTAACCTTAACAGGTAACTACCACTCTGGGTCCGAGTGGTAGTCTCTGGGTATGAGTAATAATAATGAAGGAATCTTTCCACACTCCAAAACTGCAGCCTCAAGACCAGATTCAGTTTAGTTCTAAAAGTTCTTGATTATTTGAACTAGATGTGGGAGAGTGTGTAAGATATTGTTACCAGAGAGTGTAATTTAGCTTCTCCTTTGGTTTTAATTTCATGGTATCCTACCTAGGGATAGAAATGGCTTTAGTCACCTGGTTTTCAATTAACGTATGGCAATATCCCTGTGCTGGATAAACAAGAGAAATAATACAATTGAATTTAATATGAAACTTGGCGCGATAATAAGATATGGGTGTCACTGACACCTATATAAAAATACATAAGTCACTGGTCCCACAAATCTAACTTCAAACGAACCTCTCCCAAACTCATTAGCCAGGCGCTTTCATCACAGTGAGATATGTATATATAAAAAAGAATTTGGAAATAATTTAACCAGGGGGTGTTTGTCACTCAACAAATAGATATGCCACTTTGCCAGTACATTTTTTCGTCGTTTCCTTTATCAAATACTTTGAAAACTTTTTAAAAACTTTCTAAAACATATTTTTACAAAATATTTTTTTCCTGACGATTACCTAAGTTCAAAATCAGCTGAGAACAATAAAAAAAAATAACTAAAATGAAATGTTCCTATTCGTCATCACTTTTGCTCATGTTTTTTTCAAAGATGGAGTCTCACCATCAATTTTTCGGAGTGGGAGAGGGTTTCAATCCTCATTAAGGAATAAGGGTAGTGTAATATAATCCCCGCCGACCAGACTAGATTTTGCATTCAGTAACAGAGATATGTACATGAGATTGTTAATATAAATTTGAGGTTTTATATCAGAACATTACCAGTATAATAGACAAAATTAGACAAGCTACTTCTTTACCCATTGCCCAGGGCTCTACGTTCCATTCGTCACTCGTTGCTGCTTATTGTTAATGGAAGCTTTATGGCGTTTATAATTAAGGTAATAATTTGGAAGGAGGCGGGATTAATTTAGCTTCGAGAATTATTTCTGACTTTTGCCCAGAGGAAAAAGAACTAACTGTAAAAATTGTACTCGAATCTAAGTATATGTGGATACTTATAGAGATATGATGGTAGATAAAGGTGGTTACGCGAGAAAATTCTTACATATATGAAAGTAGACTGAGCTCATAAAAACGGATATGAAAATGTTCGGTTGAACAAGTACACTGATTGATATATATATATATATATATATATATATATATATATATATATATATATATATATATATATATATATATATATATATATATATATATATATATGGGCAATTCCATGTCAAATCATCTAGAAAAAAGTAAAAGTGTCACACACCCCTTCAATTTTTCTGAAATGTTGTACAGTTCTAAGTGACAGTTAACTCTAGATTGCAGGTTCAATCCTGATCAAGGGCAACAGTAACATAGAATAATAATTAACACAGCTTAACTTTTGCAGAACGAGAACAGGATAACCCCGTGGACTGAATAAAGGGTTAGGTTCAATGTTCCGTGATGGCTCTCGATTACGACAAGTTAAATAATTGTATGTATATTATTTTTTAAAGTCAGACGACTCTGAAAAGAAAATTAATGTCTCTTATTTAAAATATTAAATGCAAAAAATAAAAATATAAACTAATCTTTAACATGAAAAAAGAGAAAAGCTTCCATTATCCATTTTGTTTATTTTTAGCAAGAAACGTCGAAATATGGCAGAGTATAATGTTAACGTTCTTCATACTGCTGTTTAATTTTTAGATGTATTCGAAAATATAAAATCTTCATTATTTTTGCTCAAAAACCGAACCCTGGTGATAATTAATGTATATATCTATTTACTTTGTCGTCAATTGTTTTATTTTCGAAGTTTCCTCCGAACATACAGATTCACACAACTGCCCTTTATATATATATATATATATATATATATATATATATATATATATATGTATAGACTAGAGCAGCTGCCCAGAATCACCTTGGTGGATACTGGTGTATTGATATACTTGCTTTTGAGTTTTACAAAGTCGAATTTTAATGCTATTTCTATGTATATTTTGATTTTTATATATTTCTGAATATAAATCAAATCTTCATAATTTTTGTACAAAAAGCAAGAACCTGTGATATTTAATGCTAATATATATTTACTTTGTTGTTAATTGTTTTATTTTCGTAGTTTCATATAGACATACATACATATATACGCACCAACTCCCCTTTATATATGCACTAGAAGCGGCTACCCGCCATCGACTAGGTAGAAGAGGGTGGTAAAAAAAGTAGTCTTGCAGATCCATTATTGTTGAATCACGGGTTGGCTCTTCGCAGGAGTCCCCATTAAAATCCCTACGTGAAAAAGACCTTGCCTTGATCCAGATACTCTGAAAAGAAAAATGAATGTCTCCTATTTAAAATACTAAGTGCAAAAAAGAAAAAAAATCGATGTTGTTATCATTTACATTTAATTTTTTAAAATTATCTCCACGAATATACATCAGATCTTCATCATTTTCGTTCAAAAACCAAGCTCTGGTGATATTTAATGTGTATATATATTTACTTTGTCGTTAATTGTTTTATTTTCGATGTTTCCTCCGGACATACAGGTTCACACAATTTTTTTTATATATGTTAAGATTGATATAGATAGATGTATTATAAATATATAAACCCTCCGGGTGAACTATACATAGATGTGTAAGATATGTATCTATATGGATGGAATAATTTCCAATAAATAACCCCATTACCTACACACACACACACACACACACACACACACATACATACATACATATATGTGTGTATTTAGGTGTGAAGAGTATTAGGTAATTCATGAGAAATTCTTCTACCGATATAGATTCCTATCTTACACATAATTTTATCCATACATGATTGCACATATATTTGTAATTTTAGAAGTGAAATAGTCTCTGCTCAAATAAATATCAAAATATGAGATATAAATTATGAATATAGCACACTCACCTATATACATACGTTTACGTATCATGGCTGCAAATTACGCAAACATTGCAACGCTCTCCTTAAAACTGACAGGGCTCTCTTAGTAGCCTTTATGTAAGTACATATATACTTATATTAGTAAAATTTCACTTCCTTAAAATGGGTTGGGCCGATGGCCTGGTTAGTAGAGATTCTCACTTAGGGAAAACCGGTCAAGTTTCGATCCTGGCCTGAGGCTAGCCTGCATTTTCTGTCCATAGTGAAAGGCTGTTAAACAGCGTTTTATGTGTATGACTAATATATATATATATATATATATATATATATGTGTGTGTGTGTGTGTGTGTATAATTAAACAAAAAGCAGGTCTCCTGTTTAACGATTTTATTGGTGATCTTTTCAAGCTTTCTGTCCAACTTTTTTATTTGGATGGAATTGGTGGATTAGTGCACCGAAGTTCATATCCCGAGTACTTTCGGCACTTCGAAGTGCCATCTTCAGGGATGATGTGTTCCAGTTTCGTTCAAAGTATATAAATAGATGTGGAGGCTGGGAGGAGGAGAATTGTTAGGAAAAGAGTTATAGGCATTTTAAAATGTGAGTACTACATTGAAAATTAATTTTATTTGAGGATGGTTTTATTGTTTTATGCATAAAGCTTCTAATATTTGGAGTTTTTGTTTATTTTTTTCTTTGCGCAGAATGTGCGTATTTTCTGTTAGGATATTTCGGTAATTAGAGTGGGGGATGCATGTAATTTTAGATGTGAAATGAAGCTATTATCTGTCATATGAAGAGTTAAACGGCGTGATAAAATCGTTGAGATATTTTCATTTTTTGGGAGACAACAATCTCCTAAAGGAAATTTAAATTTGTATACTACATTGGTCTCATTAAGCCAACTTTTCTGGGGGGAAGTGTTATTGTGTATAACGAGGTTAGTTGTTTTAAATTTTGTGTAATAAATAATCAATTTTACCTTATTCTCGGGCATGGTAATTTCCTATTTCACCCCCTTTTTGCCCAAACCTAGAGCGCTACTTCATTCCCCCACTTCTTAGATCGCTCTTTCTCTTTTCATCTAACCACTCCCCCAACCCCCTACAACTATCCAAACTTCCTCTTCTAACACCTTTTCCTTCACACTCAGTGACCTACTCTGTCATAACCCTACCCTACCCAACCACTTCCCTTTTATTACTCCCCTTTGCTGCTTCTTGGATCAAATTTATCTCCTAGAAGGCCACCCACCTCCGCCTCTAACTTGTCTCTTTCACAATATATCTCTCCACTTTCACCCTGCTTACCAATCTCTATCTCTCTTCTTTTCTAATTTCCTCTTCCTTTCCATTAATTCCTGCTTGACCAATCAAAACCCTCCCTTACTAACGCTGAACCACCCACTTGAACTCCTCTCCTATCCACCTCCTCCCGCCTCACTTCCCCTTCTATAAAACACTTGTATGATAACCTGGTAATTCATTAAAACGACTGATGATGTCGAGCTCACCGCTCTAACAAAATATATCCTACACACTTTTGTCTGAGTTTTGTTCTTGTGTTCCTCATATCTCTACCATATATATATATACTAGACAAAACGTGACCCGTTGGGTCACCCATTAAGCTCTCTCTAGATGATTAGGGAAAAGAGTTGGATCTACCAAAATATCATCTGCTTTTCATTTTTTAAAAACGAACTAAAATTTATTGAATTGATTATTTAAGGTCAAATTTTTGTCTAAGTCGAAAAGTAGTAACATAATAAGCATCAGTAAAAAAGCAAAATAATATTACACATATATATATACATTTTGATATATTTAAAACATTTTTTTCGTCCATTTTGATCAAGATGCCTGCCAAGAGGCTACTTAAAATCCGTTTTTACAAAATAAATTGTAACTTTTGCAATTGAAAAAATTCACACTGGATTGTCCAATTGAACACATATCCTAATAGATAAAGGGGTTAGATTAAGACAGTTCTAAATGCCAGTTATCTCTAGACTGCAGGTTCAATCCTGGTCAGGGACAGCAGTAACATAGAATAATAATTAACACAGCTTAACACCTGTACCCCAGCTATGGTTAGTGGAATGAGAGCAGGATACCCCCGTGGACCTAATAAAGGGTTGGGTTCAAAGTTCCATGATGGCTCCCAATTACAAGATGGTTCCCGAGTCCGACAAGAAATACCTGAAGAAGGCCGGAGGGCACATCAGCCGAAACTTTGTACAGATAACAATGAAGACGAGGACAATAGTCTGAATAATACAAATAATGGTAATCTTTGCGGAGTTCTGTCCTGGCTTCCTGCATCCAAAGCGGTATCACTTGAAAAAAAAAAGAAGAAAAGAACCAACTTAGGGCATTTTCCACTGAAAACCCAACCTTAACTGTTTTATTACAAAGTTCTTTTTTTTCTGGGTCACCCTGTATACAGGGTGACTCAGAAAAAACAGAGCCGAAATTATTTATTTATTTTCCATTAAACTAAACCTAAACCCCAACCCCAAATCCTAAACCCTAAACCCTAGTTGTTTTTGTTTTTCACGCCGCTTCCGCTACGGACTTCAATTGTAGCTGGTGTTTTTTTTTGTTGTTTTTTTTTTTTTTCAGCAGTCACGGCAAGCATGTTTTGAGGCAAGAGGCCATGGCGGAACTCCACAAAGATTACAATTATTTGTATTATTCAGACTGTAATATCGGAGTGGTATATATTTGATTGATACTATTTTCTGCATAAATAAAAAGACTAAAGACAGAGTTTATTTTTTTAAAGCCATACGTAATTAAAAACAACCTTAATGCCCTAAAACCGTAACCAAATTCGCAAAATGTTAATTCATAGACTGCAGTTAAACTGTGATTTGGTACCAGCAAAAAACTTTCCGTTTTAATTTTACCGACCTAAATCAGAAGTCAGTCTAGTTTGTTTTAGTTTTAACTAAAACAAACTTTTAAGCCCGAAGAAAACTACCCCCACGGTAGTCAATGTTTGCTCATTTGAATTCCATAATATTTAAATATATAACTATTTTTTTTACCCAACATGAAATATTTTTTAAAGTAAGTTTAATACTCTATGAATTAATAATTAAAGTAATTTAAAAAATCTATTTTAAAGCATGATTTCAATTTCGTAAAATTTACGCTCAACTAAAATTGAAATCATGCCGTAAAAAGATTCTTTTGTTTTGTTTCTCTGTGGTCTGGAGAAAGGGAGGGGCGAATCTACCTAGAGTTCTCCTAACTCTAGGTAGATTCGCCCTCCCTTTCTCCAGACCAGGGTGCTTGCCTGTAAAAAATCAGCAGGTACTCCTACTCTGTATAACTCGACTACTCACAATAACTCTCCCCCTCACCTTAACTCTATATAGAGGGAGAGTGCAAGAGAGCCAGGTCTGATTTAGACAGGGATTGGTCGGTTGTTGACTTAATTGCTAATTACCCCTAATTAAAATCAATTAAACTGAATTTTTTTTCAAACACTTTGTAGTGCTAACACCAAGGAATATCTAAGTATAAATATTGTGTCTATAACATAAATAGAAAAAATCCTTTAGCTGAGAAGGTTGATAAACTCAGCTTTAGTATAATATATATATATATATATATATATATATATATATATATATATATATATATAATAAAATATACAAAAATAAAACATATAATAAAATCATTGTATGAAAATGTAAAATATGGCACAGCAGCCGTTTGTGTTTATAATCCTCAGCATAAATTATGCGAAGACTTATTCAGTACGATTGCAATATCAGAACATTCATGCACTGTCCACCTTCCGTCAAAGATAAAAAAAAAACAGTAAAAATATATATGACAATGCAGGAATTGCAGGCTGCAACTGTTTCAGCCGATGTGGGTTCCATTTCTGTTAGTAGAATACGTAATATAAGTCGAATTCTCTGTAAGTCCCATATTTGATTTGCGACGAGAAATTCAATGTACTTACATAACCTTTTTCTGAAGCTGACATTGAAATATCGGAGGCCAAGACTTGAGGTTGTTTTTGCTCCTTCCTTTCGATCTCTGTAAATGAGAGATGGTTTCTCAGCGACTGACCAATGAAATGCAGCATGATATGACCCGTAATTGACTGACCAATCTGGTGATTAGGTTTACAATATTCTAAAGAATATCGTCTACCGGACTGTTTTAAAATAGGGAGAAAGGAGACTCACCAGAAAAAATACAACTCTCCGAAGTTACAGACAAATTAAATATTGCCGCTAGAAGAGTGTGGCTTGCTGGTAGAAGAGATCTTGCAATTCACAAGAAAAACTCCGACGAAAGGAGTAACGCAATCCAGACCACATTTGCCGCTGAAAAACTCAGTGCTAAGTATCATAAAGTAAAAACACCGCTGCATCTTTTTTCTTCGACCAAGTCAACGAAACTTATTATTTTTCTATGTATATTGTTACTTAATCCTATTGAAATAAAAATATGAATATTATAGTTAATGAAGAGTTGTCCTGTTCTTGGTGTTGCTAACGTCTTCTGCAACTCATTCAAACTAAGTTCCTGAGCCGTCGAAAAGGTGCCGATCCCCGTTTAGCGGATATTAAAATCATAACATGGGCACAGAGACCAATGACGAAGTAATCACTCCGAAACCGCGTGAGGTCAACCCAGTCATAGGACCACAATTATAACCAAACATGTACTGATGAATCAATTTGTTTCATTAAATAATCCATAAAGAATTGATATGTGATATGTCGTTAAACGAATTTATATAAAGAGTGTTGTATGGGTGCGGGGTTCTATATATAGACATTAAGTATAATTATATTCATTTGCTTGTAAACACGTTTGGTAGGCCGTGTTTTGTTGCTCTGTCTTGAAGGTGTTAGATAAATATAACTAGATGTCTTAATACAAATTAGTCTTGTAAATTATTTGACCTCGAACTACAGCTTTCAGTATCACGCAATAATAAGAACACAATGTAATCGTTAAGAAATAAAAAGGGGACAATTCAACGGAACATATAGTTATGCTTACAATCAAACATTTAAAAATGAATTAGATTTCAGCATTGAATAGTTCATAAGGTCTTGATATGCCGTTAAACAACTTAGCAAAAGAAACCTTTTTAAAACGTTTTGTCTGAGTGTTGGATTGTATCTATGCATGCGTGTGAATATGAGACAATATGTGCAGAATTTCTGACTACAAAATCAACAGATATACATTATTTATCACATTAAGATATGAAACAATGGATTCTCACTGAAATTGATGGAGCCATTTCTTATCATTAATAAAATATCACCATTTGCTGTAATACTTTCACTTAATGCCGTTCCTTTATTATTTCACTCTGATGATGCATTAAAATATAGGCGTCCGACTACTGAAAGTGAATAATCTGCAATGATACGCACTGCCTCTGGCACACAAAAAGGGAAAATGGAAATGAATAAATAAAAAAAATAAAAAAACAGAAATTAGTCAAAAGACGGAAGCAACAGGCGAAGGCGATGTATGGCAGCATAGAGAAGTAAAACTTCCGGTGGCATCATCCAATCTTCCAGATTGTCTTGCTACCGGAAGTCTGCTACTTAGATTAATGTCGATGGTCCAAATAAGACTTTCGTATCAAACTCAAAATACAGGGAATTCAAATCGGGTAGAAACTAGAAATGACCAGACGTGGTAGGGTTGCCTAGACATTGATAGATTATCATCATATTACTGAGAGCACTGCATTATGGGATCAATTTACAGTCAGAGGAATTTATCCTTTCAAATGATTTACCATCAGTTAAGTGTGCCACGTAATATTATCATTCATGTCTTGTCAGTGTATCTAAGCCTGTTCACATCTATCTATCTATCTATCTATCTATCTATGTTTACGTCTATCTATCAATCTCAGTCTGTTTACATCTATCTATATATATATTTTTTTTTTTTTATTCCTTTTTTTTGTTCATCTGTATGCATGCATTTACCCAACCCTTCCACCGCGAACCGAATGCGATGCAAATTCTATTTTTATTTCAATATACCTCTATTTTAATCTAGTGTAGAATAAATATTGATTTTCATGTGAGGAAAGACATTGAAATATTTTTGCCTTAAAAGTAACTTAATTCACAACCAAGGCAAAATTTATTTCCCGCGAACGAACAATGATTTGCTTGTAAAATTGGCGAACCTCCATAATACAAATATCTAAAATAAAAGTTCTTCTTCTTCTTCTTCTTCTTCTTCTTCTTCTTCTTCTTCTTCTTCTTCTTCTTCTTTTCTTTCTTTCTTTCTTTCTTCTTTCTTTCTTTCTTTCTTTCTAATACGTAGTTTATACAAAATGGATATTTCTCGGATTATCATATAGATAAAAAGATCAGAAGTGGCAACATGGAGATATCAATGTGTGTCTTGGATATCCAGAAGGAATTATTCATATAATTAATATTGAGCATCACTGAATGATGTTGTTGTAAGCCTGTCATATTTATAAATCAGATATAGAGAGCTAGTCCAATTGACAATAATAGCTACGATAATGTTACTCATTTCTAATCAGTTGGTGCATGCACGACTGAAATCGAGAGATGGGAAAATTAAAAACAGATCAAAACGGTCAGAAAATAGAAGCCGATTAAGGAACATGACAAAAAATAAATGGAAAAAAGAAGAGAAAAATCGAAAGCGAAAAGTTTTCTTTTGATATTTTAAACAAAGAGCAGGGAAGTGCATTTATTTGAAGGACTGAACGGCAGATAATTGGCGATACTTTATGAGGACGACGTTACCAATTATTGAAATAATAAAAAACAGTCACATTTTGTTCTCTTACTTAAAGAAGAGGATTTTTTCATAATTTATGTCCCACTCTTTCTTTCTTTCTTACTTTCTCTCTCACTCTCTCTCTCTCTCTCTCTCTCTCTCTCTCTCTCTCATACACATACGAACATGCACACACAGGCATGCAAGCACAATTGCTTACACACGTATGCGCTAGCAAATAGAGATATTCATACATGAATATATACACACACACACACACACACACACATATATATATATATATATATATATATATATATATATATATATATAGAACACATGAACCAAATAAATATACATTAGGAAATAAATAACCACACGAGTACATGCATATACATAGATGCGGCAATAGATATACAAATAGATCTGTACACACACGCAGAACATGTAAACGCACAGATATGTGCGTACACCCCACCACATATATATCTATCTATTCTTATATTAAACCTGAACGAATCAATGATTATCTCCGAAAGGGTTTTTTACTGCTTAGTTTAATGACATGAAATGTATGCTAAACTTTTCCTTGGGTCTGGGATTGAGTTATGTTTGAAAAAAATAATTTCCATTACTTTAATTAGCAGTAATTTGCAATTAAGTCATAAAGTAACCCATCTCTCACTATACATCTGCCTGTCAATTCCCCCCTCACTCTCTCTCTCTCTCTCTCTCTCTCTCTGTATATCCTCATTAATTTCTCCCATTTTATTCTATTACTTATGCGGGAGAAAAAAGAAGAATAGAGAGTAAAGAGGGAGATAGACACTCTCTCTTTAATTGTAAGCACTCCAAAACCATAAGTGATGGCTATCCTCATCAAAACTATAAATAGATTGCCTTAAATTCAAAAATGTTCAAAATTTTCATTACTAAAGCTGAGAATTAATTAAAATAAACTTATTTTGTAAGTAAATACATTTTATTGTTTCCGTTTTCCAATAAATTAAGCTGAGGATGAATTCAAATCAACTTTTATTGTAATAAAATCATTTTTATGTTTTTGGATGAAAAACTACGAATTAAAATTAGTTATTTTATTAGATCCCTGCTTTGGTAGCAGCATTCGAGAGAAATCTTTATTTACCACCACTTAGCTAATAATAACTATCCCCGACTACCCAGACTCCCTTTCCCTTCTCTATCAGGGTAAAAAAAAAAATATTGCTTTTGTTTTTTTTATTTAAGTTAACTGCGGAAGAAATATAAAAAGATTTTACTTTATTTTCAAAACTTTCAAAATGATTTTAATGTTTTCTTTTAATTCTCCAGCCCTATTTATTTTTTTAACAATAAATGTATATTCAGCTCAATGGTTGACCCAGCGGGTCACGTTTTTCTAGCATATATATATATATATATATATATATATATATATAATATATATACACACGTAACCGTATATATATATATATATATATATTATATATATATATATTACATATATATATATATATATGTGTGTGTGTGTGTCCGTGTGTGTGTGTGAATGTTGAAAAATGGAAATGAATCCGACAATATGTTGAAAGGATAAATTATTATTTTAAATATGAAATATAATAATAATAATAATAATAATAATAATAATAATAATAATAATAATAATAATAATAGAAAATTATTAAAATATTTATGTATACAAACAAAACGGCCTTCTTCAGGGTAGAATGTTTGATATTTGAAGTTTAAACGGTCAAAGTATAGAAAATTTTGAAGTTTGCAAAAAAATAATTTTTTTGAAAGATTTTTTAGATGCTTACGGTTGGAGAAGTAGAGTGATATTTGGTGACAGTTACGGTTTTCTTTGTATACTTAAATATTTCATAATTTTCTATTATTGTTATTTTATTTCATATTTAAAATAATAATAATAGAATACAATGTGTACATGAATAAACTCTTGGCTGAAACACATGCTGGTAATTCATTAAACTAATTTTATCTATTCAGCTTTTTCTTTCTTTTATCTATTTATCCTTTCAATATATATATATATATATATATATATATATATATATATATATATATATATATATATATATATATATATGCGTGCGTGCGTGTGTGTGTGTGTATACACGAAGTTGGGTTGAAATTTCTCACAGTGACGTCATATCTGCTGTTGATGATTTTTTTACCAATGAAATTCAAGCAACACGAAAGATCTATATGGACAGCTAGGGGGATTACGTTAAAGCTTCAAATAAGCTTCATTTAATCACATTTCAGAGTTTTCTGGTCAGTCTAAGAATTTTTCATCTCACCCTTGGATGTATGTATATATACACAAGTACAGCTAGGGGCGCCTCTCATCGCCAGAAATAGAATCGGTGATTGTAACGGCATGTGAACCTTTTTAGGGTTATTTTATGCATATAGGTTAGGGAATTGGCTTCATTATACGTTAATATTTACATTTTTTTGTGTAATACTTGTGTTTCTTAAGGGTTGTTTTTTTTTGTTATTGAAAACGGTCCTGTCGAATACTATTAATGTTTTAAAATATCTATTTGACCCATAGATATATCCCTAACAAATACTACCAGTCTGGGTCAGTGTGAACCTTGGATTAATAGCAATGAAGGAATATTCTACAAATCCCAGATGTTTAGAACTAGAGCCTCACCATGAGATGCAGTATCATAGCCAGAAATCTCGAAATTTACACACATATATATATATTAGATATAATTACTAAGCCCCTACATGAGTACATGCATAGACATAGATGCAGTTACAAATATACTGACAAATATACATGAAAGCAAAATATGAACACAAATACAGGCGCGTTTTGTGTAATGGGTATCGACGTAGGAAATGGAATCGGTGTGGTGATGTAGATCCTGAATAAGACTGCGTTTCTTATGGTGTTCCTGCACTTGAAAAAGACATGAATCTATCTGTTCTCCTCCAACTATGGACAAATATTAGGGACGACTGTTTTTTTTTGGCTTTAGTTAGTTTATGAGAAGAAAACTCTGAATTAAAACCAGCTGTACGTCGCTTAATAAATCGACTTTATGTCACATCCTACTCGTAACATCGTAGCAAAGGAATTGGGTACATATATACACATATATGCAGCGAATATATGTATATATACAAATATATATACAAATATATATATATATATATATATATATATATATATATATATATATATATATATATATATATATATATATATATATATATATTTGCGTGTGTTAATATCTTTCTAAAATTATATGTCCATATCAATATATCTATACATAATATGTTCATATCTATCTGATCTATCTAATTGTATCCGTCCATCTCTATCTATCTATCTTCCTACCTACCTACCTACCTATCTATCTATCTATCTATCTATTTCTCACCCAGTCCAGATCTATCTATTCTGATCTCTCCGTATCTGTTCATATCTATCCGTATGTATGTATGTATGTATAGATAGATGGATAGATGGATATATGTCTCTAGTTCGTTTGATGTTAAATTCATACTGACCACATTCATATTCCAAACCCCTTTTACATATTCGGGTTTATTTTCAGATTCGTCACTTTTCCAAAAACATCATTTTTTTTCATTAAACAGCACTTTTTTCAATCATGCAAATGACATCACATCCATTAGGACGAAAATAGAGTTGGTTTTGGTGGAATCAGGCCTGATGTTTGTTTTGGTGCAAGCGTTGACAGCGTTCAATTTTCCTTATCTTTTTGAAACGTAAATATCTCTCATATCGAAATGCTTGGCGCCGGTCGTCTGGCACCCGCTCTGTTAGTGAGGAAACCTAATGTCATTAGCATCTATTGAATCAATAGCCTTTCTGGTCTTCTGTTTTATTTTTGGTGCTGGTCTTTCATGGTTTTGTCCAAAGTTATTTATTCATTTTGACTTTGAAATTATATGAAATTTTACTCGTGAAACATTTCGTTGCGGAAAGATAGCGAACAAATAAAAACAAAACATTCTTTTTAAATTAAAATTTATTTTCATCTCAGGCATATTTGATTCATATCATTACTTGTCTTCCTAGAATCTTATATTCATGAATAATTTGATGATGCCCAAACAACAAGATCTTATATGCCATGTTTGCTAGATAGGGCTCATCACTCATCATGCCGTATCGCCCGGTGGGGCTTAAAATACGCTGAATGTATTCCCAGCTAAAGTGTAGGACCCCGCCAAAATGATGCCCTGAGTACGACAATAAACTGCATCTGATGGTGAGGCTCCAGTTTTAGATAGTGGTATTAATCACAGGTCCGCTCTAATACGGAATGGTAGTATCCTTTACCCTCCAATTTATTTATCAAAGGAATTTGTTTAAAAGGTATTGGTATTCGGTATGAATACTTGATGCCATATAAATAAATTATTAGTGTTAAGAAGAGTTACTTCAAGCTATAATTGTTTACTAATGATTATTTTTATTTACTTGAAGTCATATACCTGTGTACAATATGGCATCCGATCGTGGTGTAATGGTTAGCTAACCAGTCTCTCGGGTTCAACGAGTTCGATCTTCGCTAGATACTTCATATTTGTGGCCTTGAGATAAATCCTACCCGTGGCGAACGGGTTGGGTAAATACCTACCCGTGTGTAAACAAATGGCTGTTATTAGATAGGTAAGAAATATAAACTATATAAATGTTTGGAATACTTGAAACCATAAAACTGTGTTTGTGTTAGTAATACTTGGTATCAATTAACTGTGTTCGAATATCTCTTATATTTACTATTTATTAATGATAGAAAAGCAATTACAATGTGTATAAAATAAAAATAAAAAGATGTTTAGTCTTATCGATTTCAAAGTAACTTTATCATCAGAAACGTTTTTCAGAAATGGACGCGTTTTTGTGTTTTTTATTTTAAAAAAAAATGTTTGTACGTTATAACCACGCGTCTCGTGGTTTTTTTTTTATAACGCCACGCTCCTTCCCATCATGATAGCCGTTGTTCAATCAATTTCAATTTTAATATTTTCATCTATTTATATATTTATATATTTATTTATTTTTATTTATTTGTTTTATGTATATATATGTGTATATATGGAATGTGTATTTTAATTAATGATATATTCTGTGTTTAATTCTAACCTATTGTTTATACTAGGGTCTAATTTAGCTATTAATAAACTTTCTCTAATTCTGAGATTACCAATGTTGCGTATTATTGTCTCTATCTTAACAGAAAAACTATTGTCCTTATTTTTGCATTTGATTAAATGTTTATGGAATGAGGATGCACGTGTGTGAATATGTTCTTTAATTCTAATGTGGAGGGGTCTAATTGTACTTCCTATATAGAAATTATGGCATTTGGAGCAAGTTAAACGATATATGGTGTACGTTTTGTGACATATATTAGGATCACTTATTGGGCAGTTGGATAGTGTGCATGCTGTAATAACATTCTTATGTTTTTTGTTAGGTGTTGGCGTAGTGAGGGCCCAGAGTGGGCTAGTTGGATATCTAGTCCCTCTTTATAAATAGCCTTGCATATTTCTTTTGTGATTGTTTCGCTGAAATGTGGTAGTTTTAGGAAACAGGTGTTAGAGTGTGTGTGTAGTGTCCGTGATTTTCTATTATTTAAATAGCGTATGTATGAAGTGGGGTATCCATTGTTTCTAAGGGTGTTCATAAAGTGTGCTGTGTGTGTGATTTTATCTGACTCTTCACTACATCTATTGTGGATTCTTTTAATTTCATTTCTACTGTAATTTTTTGGGGAACTGAGTGGAAGTGCTGATTTGAAATGTACGAAGAGATCCTTATTTACATATTTTGTTTAGTTGTTTTTACAACTATACAAAAAATGTAAATATAAGTTTACATTGAACACCATTTTATTATCTCTAGGTATGCAATAAACATAGACGGGTTGAAATGCCGTTAAAATCAATCAATTAGTTTATATTTTAGGGCGAGGCTTGAGTCCTGCAGTAAAATGAGAAGAAAGGGCTGAATGGAAGGAAATGATTTTAAGGAACATTGTATATTAGTTTATGGTTTCATTTGTTTATGAAGAAAACAACTTTCATAAATGCCGGCTCCATTGACCATTGATATCGTTTCAGATTGACCTCATTCTATTTATGGTATCATAAGTAGCATATAATTTCTGTAATAAATCAAGGGAATTATTTATGTATTGGGTGATATTTAATCGCACACTTTAACACTTTGACGTCATTTCTTCTTTTGATCTGTTTAACTCTAATTATTCAACCTCTTCTCTATTCTTTTTCGCTCTTTCAATTTCCTTTTCCTTTCAGTTTCCTTCTTTTCTCTCCTTCCATTATTTATCTATTTATTTATTCTTTCTTTCTTTCCATATTGTATTATATCTACTAGATTGATTGGTTGGTTGGATTTTACGGCATGTCAACCCATAATGCCTAACACGTTTTGTATTATTCATTCTTGATAAGCACTCCATTTTTTAAAACTATTTTTAAACACATTTTTTAAACCCAGGTTTTTTTCTATTTAACACATAGATGGGACCCTAACAGATACTTCCACTCCGGGCTAGAGAGGACCTGGGAGTAATAGTGATGAAGGAGAAGTCCATATTCCCATCAGTTCCAGAATTGGAACTTCACCATCAGATAGCTTAATGTCATACCCAGGACATGAAAACACATATATGATAAAAGTGTTGGGGTGTTTGCCATAAAGATAATAGGGTTGGGACAATAATGTAAATACTATGACATGATGCGAACAGCCGATTGATCAGACTAAGTAAGTCGACCTTCTATACAAAGTAAGGGCTAGGGGAGAGTGTTGCAGTCAATACTGCTCAGCCACAGTTACTACTCTATTGTATAAGTCAAATGGGGTTTGTTGCCTTCACGACATTGGCAAATGCATCCGGAGCTATATATATATATATATATATATATATATATATATATATATATATATATACGACCTTGGCAAATGCATTCATATATATATATATATATATATATATATATATATATATATATATATACTATGAGAAACTCCTCTTTTGATTGGTGTGAATGAATATACTTTTACGTTTTACTGCTTCCTCAAACCTAACACTTTGAATGAATGTTCAGCTCAGAAACATTACCTTGGGAAAAGTAATAATCCATCTTTTCTCCCAGCTTATAGTAAATATATGACCGTCTAGATTATTTAGTCTGAGTAAGGTAACCAGCTTAGCGAAAGGACAGTAATATACTTATCCATATAACTTCTGGGTTGTAAGTTATTTTTTTAATAAATGACGTCGAGTAGAATTCATTAATAATTTGGATAATTATTTGTATTTATTTGTTTTATCATCTATGGTTGATTAATTGGTTTGATGTTACAGCATGTCAACCTTTGTTGGGTTATTTTATACCGAAGACATTGTTTTATTCATTCTTGATGGTTACTGAAAGAATTTTAAACTCAATTTTTAACAAATTTTTGTTGATTCATTTTCTTCTATTTAACCCGTAGATGGTACCCTAACAGGTAATACCACTCCGGGTAAGGGTGGACCTGGGAGTAATGGCGAGGAATAGGTACTCCATATTCCCCAGAGCTCCAGAATTGGAAATTTACTCTGAGATGCATTTTAACATCATAAACAGAACACTAAAAACCCTCGGCCACCGTCTTCTAGAACATATATGAAAAAAAGTTTTGGTCATTTGCCATAAAGAATAGGGGAACAATCTTATCATCGATGAGTTACAGGCTTATTTACACCAAATTCCGTGTACGGTAGACGCCTTCCGGATTATTAGGAGATCCTAGATACACTCGAAAACAACCAGACTGCTCTACTATTTACTCATAGCTGGCGGGGGGGGGGTCATACTTTTTCCAATATGAATATACGCGTAAGTATAATGACTGGCCTTTGCTTCTATATGTGTTGGTTGCAGAGGCACATCACCACCATCGGATAAATTTTCGCCAAGAGACTTCTAAATAAAACCAATAGTTTGTTGTAATCATTCAAGAAAATATATCATATCGCTTAAATTGCATCAGAAAATACTCTGCGTGTATAAGTGGGAGTTTTCTGCTGTGACAGAATATTATGAAGGACAATTTGAGATTCCAATTAATGGAAGTTAAATATTTAAATAATTCTATATACAGTGATGAGAAGAAGAAGAAGAAGAAGAAGGAGGAGGAGGAGGAGGAGGGGGAGGAGGAGGAAGAGGAGGGGGGAAATAATGAAAGGAGAGAAAACAATAAAATAAAGAATATGAAAGAGGAAGACGGGTAAGGCAAAAAATCAAAATGTGTAAAAAACACAAGGTGTAATACAGAATAATTAAAGACGTGGGATGAGGATTTGTAGGAGAAGGATGGGGATAGTTTTGGTGCCAACATTGTTGTAGAACTTGCTAGAATGTGATTGAAGACAACATAGGACTGCCTTAGGAAATCGTGGTTTTGAATTCAAAAATCTTCGGATTTTCCACCGAGAATCCAATCTATTTTACCTAATATTTTTCTGAAAAAGTCAGATGGAAACCACGTAAGTTTTGAGCAATACCACATAAAACAGCATTTATACAGCCACTTACTTCCTAACACATAAACCATTCAAGTAAGACTAACAAGACATAATGATTTCAACTGCAGATGTGAGGTTGAATTAAAAAAGAACCTTCTCCTATGGACTCTTACTCATTGACACAGCAGCAATGACCGACTAGAAAAAAACTTATAATAGCTCTATAGAGAGACATGATGCCGAGCTGAGGATTTCACAGGAGGGATGACGGATAGAGTCAGTGGGGGAGAGGGACAAAGGGAGAGTAAATCGAATCTCTGCTGTCATAATGATGATGATAATGATGATCATCATGATGATGATCATGATGATCTTGATTTTACCTTTAGCTGGGGAGAGAACTAATGGTTTCATTCTTAACCTAACAAGGAAGACAAGAAAAAGACGAGGAAAAAAGATGATGTAGAAGAAAAAGTAGATCATGATGAAGTAATATAAAAAGGAAAATTGTCCATCAATAAATAGATTAAGGGAGCAGAAAAAATTCATGTCGACCCATTTTTGCCTGAGAAAATAATTTTAAATTCTAAACTTAAAATATTTCATTACGGCCAAACTTCAACCCTTCAAGGATCAGCAAAAATACTAGAGTCCTGATGAGTGGATGAGACTTGCTAACCACCCGTTACATAATTCCCAACACAAATCAGACACGTACTTTATGGAGAAGGGAGAGAGTGGTTACATAGTGTTATATATTTCCAATTCTAATGTAATGCATAATACTTTTTTGTTTGAACAATCTATATAATAAATGTGTTTTTTCTGTTCATTCTTTAGCACGTAACGCTCATCTACATAGCCCCCCCCCCTTCAGACAAGTGGGATATTCTTCTATCTTCCTCTTCGATTGTAATAATCTTCTACCTCTACTCTCTGCAGCCAAGTGAGATATTCTTTCACCCTCCTTCTCAGTCAATTGGAACATTCTTCCTTTGTTTCTAAGTTTTGTAGCTATAAATTATCGGTTGTCCTTAACACGAACTCGTTCATTACTTGAATTATTCCCGTTGGAATTTCACGAAACGAAAAATGGTTTTCTATTTTATAACTTATAAATTCTATTTTACTTTTGCAATGAATAATAGAAAAATATACAATAATATCCATAAACCTAAGATCTTCAGCTAACCAATATGCAATAATTTGTGTTTATTGTGTTACTTAATGAAGATAGATGAAGTTAAACACAGTGTTTGAACTGATGTAAATCATCCTGTCTTGGTTAGATATCTACTCGTGATTCTTTCATTCCATGGAATTTCTCTGGGTTCTACTGATTTAGTATATTTTGCATAAAGTTCATTTAAAATAAGAGGATGCAATCCAGTGAGCAAAATAACGATACTTGGAATAAAAATTCAAGTTAAAAATGCATGTCTAAATTTTTATATCAAAATGTGTATGTTGCCCTGTCTGTGAGTGGTTGTGTGGCTCAAATTATGCAGTTTTTCAGTGACGCCAAGATTCCAGACCATTTCTTTGCACTCTCAGAGTCATATCCAGGTCAACCCATTCTTGTTGTTCCGAAACAACTTTAATTAGACATTAATACTAATTAACTAGAACAATTAAAAGGATAATTATAACTGTAAATAGAACGATTATAACAATACACGGTAAAAGTTATATTGTGGATAGAGGATTCGATCTTTTCGTAGATTTTAGCAAATTCAGCATCTGCTCCTTTCTTTCCGTATTATGACTTTTCATAATTTTCTATTAAAGAAAACGCGTTTCAACTTCTCTTTCTCCTGTTATCAATATCTAAAATAAACAATGTATCAATTTTGTTGAAAATAATTCTAAAACATTATTCCTAATATATGGAACTCTAACAGATTGGTTGGTTTACGTCATGTCAATTCTTGTTGGGTTATTTAATTCCGAAGTTAGTCTTTTAAACAATTGTATGGTTTTAGGTAACTATTCGTATTTGATAATAATCATTTCTAAACATAGTTATATAATCTAAAGTATTCCTATATATTGCTATTAATTTGCTCAGAATTTCAAG
This sequence comes from Doryteuthis pealeii, assembly GCA_023376005.1. Classification (NCBI taxonomy): domain Eukaryota; kingdom Metazoa; phylum Mollusca; class Cephalopoda; order Myopsida; family Loliginidae; genus Doryteuthis; species Doryteuthis pealeii. The sequence continues at coordinate 20,063,049 of CM042160.1, read as the reverse complement.
TATTTAAGCGATTTTATAGCATCAAATAACTAATAGAAATAAACCTTTGGAAACAATTATAGCTTAAGAAAACTATAATTAACACTCAAATATTCCTATCCAAGACTAGTAATTTCCATCCAAATGTATCCGACCCATAGTTAGGACTCTCTCAGTTACTACCACTGCGGGAGTAATGGCAGTGAAGGGTTGACTCCACATTCATTAAAGTTCCATAACTGTTAAACATGTGTTTGAATATTTATGATGTCAAACTACAGAAAGTAAAATCTTAAATAAGAGGACACAATTAGATGAAAAAATAGAAGAAAAAAAAAGAAGAGCTAAGCAGAGTAAAAATATATTTAGAAAATATAAAAAGAAAGCGCACCGGACAATAAGATGAGTCTAAGTACAGATTTGCCTTCTTACAAGATTATCACTTGAATGAGAAAAAGCAAAATGTGTAAAAGGAGTAAAATGTGAATAACGAGTTCTTTTATCCTAGACTGGTTAATTTACCAAGACTATAAAACCCAGTCTGTCCTACTATTTGCCCATAGATGAATAAGAACAGGTGAATTCATGGCCACAAGGATAATCGTTACGGTAACTACACCTACACACAACCGCGTTGTAACAAAGCTCGTCTTCGAGCGAACAGGCTCAGTGGCATTCGGGGAATTCACTCAATTGCGTTTCATCGTTTAGTCGGCCAACGATCGCCCACATGGGATGGAAAATCCGAAATTTGACCACCGGTCATCGTCTCATTAAGAACAGCCTCTGTCTTCACAGTCGGCAATAAGTTTAAGTCCATTGAAAGGCTGAGGTTAAGGCAAACTTGGTAAAAAAAGATGGCGCCACACGTCAGTCTGCATTTGATTGATGAGATTGGTTGTTCAGCGGAAAAGCATTACGCCTCGGCGCGTCACATCAGCGGAAGTTGTTCACAGCAAACGAGTTCACAAATCACTTCAGCTTGTTGTCGATTGAGAGAAGTGCAACTTCACGAATATTGCCTCTGCTGTTTCAAAAGATTCCTTATTTCACTTTTGCCATGTTTAGTATTCTTTTTTTTTTTCTTTCCATTTTTTCCTTCGTTCTGTTTTCTTCTTGTTCTTCGTTTCTTTGTTGTAATAATTTTTCGTCTCCTTTAATTTAGATATTTTCTAAGCTTATCTTAGTAAGAGACAAAGTCAAATAAAGTATCGGAAGATTGTGCCGGGTCAATTTTACAAAATGGAATAAATCTGCCTTTGTACTCCTAGTACACTTTATTGTAGTGTTGACAAATGCTGAAAGAATTATTGAAAATAATTTATTTAAAGACGTCATCAGACTATTTGCAAATAATAATTTTTCACAAACATTCTATATCCATCTGTTTCGCAAATCTTCAGCTTCATATAAACAACTCTTACGACTACACATTCAATACAAGGGGATAGTTTTGTTCTCATTGTGACAAGCTATGCTGAAAGTTTTCATCTCCCTCCCAACGGAAACAGGTACTTGAATCTAGTAATTACATTAAAAATAACCACATAAAATCTGGCAACTTACCATCCATTCAAAGGTAAGAATAATTCTATGACTCTTTTTATACCTAGGCAACACCAGATACCTCTGTTTTTTCCAATCGTTTGAACTAGAAATAATATTTGGAATATAATGATTCATATTTTATGTCGGACTTGAGTTCTGCAGTGGACTGAGTAGGTAATTAAATATTTCCTCATTTTTCATGGAACGGCATAATGATTATAATGTGCATCCGAAATCAGAGGAAATATCGTTCATTCCAGGTGTAAGCAGGGTGGGGGGTATTTAGTACCAAATCCCATCATTTGTAGAATGACTTAAATTTCAATTTGCTAAGAAATGTGGCCGATGTTTTCTGTTATGTTATAGTTTTGTGGATGTTGCTGTCGATCCCTGAAGGTAAAGGGTCACATACGATTTGAGGATGGAAAGACATGTGGGTAGACCAAGGGGTATCAGACGCAAATAGAAAGAAATACAGGTTTATAAAGTCGGCAGCTGTGCACTTATAGGATGATAATGGATTTTACTTGGGAGGAAAAAGCTAAAGTGAGTATTTCCTTTAGTTTCTCTGATTTCAATTGTGGTTTGACACCTACGTATTATAAATTGATTGTCAGATTTTTTCCGATCATGATACAAAAACTACTATTCACATTCTGCTCGGAATCAAGTGAAAATAAGCAAAGAATTCCTTAATAATGCAATGATTACTATTTGGCGGTATATTTGCAGAAAAACTTAATCAATTATAAGTTTTATTCATTTAACCACTTAGCCACTGACATTTGTTTTTTTTAGTTCATCAATAAGCTTTTTAAAAAATATGATAGTCTATGAACTTTCTGAAAGCTTGTTATTCTGTTTCCAGAAATCAGAAAAATTATGTAAATTTGGTAACTTTTGCTCATAAGATATTCAAAATGTCCGTTACATCATGAGCTCCGAATTTGAATAAGTCTCTTCTTATTAGGTTTTAAGTTACATGAATAAAGTCTACAGAATTCCATTTGAGATTCACGCCTATTAAAAACATTTTCGGTTGAAGGACCTTCGAGGTTTGTTTAAAGATTCTCCGGATTGATTGATTGATTGATTTTAACGGTATATATACCCATATACAGTTATTTTATGCCTGGAAATTAGGGAATCGTGTTCTCGGTAATAATAACCTGTCGTAAACAAATATAACTCCAAATATTTTAATACAAATAATTTGCAGTTATATGGCATCAAGTATTCCAATCGAATAGGAATCAATTGTAACATGTATGTACATATTTACTAACCACTCCGCATGAGACTGGTTGGCCATACTATTTACCTATAGCTGGAGGAGAATTGTTAGATACATACCTTTCCCAATGGTAATAAAGCTATGTGAAATGCAAACAGCCTTCTTCAGGATTTGAACTTATTTTGCCGTTCATTTCCTTCAAAGATAACCATTACACAACACGCCTCATTTAACCATGTATGTATGCATGTACCCATGTGTGCTTATCTATGAGTCTGAGTCTATGTGTGAGTGTGTGTATATGTGTGTGTGTGTGAAATGTAATTTTCAAGGCCCTCATCCTCATCCAACCCAAAGATATAGCGCAAGACATTCTACATATTATCCATTTTCCCGCCTTAAATAAACGATATTTATTATACATTTGTGCTTGGGGAAACCAGTCCCATTATTCTGTTCAGTTGTCTGTCATCGATTCACCGAATGTCTCCAACACAAATATTTGTCTTTTAAACAACCTTACATGCTGATATAATCCAGTTCACTATAAAAGAAAAAAAAACGTAAATAACAAATGTAACGCAGATATCGAGCCGAATAATTAAGCGCATGGAGATTTAAAGCGTTTATACAAAAATAACAATATCTGTCTCACTTAGACAATAAACAGTCTCCCATACCCGGCTTTCCAAACAACAGCTTCGACTACCTGTTACAGAAATAAATAAATAAATGACTGTATTCAAATTAGGGTTAGAATTGATAGGCAAGGAATATTTTATAGTGAATAAAACAATAAGTAGAAATCGATACTTCTTACTATTTTAAGGTTGATTGAAATAACTAGAAATATCAGTAAAGATAATTAAAATTTTACAATTGTGTGACGAGAAATGTTGGTGCGAGAAGGACATTACTAATTTGGGAACACATATAATAATGTAATAACTGAAGTACTTGTCTACGTAGGGTAAGACGTCAAGTTTTAGATTACAGCCTCGTATAATGTCTAAATTAGTCAAGTTATGTTATACTGTTGGATAAACCTCCAATATTTATGCGAAAACAGATTTAAAAGATTGATTGATTTAAACATTTTTGTCTTTTCATCAGATGAATGAAAAAGAGCAACCTGTGTACCAACTATTATAGAAATGGAATTTGCAATTGAAAAAACGTATCATGCTTATAATAAAAATGAAGTGAAAGAAAAACAACGGTGGGAATATAACTGCCCAATCAGGTAAGCAATATAATACTTTTAAAGAAAGCTACAAATAGTTGGTAATATTAGAAGTAAACATCAAGCAAAAAAAAAAAGGGCTAAATAATAAGCAAGACAGAATTAAACTAGAGAACAAGAGAACTTTTAAAATTCAAACACTGCAGCAGAAATCTCTTCAAATGAATAAATACTTAGTCACTCTCCCTTGTAGGATACTTTTGGCCATTCTTAAAAACGACACAGGAGGAACTCCGACTAATGGACCAAAGGATAGGGAAATTGATAAAGACATTACAACCGAGAGATAATATAGACAGACTGAATGTGTCAAGAAAGAAGGAAGAAGAGGACCTGTCAACATTGAGGGTGTCGTGGGTTCAGCAATCCAAGGATTCAATATACAAATAGAGTAAACAAAAAACTGTGCACAAAAGTCAACAAAAGAAATATCAACATGAGTAAGGACAATAAAAAAAGAAACAATATCAACTCTAGATGTGAAGAAAAACAACTATATGAATAATTCAAGCGAAAAAACAAGGCATTGCACAGAAGATGACTTTCAGATGATAAAAAAAGGAATCTCAAAAGATAAACTGAATATCCTTTTATAACACAAAATAATGCAATAAGAACCAATTATATCAAAGCAAAATCTGATAATACGTAACGGAATAGCAAGCGTAGGTTATGTGGTGACGGAGACGAAACGGTTAATCACATAAGCGAATTTTTAATAAACCGGCAAAAGAGACTAAGTGCAATTTTGTGGGAAATATTATACACTGACAATTCAGCAAGACATTAAAAATTGACCATACTGACAAACCAGAATCTGTCTTATCATCAGTTGGATTTTGCCGTTCCAGCGGAAGATAGAGTAAATAAAAGAAAGGAAAAGATAGACAAATATTTTAATCTTATAATGCTGAAAAGACAGAGGAACATGCTGGTAATACGAGAAGCCCTTTGGAACAATTCACAAATGTCTGGAATAGTAACTAGGAAAGAGAAGATTAAACAAATAATTAAAACTATTCGGACGACAACACTACTAACATTGCATATATATATATATATATATATTATTATATATATATATATATAATATATATATTCTCTTTCCTCTCTCTCTCTCTCTCTCTCTCTATATATATATATATATATATATATATATATATATAATATATATGTGTGTGTGTGTGTGTGTGTGTGTGTGTGCGTTTAAAAGTATTTTTACCTAACCGAGTGTCACGTTTACATGAAACTTAACACCTGATTTACTCCATTATATAATTACAATTGATTGTCGACTTTTCTCATTTTTCCGTCTGATGATTTTGCATAGAACATGAAACTTAACGGACTTCTGGTGTTCATAAGTTAATATTTTTCTGGTTCGTATACCTACTTTGCTATCGTTGAATTGAATACATTTTTCTTGCAAACTTTTCTCATTTGTATTCATCTTTTTATATTGTATTATGTTTCTATTTAATTTTCTCACCTCATTTGGATTCATCTCATATATACTAGCATGAATATGCGCCCTTCAAGCATTTAAGTTTTAATGTAATTAAATATATTGAATTATAAAGACTAACGAAATTAAATAAAAATACATATAAAAAGATTACACTTATTTTAATTATATTTTAATTGGCTTCTATATAAATTCATTCATAGGATTGATTTTAATACATTAGAGAATAAAACATTGAAGTATAAGTCTTCACTGAAAATTTTATTAAAATCAAATAATTCCCTGATTTTTGGTAATTCTTTGTTTATCAATCTGGACTACCGGATTTTTTTTACATTTTTCTTGTAAAAAACAAAACGCTGAATTTCTTTGCATTCATATTTTTCTGTGTATTTGAATAAAAAAATGTTACATTAATAAATAAAATAATAAGATAGTAATTTTTTCTGTACATTGTGGATTTAATGTTTTTTGTAATTGATTTCTAAGAAAAAATATCATTTTTTAAAAACTTTTAATAACGTGTTTTGTTAACTTCACTTATGTCGGTCGTAAATTTTTAAGATAATTTAATGTGTAAAATGTATAAAAAATTAATTACATATATAATATTATTATGTTTACAAATGTTTCTTATGTTACCACTTTTCAACAATAACAAAAGTTTTGACCTTAAATTATCGATTTAATTAATTTTAATTCGTTTCTAAGTGAAAATTCGTGCTTCTTTTCTTGATATCTAATATATATGTATATATAATGAGCATTTTAGTAATAAAAGTAAAAGTAAAGTCGTCGGTGGGGGGGAGGATAAAGTCGGTATCAGCCAATCAGCGAGGGAGTCTATCCCTTTTTCACTAGTGCTAGACCAAGGAGATTGTTTTTGCATCTGAGGTGGAACGCCACACCTACCATCAGCTCCTTACTTTACCGCACAGATCCCTGTGCTACTCATATGCTGAGTTAGCGCGGGCCGTTATCGAACTCAGAACCTTGCAGTTTCTAGCCGAACGCTCTACATAGATATTTTAAATGATATTTCAGTTTGTTGTAAAGTCACACACATTATTTAAACTTTAAATTTGATATTACATTAAAGGCAGATTCTTATTTTGTTATAATAATGGAAAATATTTTTCCTTGGAATAACATCGATTATCAAACAAAATTTTAGATTATAAACCTTTTTAGTGAAAAGTTGCCCTGTTAATTTTAGACGGCGGGTTCATTTTGCTACGTTAATTTACCTCAAACAAGTTTACCTCAGGACTATGTTCTCAGGTTACACGTTTGCCGAATTCTGGATCGTCTAGATGTCTTCAGTATTTCTGCATTTTAACGGTACAAGTATCTCGATAATATTTATATGTATATATTAATAATTCCAACTAGCTCTAAAAGATATTGTAAAATACTTTCTTTCACAAATGTTTTTCACAATTTCCACTCTTGTATAGTCTGTTGTATTGGTCGTCATTTTCAAAGTAAATGTTTGTTTAACACCGTCTACAAAGAAGGAATAGAAATAACCGGGGTTATCTTGTTTGATGTAAAAGTAACAGCAAACTGATCCCCTACTTCTAAAAAAATAAACGGACAAGTTTTTCTCTCTATAATTTGATTTGGTTCTTAATTGATGATATTCAGTAGAAAATTTTAGAGAACGAAAAATATATAACTAAAATTCTCCGGGGTTCGGGTTCCAACGTTTCAAGTTCGCCTACTTAAGCACAAGTTTTAACTTCATAATTTAAAAAAATGATCTCATCAAATTCCTATATCTAAAGAATACATTTGCTTCTGTTTTTAATCTATCTTCATTTTTATTGATTTCACAAATTCAATGTTCAAAAGCTTTTAATCTACTGTTTCAATGAAAATGCGCACGTTCAAGCCTTTACAAGAAGCCAAAGGGGCCGGTATTCATCTCCGTTCACGCATGCGCTAACCCACAAACATAAGTACATGAACGTCTTTCTTCTTCAAAGCAGCCAGCCAATAAGCCTCGGTTTCCCTCGTAATGTTAACCATACGATTTATACACCAGAGTAAGCTTTGAAAAGGATTTTCAAAGCCTCACCGCTCACCCAACAAGTCATAATTGTAAACGGCCCAAAGGAGATAAATGCATCAGTGCTAGCATATGCGCCTATTATCTCAGCATCGCCAATCAATTTCTTTTTCAAATCACCATTGTTTGATTGGCCGCTTCTCTGCTGATGTTTTTTTTCAAGCCTTCTCAATATTGCTTTGAAAAAAGAATAACAAAAAAGACAAAAAAAACGACTTAACAGCCTCATTTTCGTTATGACTCTGAGTCAGCTTAGCGACATCAGATAAAGTCATTACTGCCACGTTATCTTTTCTCGTGCTAGTTAAGCGATGTTTCTTCTTTCCTAACAAACAAATAAATAAATCTTTTCAAATCATCCTTTTCAAACCACCCACAAACCTTTATCGGGATACGTACAACTTTATCCACGGTGTATATGTTCTAATCTCTCAATGAATACAGGAAACCGCAGATAGTACCGAACACTATACATATATTTTATTTTTCGTATCACCATCATGTCGCACAATTTGCACGGATATCCATGACGATCTCTCGCCAACCTTCCCTATCATTCATCGACTCTGGGAGCTTCTCCGCGCAGCAGCCAGCATCCCTACATAGTTAGTCAATGTAGGTCCTAGCTGGGCGGCCCACATTAGCGTGCCTATGTGCGGGCTTCCACAGTAGTATGTCGCTTACGAGCTTGTCCTGCATGTCTAGCCCGTCTTACTCGTATAGTTTGTGAGATGGGGGGCAGGTGGCCATACAGTTGCTTTTTTGTGGGTTGCTGCTTCCATGACTTATTCAGGGCCGCTCGCAGCCCCCATCTAGCTTATTCTCAAGGCGAGATTAACAGGTGCGTGGTATAATGGTTATTGTCATATTGTTATTGTCACGAAGAGACGAGTTCTAATCCTCGGTGAGGCTCTTTGCATTTTACATAGCCCTTGTATTAGGTATGAATTCAACTATTCTCTCTCCAGGTACGGCTAGATAGTAGGACAAACTGGACTCTTTAACCTTAGTTTGGCAATCAGAAGGAAAGCTCTGTTAAACTCCACGTAAGTTGGCGTCTTTCTCGATAATTTTATATTCATAGATCTCTGTATTCTGAAGATTCTTAAAAATCAAGACGGGCTTTCTGGGAAAGTATCCGGACTTCCTTTGATCGGCGACCTAAGTCTAAGCTCATTTTCTTCTGATATTTTCAGATATTTTAACACTCTTATCCATTGATTCTTCATTTTCATCGGCTCCATTCTAATTCTAAATTGATCCTCATGAGCAAGTATATGTTGCCTGTTTTTTTTAAATTAATATTGCTTATGAAATTCGCCTTCTCAGCATTCGACTCGATTTTCTTTTTACTCCATACCCTTTCATTTGTTTCAAATGACATGGTCATGGGAGCTCTAATCTGTCTACCCATCAAAATTTTTTTGCCGAAATTCTTTTATTTATGCACATTTGGGGCATCTTTAACATATTCTCCTACATCTCAAGAATACGTTGGCCATCACGCTTGTAATTTTAGCCAGCTTTGTGTAGCTGCTATACTACACGCGTATACATTTTATTACTTCTTACCTTAAGCTTTGTGGGGGGAATTATAATATCCCCATTGCATATTATGCCTTTTTCTAAAGTTAATTCACGTTTCGATTCTCTGTAAGGTCTTTCTGCTATTGAACAATTACTCCATGTGTTTATTTTTATCCTGTCAAAAATTCGACTTAACACAGGATCTTGTTTCGTTTCCATTCTGAGACAATTTAGGGGTAATACATCCGTTTCAAGCCAGTGGAGTATTTTCTCTTTCAAACATAAAGACGTTTCCAATTTCTTTACTGTCGGAGTTTAGTCTAGATAGGGCATCTATATGTCATTCCCTTTAACATATATTATGTCAAAATCAATTGCCATAAGTTCTATTGCCCATCTTAAAATTCTAGAAGTGTGTTTTTGTTAATTCTCTTCTGGGCATAGATATAAACTCCAAACGTCTATAGTCTAATTTTAACAAGAATCTTTTACCCAACAAAAAATCTCTCGCTCGTCTAACTCCAAACTATTGCCAGTGCCTCTTTTTCAATATTTGAGTAGTTACTCTTGCCTGACATTATTTTTCTCGATACGTACTGTACTAATAAATCCATCTAAATTAGGTAATCTATCTTGAATATCTGAGTCTGTATAAAAGTAGCACTCTGACTACGTCGGTCAGATCGTAGTCAGAGTAAAGTGAAATAAAACTTTTCAAAAGTCTAAAGCACTGGTTCTGTTCTTACTACAATTTATTTCACTTTACAAATGGAACACTTTATGCGACCGGAGCGATTTACCTAAGACTCAGAATGTAAAGCAGCCGACAAACACTTGACACACTGGCTAGAAACGTTTACCAACTGAAACTCTACTACTTGAAAACCCATGTAGGCCCATTAACAAGCGCGCCCTTCTGACTAACTACATGATTCACTCAGTCAACGACATTATTACTGACTGTAAGTCCTATGAAGAAGCTATAGAAAGGCTACTCTCAACCTACGTAAAACCAAAAAATGAACCATTCGCTCGGCATGTACTCTCCACTCGGCGACAGGAGTCGGGCAAAACATTGGACCATTTTCTAAAAACTCTAAGCAAGGATTGAAATTTCCGTCCTAGACACACAATATCTTAGATGCCTTCGTAAATTGTCTATGCATTGTTCAGGTAAGACAACGACTTCTTGAAAATAGGACTCTCACTTTAAAAACAGCTTACGAACAAGCATATACATGCGCACTTGCTATACAGCAGTCCGGCGCTTATTTTCACCCTGACACTATAAAAAAAAAACCTGTTCTTACTGGCCCCTCTCAATGATAGTCCGACTTATTTCTCTGACCAAAATGCACTACATTCAAACTTTCCAGAACAATCTGTCGCTGCTACCCCAAACAGACGGACATACTACTACTGTGGTTTAAGTTTACACTCATGGCTCTACTGTCCTGCCAGAGAAATTCAATGCTATAAATGTAAGAAAAAAGTGTAGGACATTTTTCGAAAGTTTGCAAAAGGTCCAGAAATACTCCTCTAAAATCCACCCCCTCTATCAGTTCAATGCCGATTTCTGCAACCTTGTCCGTGTTTCCTGACTACCTATCAAAAACTATCATAAAGATTAAAATCAACGGCATCGTCACCAATGCATTATTCGACACTGGCAGTTCAGAAAATTACATTAGAGAGAGTCTAGTGAAAATTAACAGGTGGAATTATATTTCCTCTTCGGGGAAAGTAACTATGGCAAACGCATCATTGTCGTCGCACGTAAGTGGGTACGTTTGGGCCGAACTACAGTATAATAAAGTCTCGTACAAAGCAGTTAAGTTATCTCTAATGAAAGATCTTTGTTGTGCAGAGATATTAGGCCATAACTTTCTCAACAACACTATAGCATTGAAATTCCGTTCGGTGGAAATAAATATACATTAAGAATTTGTGGACTGACGACTGTTAATATTCCGTACCCTTCACTTTTCGAAAACTAAACAAAAGATTGCAAACCAGTAGCGATAAAAGATCGACGTTATTCGCACGACGATAAACAATTTATAAGATCCGAAATAAAAAGAATGCTTCAGGAAGGAGTAATTGAACCAAGTACGTCACCATGGAGGGCTCAAGGATTAATAACAGCCACAGAAAATCATAAAAAGAGAATAGTTATCGACTATTCACAGACAATAAATCGACTCAAACTGCTAGACACGTTTCCATTGCCTAGAATAGATGAAATGTTATGGGAAATAGCAAAATATAGTATATTCAGCATATTTTAGATTTTAAAAGTGCTTATCATCAGGTAGCCATTAAGACAAAGGATAAACCCTACACTGCATTTGAAGCGGCTGGATGGTTATACCGTTCGGGGTAACTAATGGAGTGGCCAGTTTTCAGAGAATAATCGACAAAATTATAACTGAAGAAAAATTAAAAGACACTTTTGCCTATATAGATAATGTGACCAGGTGTGGCCACAACCAAAACGACCACCTCAGACGGTACAGGGACGCCGTCCATAAATACAAACTCACTTTAAATAACGACAAATGCTCGCTCAGAAAAAATAAAATAAAGCTACTGGGCTATACAATAAGCAGTGGTTCAATGGCTCTGGATCCAGAGAGACTGAAACCCTTACTCGAATTGCCAGTTCAAATAATATACGTGTGCTATGACGAACCCTGGGCTTGTTCGCCCATTACTCGCAATAAACTGCCTCTTTCTCGGAAAAGATACGCCCAGTAACACAAGTAGACGCCTTCCCTTTGTCTCATTCAGCAGGTGGCGAATTGAACTATCGTGTTTTTCTTTCGACATCCCCTACCGACCCGGTAATGAAAAATTGACTGCTGACGCCCTACCGACGCATACGCAGCATAATTTCAAGCGTGAAAGAACTCCAGACACTACATAAGGAGCTATGCCACCCAGGCGTAACACAAGTGGTTAATGGAGTAAGAAGTAGGAACCTACCCTTTTCAGTGGAGGACGTTAGAAAAATTACAATTTCCTGCCAAACGTGGGCTGAGATAAAACCCACATTTTATAGACCTACACCAGGAACCTTAATAAAAGCAACACAGCCATTTGATATATGCTGACTATTGTGGACAAATATTTACGGTTCCCCTTTGTCTTTCCTTGTCCGGATATAACCCCAATAACGATGCAATGCCTATGTTCCCTATTTGCTATCTTTGGGGTTCCAGCATATATACATACAGATCGAGGGGCTTCCTTCATGTCCGAGCAGCTCCGACAATTCTTACAAGAACGGAGATTGACAATAAGCCGGACAATCCCGTACAACCTCCAGGGTAACGGTCATTGTGAGTGGTACAACGGCCTTATTTAGAAAACTATTCAATTGGCTGCTTCAACCCACAATTGCTCAACAAATAATTGCGAAAATCTTTTTTCAGCAGCCCAATACGCCATACGATCCTTACTGTGTACGGCAACCAATGCCACCCCACACGAAGATGTCTACCTTTCCAACGACGGAGTTGAGCCGGGAGCGAGCTCCCCTCTTGGCTCTCTCAAGCAAGTACGGTTCTCCTAAGACGCCACGTTCGCTATACCAAGCATGACCCGTTGGTAGACGAAGTGGAATTGATAGAAGCAAACCCTCAGTATGCAACACCCGGACGGAAGGTGAGTAACCGTTTCTCTCAGAGATCTGTAACAGATTAAAAAACTACCCTAAAGGAGACACCTCGTCCCTCTAACGCTGAAACTCAACCAGAAGACCACCATACCGGAATCGCTCCCGATACATTACGCTCGTTGGATGATACAGTTCCTGCTACGCCTCCGTCAGACCTTTCAGAAGAATCAACATCTGAAGTACTGACGACACCATATGATCCTGATGAGCGATCAATACCCCAAAAGCGTGTTTATCCAGAAACGGATCCTGATGATCAATATCAAGACTCAGAGTGGCCTCATCCACAAAGGATGAGATATTTCAGGATTAAATATTTCAGATTGAATAGGCGACCTCATAACGAGATATCCCCTAATTCGAATAGCCCATTGGCAGGCCGTGCACTACCTAGACGTTCACAAAGAACTCATAAAGAGCAACGATATTTTAAAGATTTCCTACTATGAGTAAAGAAATACGTGGGGCTATGTAATAATGAATCCACCTTAATTACCTTCCCTTGGATATCTGAGTGTGTATAAAAGTAGCACTCTGACTAGGTCAGTCAGATCGTAGTCCGAGTAAAGTGAAATAAAGCTTTTCAAAAGTCTAAAGCACTGGTTCTGTTTTTACTACAGGTACATTATTGGATGGTCTTCTTGAGAGAATTGCTGCTATTGAGTGGTCGCTTGAATCTTTCGTCAAAGTCACTTCCTTTTTTGGATCGAAGATTTTTGAAATTGTGTTTTTTATTAGAGCCTTTTTAACTTCAAAAACTATTTTTGCTTTTGAGTTCATTTAAATTTTGGTATTTTCTTCCTTTATTCTGCAAATGGTTCTACTATGTCACTGTATCTGGGTAAAAATTTGCTACAAAACTTAGGCAAACCCTAAAAGGGTTCTATTACCTTTTTATTTTTATTTATTCACTTATTCTTTGGTGTAGATATTTTCAATATTTTATTTATCAACTTGTCGTCCGGTGAAATTCCTTCTTTAGATATTTGGTATCCTAAATACGATATTTTGTCACAATTCCCATTTATCACTATTTATCTTCATAATTTCTTAATTTGTTTAAAATTTGCTTGTTTTTTCGTTTAATTCCTCTTTACTGTAATATGCACCTATGCCTATTTAGTCTTGGTATATAATTATATTTTTTACCCCCTGCGATAGAGTTTTTTCATTTGCTTTTTGAAAAAATGTGGCTTGACGTTGTAATTCCAAATGAAAGACGAGTCCATTGTAATAAGCCCATAGGGGTGTTAATTGTACTAATTTCTTTAAACATTTTATCAATTCGAATTATGTTATATGCTGATCTTGGATAAATTTTAGCAAAGTATTTCATATCTACTAATTTATGAGTCTCATCTCCTACGTTGGGCAAGGGAAATTAATCCGAGCATATCTGATGATTCACTCATTTTTTGTAATGCCCACATATTCTTAAATACCCATTTGGTTTTCTTATTGTAACAATGGGTGAGGACCAACTGCTAACACCATGGGAAACTTACTCGAGTATGTCTTGTTTAACCATTTTCTTTTGTATGTGTCATCTCAATTTCGTATGTGTCTTTAGCAAATATACTTCCGTAGTTTCGGTATGAGGGTTTATATTTTTTAACCTCCTTATATTCTTTTTGTATTTGAATACAGTCTGGAAGTAGTTTCGTTTTTAACAACTCAAGCATAATTTTCCCCTGGTCAGGCATTTGTTTACGTGTTCTCTGTTGCAATATTTGCATTTTATGAGGCTACTCGTTGCGCTGTAAGCTTTCTTATTATTTCTAGAATTATTGAATTCGTCAATTAATTTGATGGTGATAGAGGAAGTAGTCATTGAGTTAAGAGAGATATAAAAAATATTTAATGAATTATACTAAGATTGACTAAGTAGAAGATAATTAATTGTTAAATCCCATTTACTCTGATATATATATATATATATATATATATATATATATATATATATATATATATATGAGAGTTCGTTCTATTCCTCCTATGATGGGAACACGTGGTTATTCCGTCATATTTAATCTTTACTTACTTTTTGAGTAGCGGACTATTATTTCTTATTTTTGTCTGTTTCTTGAAGTCTGTAGCTATCTCCCTGGCTTCTTCTAACTGGTCTTTTGTTGACTGGTCTAATTCTGCAATCAATCTGGTTCTTTAAGGTCTGTGATTGACTAGTCTGATTATGCCATAATTGTCATTATCTACCATAGAGACAACGCAAAGCATGTATTTTTATGATCACATTTTTATTAATCTCAGAACCAGAACTATTTAGCAAGGATTCACAGCCGCATTCGGGGAGTGAAGTGGACCCCAACCTTACATTAGGACGTTTCCGGCTTAAATGACTCTAGGTTACCTGAACCTTCCGTTCACACAGACTTTGTAACCGGAGGGAAGGTTACGCAAAGGTTATTTCGCATCAATACCCTATGCCTCAGATCCTGAATTCAACAACACCTGAATTTAAGATCTATCTAAAGAAAGGCGGTACTCACCAATATACTATATAATCATCAGCTTCTTTTCTTATCATTTTTGCTTTTCTGGGCAATAGTTTGGGTAGACAAATTCTTTAATTGATACATATAACTGTGCGAAATCTGAAATCAATAAGACGCACACAAGTGAGAATCAAACTCACTGTACCTCATTTATTAGTTCAGCTGACAGATAAATTACAGGAAGTGTTCCAGTAACAAGTTTAAAATATATAAATTATTATTAGTAGTAATATTACTACTAATGTATTAAAGTATATTTATAAAGCTCCGACCAATATAAAACATTGTCTTTCATTACTGTTGTTTTATCCATCGATAAAATTACTTACTTAGAAAACCTGAAAAATAGGTGTTCTATTTTATTAAAATGTCGTTTACAAGAATGAAAAACTGTAAGAAATTCTTCTTTTAAATTTCCATTATAAAAAAAAAATTTGCATTAAATCTTTAGAAAACTCTGTTCTGTCATTTGGATATTTTTATTTCATTTTTGTTTCCTAAAAGCAATATAAAAACTAATCTCTCACAGCCATCTTAAACGCTACAGTTTTGAAAACGTCGATAATTAAGCAGGCCAACTCTTATTTACGCCATTTTTGTTTTGATAAGTAAAAATATTTAATTATAAGTATTCGGAGGACAGTCCGGTTTCTATAGCGTTAGTGATCAACCAGTATAGGAGATGGACATTACAGAAGCAGAAACAGAAACATGTGTTCCTAAAACTGTCCTACGTTCTCTACAACACCCTGCTAATATTGGGAAAGTCACCAGTCCCATCCATATATATGTAAATAGTAAGGTATATTGCGTTATTTAAATCTACTAAGACAACTAGTCTAGGAGAAGGAAACTAACTTTACTGCGATTGACTTTATGGAATATTCTGTCCAAGGCGGTGTTTGTTAGGTAAATACATACTCCTTTGGACGACATAGATTACATGAAAAACAGAAACCTGCTGTATGAAAAACTCTTTGGACGACATAGATTACATGAAAAGAAGAAACCTGCTGTATGAAAAACTGTTAGACTTGTATCGCATAGACACTGACTACTGCTATATCAGTGATGGTGATATTCTAGTGGGCTAGGGGTAAACGTAAAAAGACAACCCACCTCAAATGAGGGTGTGGAATTAAGTGGAAATGGAAAACCGACACAACAGGCGTAGTAAATTACTTACTCTGGTAGAAACCAACTTTCTCGTATCTTTTGGATATTCCTGTACTTATCGTTCGCATTACAGCTTGTCTCGCTTCTGTCCTCAGCTACCAAATATAGAATATAAAACCAGCTCCTTTTATTAGGGTTCGCAAAACACCTAACACTATTCAAATCTTGTATCAGCGGCATTGCCCACATAGATAATTTCTTGTTAATAGGTGTTTTCAATCCAGGGTGATAAAGCATATCTTATTGCACCTAGGCCCGAGGAAGATCTTTTTAACTTTTCTAACTCGTTTCTCTTCCGGTACCTGTATTTTCTTATGATACTTCTATTCACACCACTTAGTTACAATGTTACAGTTTTCCATACAACTTTTACCCGGCTTTATATAAATTCAAAATAAATAAAATTGCCGTTCATTGAAAAAAATTAAAATAAAATTGTGCTAAGAGAAAGGTAAACAGCTACGTGTAGAATCATATATATATATATATATATATATATATATATATATATATATATATATATTTTAGGGGCCGGGTTACATCAGTCGGTAGAGTGTTCGGTTAGAAACCGCAAGGTTCTTAGTTCGATACCGGCCCTCGCCAACTTAGCGTATGAGTAGCACAGGGATCTGTGCGGTAAAGTAAGTAGCTGATGGTAGGCGTGGCGCACCACCTCAGATGCTGAAAAATAATCTCCTTGGTCTAGCGCTAGTGAAAAGGGGATAGACTCCCTCGCTGATTGGCTGATACCGACATTAGGCCGCTCTGACGACTCATATATATATATATATATATATATATATATGGCCTTTACACAAGCGGTCTAGACTCCAAACAGGAATGCAAACATAATACTATCAACAGAGACTATAAATATCATATGGTAGTAGAACTGCCAAAACAAACATAGGGAAATATTTTTCCAATTACGGAAAAACACCTGGATAAATCATCTATATTGAAAAAATTGTTCGATAAAATAATTTTAAAATTAGTCATTGTTGTTTGTTCAATATCAAAAATTATTGACAAACATCATTTTTAAATACTAAATGAGAAGGATAACAAATCGCATGAAACCGAGAATACTAATAATGATAAAACAGACATCGTTGATGCATAACTAAATTAGAAAAACAGATGGTACAATCACAACCCCAATTTCAACATAGAAGATATTCCAACTGTACCATTCTATCCAAACATATATGACACATAAACGATTCAATGGACATAACCCCTATAATAAAATAGAGGATTATAAAAAAAGCCCAAGCATATAAATGTAGTTAATAGAACTGTAGACTATGCCTAGAAGAAAAATTATACACCCTGCAAAATGGTGATAAAAATATTGCACAAGATAAGAAGTGAACTAGGTTCTAAATACAGACATATCAACAAATTCCACTTGTGTCATCTATTACTTGACCCAAATTAATCCCACATTTTAAATCCCTCTATTTAAAATGAAATTATCATTTGTTTTTCATCTGAATGCCGCTGACAGTAATGACTAAGCATGTTATTTTTTTGAATATAAGTCTCGCGTAAAATTACTCACATCACGTGAACACACATCACGATATAAAAACGCTTGATCAACCACGTTTTTACTATTTAAGGATTTCTTAGTAGGCATGAAACTTTAGTAACGGTAATAGAGTCCCATAATCTTGTATTTTAGGTTTAAACCTACTCTGCCAATTAAGCATTGAGAACTTTTATATGAAAACACTTTTTCTTATTTGCAATCCTTATATATATATATATATATATATATATAATATATATATATATATATATATATATATATATCCGTATGTGTTTACCCATATCCTCCACTATGAGCAGGATTTGACGCATACCCCTATATATATATATATATATATATATATATATATATATATATATATATATATATATATATATTATTTAAATTACACAAAACCGATAATCATGAGGCACCCAGACTGGTCGGGATTGACCAGATTCTTGACTTTTGAAAAACCTATATCATTTATTTATTCATTTATTTATTTATTTTCATTTGCTATATATCAATCTATATTAATAGTAATGATAAAAATAATGTCTATCTGTTCATAAAAAGTTTCCCGTGATTTTTAAAAATATGGGCAAATTTTTTCTTGTAAAAGAAAAGTTTCTGTTGATGACTTGGAACACAGAATGTTTTCTTCTGCACAACAAACGAGCTCATTTTCTCCATGTATTTTTCAGACTGACTCAGGAAAATTTGAATATAGACAAGGAAGCCAAAAATATTTTCAACACTCTGCTTAATGGATTCATTTTTCTTTTTCACTTAAAGTCTTTTTTTTTTTCAAATTATCACGCTTTCAAATTGAAAAGAGGATAAAATGATAAAGAAACTTATTCTTCCTAATTTCAAATATATTTTTTAAAACTGTGTTTCTATTCTTTATGGATTTATCAATGTGTCTGGAATTTTTCAGAGAAAAGATTTATAGAAATAGTTCTGTAACTTTTTTCAAGCATTCTGCAAAATTCTTCGCATAATTTAAAACCAATTTTTGCCTACTGTATAATTTCCCTGAATGGAAGGAAAAAAAAATAGATATAGATTCCAAAAAGAGATTCTAAAAAGCACATTTATTGAAAATGAATCAATAATTTATACCTTCAACTCCTCTAACGTTCTAAACTTATCCCTAGTTCTTTTTCCCCCTTTAAACTGGTCATATCCGTAGGGAACCGTAAAAGTGTCACATCCTATCTATTTGCCGATAGCTAATTACAAGAGTTGTCATTCAATTAAGTCAGCCATGGACTTGCAAATATCTTATCCGTATTTTCGTGATAAAATTTAGAAGAGAAACGCAAGTATGAATGTGCAAACTGTCAACTTTGGTTTCAAATAATAAAAGGGCATCAATAAGATAGAGAATTTTGAATAAAATGGCATATCATGTCTACACCTTAAATTTTATTATGAATTAAATGACTCTTGTGGAATCATGGGCATGACTTGGATGGGTTGGATCTTCTGGGAATTGTGCTAGAAAATAAAGTTTGGCCCTGCTGAGAAATTGTATAAAGCCAGAGTATATGTCCTAAAATAGTGAAAACCATAAAAGTTCCATAGACTATGAGATACAAAAGGATCACCAAATCAGGATACAACTTAGCACAGGTAAAAATTCAAAGAGGAATCTACCAAGCAGACATCCTATCACGGTTACTATTTCTTATAGCAATAATGCCACTCAACTATATACTTAAGAAATGTACAGGGAGCTACAAATTCACTAAATCACAGCAAATAATAAATCACCTGATGTACATGGATGATATCAACATATTTGCCAAAAATGAAAAAACAACTGGAAAAACTTGTACGAACCACAAGAATATACAGAGAATGGAATTCGGCATCAACAAGTGTGCTATGTTCACGATGAGAAACAGGAAAAAAGAAACAGTGTGTGTGGTGGTGGTGGTGTGGGGACAGACCTACCGAATCAGGAAGAAATGAGGTCATAATACTTGGGAATACTGGAAACGGACAGCGTCAAACAAACAGTGATGAAAAGCTAGGTAAAAAAGAATACCTCAGTAGGACAAAAAAACTTCTAGAAACTAAACTCTGCAGCAGAAATCTTATCAAAAGAATGAACACATGGGCTGTCCTCCTTGAAAGATACTCAAGCCATTCTTAAAATGTAAAAGAGAACTCCGACTGACGGGTCAAAGGACAAGGAAATTTATGATAATGCACAGGCATTACACACAAGAGAAGACACAGACAGACTATATGTGTCAAGAAAAGAAGGTTGGTTCGTTAGATTTCACGGCATGTTAACCCTTGTTGGATTATTCCATGCTGAATACGCCTTGTTCTATTCATGTGGTATTTAACGTTTTTTAACTCCATTTTTCAAACATATTTTTAAAACTCATTCTTATATTTAACCAATAGTTAGGGCCCTAACCGGTTCTACCAATCGGGCTCAGAGTGGACCTGGAAGCAGTGACAACTAATCGGTACTCCACATTCCCCAGAACTCCAAAAATGAAACTTCAGCATTAGATGCAGTTTAACGTCTTATCAAGGACACTAAGACCCTCAGCCATCGCCGCCTATATATGTTAAAGTGGTTGGGGATTTGCCACATGGGAAATCATATATATATATTTACCAACCCCTCCGCTCGAGTAGAATGTGACACAACGTCAATTTCTTAAGCGGGTGAACTCAGAGTTTTCTTTCTCACATACCAGTTGCCTAACCAAGGTTAGATCCCAGTCTACCCTACTATTTATCAATAGCTGGAGGGAGAATATGATTTATACCTTTCCCAAGAGTATTAGCGCTAAGTTAAATGCAATTACCACATCCAGGATTTGAACTCAGGGCGACGAGTCCATTTCCCATTACTTTAACCATTACACAACGCGTTTCCACATGAGCATTTATATAGGTTCCAGAACTTGACCGCTCGTCTAGCCTGAGTAAGGGCAAAAGTTGACTGTTGCGTCATGAAATGGTCAGCCAGCAGTATTCTGTCTTTAAGTATCACGACTAGCCACCCATGACTAACAGGTGGCGCCATTGGAGGGATTTTACCCCTCTGCAGAGGTGCAGTTGTATTCTACTGCCTCAGCTGACAGAGCAGTAGAAAAGAAGGAAGAAGAGGTCTCCAACATTGAAGACTGAGAAGATGCGATAATTCGAGCACTCGAAGAATTCACTAAAAAAGCAAATAAAGACTAATTGCTCCATGCCAGAAAAACAATTGCTACATATGGCCGCGCACAAATACAACAAAAACAGAAATGTGACGAAAAACAACTAATATGGCTACTTCAAGGAACAAACTGAAAAGATCGCTCATGAGAAGACATCGACATGGCTAAGAAGGGGAAACCTCAACAGAGAAACTGAATCTTTTATAATCACAGCACACGAAAATGCCATACGAACAAATTATATAAACAAAAATAGATAAGACCCAACAAAATAGCAAGGGTATAGTATGTGGAGAAAAGACAAAAATGTTAATTAGCGAATGCAGCAAACTAGCACAAAGGAGTACAAGAGTAGGCACAACAGGGTGGCAAAAGTAATACTCTAGGAATTGTGCAAGAAATTGAATTTTAACAATGCAACTAAATGGTATATACACAAACGTGAATCTGTCCTAGAGATTGAGACACATAAAATTATCTGAGACTTAGAGATATAAAAGGATCACCTAATCCCGGCCAATGAACCAGATCTAGTCTTAAGTAACAAGAAGAAAACTTGTCATCTCATGGATCACTGAAGTAAAAGAAAATGAAAAGATTAAAAATTTTAGGACCTTGCCAGAGAACTGAAAATATTGTGGGACATGAAGGTTAAATTCGTACCAATTGTAATTGGTGCCTTAGGAACATTCACCAAGGGTTTGGAAAAGAGCCTGTGTAAGTGGGAAATCAGAAGTATAATTGAGACAATCCAAAAAACAGCATTGTTAAAATCGGCTAGAATATTCAGAAGAGACCTGAAGAGACTTACTGTCACTCAGCCTCCACTGAACCAGCGGCTAATACGGGTGTGAACTACTCTCATGTAGTAAAATAATAATTAAGATCAAATCCAAATTTCACTCTTTCTCACCCTATCTTTCTTTCTTTCTTTCACTCTCTCCCTCTCTCTATCGTCAGTCTGTCTTTCTTCATACACACACACATACGCATATAAATATGTACTAGCTAAATTATCCGGTCCATGACCGGACTAAAAAAACTAGGAACACCAGAGATTGTTTTCAGACATATTTACATCCTAGGGTAAATAGTTCTTGAAATCTTCATGAAAGTCGGACCATTAATTGATTTTTCATAGAATTTGAAAAAAATTCTTGTCGTAACTTGTTTTTGGCTACGTTAAATTTAGTTGATTTAACGGTGCAAATATAAAAACTTCTTTTTTTTTCAGTCATAATATTCATTATTTCCGTAAGCTTAATTTTTTTTTAAAATCATCAGGCGTTTGTTTAATGTTTCCTCTTTCGAATGGAAAAAGTTTTTTCAAGATAAAATTAATTTTTATAAAAGTATCATTGTGTTGAATATAGGGAGGTGGGATAAACAACAACAAAAAAATTAACAAATTACTATACATTTTAATGTTGAAAAATATTTTTTAAACTAAGTTTAATTGAAATTATACATTGCAATACTGACACAAACAACTGTCTCAATAATAGATTCAATAATTAATTTCAATGGTTAATTAAATGTATAGTAATTTGGGTTTTTTTTTTATTTTTTTAAGTAATACGTAAAAACAACCTTAATCCCCTAAAACCGTAACCCAATTCGCAAAATGTTAATTCATAGACTGTAGTTAAACTGTCATTGGGTACCACCAAAAAAACTTTCCGTTTTAATTTTCCGACCTAAATCAGAAGTCAGCCCTCTTTATTTATATTGTAATTAGTAAACTATAAACATAAAAATGTTACGCCCCCAACATAAGGGAGGGGTCAAAATTAAGGGAATTGAAAAAATGAGAAAGTTTTGAAATAAAATAAGTAATGTATTATAAAGATCGTTCATTGATGAATAAACGCTGAAAAATTAGTTAAAATCCGATTATTCCATGATTTTTGGTAGATTATTTTCAAAGTCACTTTGTCAAAAACGCATTTTAGACCCAATTTGGGTCTACCTATGTTATGTTAATTGTTACTAAAAAAAACTTTCGACAACTATATGTATGTATTTATTTAGATATTTCTTTATCATTCTTTTACTGTTTGACAAAAAGAATTTCGTAAATAACTTACAGTACTTACTTGCGTGGGTGCTGATTGTAGCTGGAATATCAGCTGCAGCTATACGATTTCTTTCTATAAATCGTTTGAGTTTTGTTTAATTAATTAATTATATCCCTTAATCAGTAAAAATCAATAACCAAATTTGGAGTGTTTCTTAGTTAGAACGATATCAATGTGTATGCAAGATTTTGAATCTGAGTGACCTCCCGTTTTAGAGTTATACGTCGACACGTACATACTAAAATATCTCCTTTATATATATATATATATATATATATATATATATATATATATATATATATATAGATAGATAGATACATAGATACATAGATAGATAGATGATCACAAACTGATACGATTGCTATAAACTGCCTTATATATATATATATATATATATATATATATATATATATATATATGTGTGTGTGTGTGTGTGTGTGTGTGTATGTGTGTGTGTGTAGGTGTGTGTGTGTGTGTGTAAATACTGAGATACTTATCAATGAACAGAATTATATGTATATATATATATGTATATATATAAAGAGAGAGAGGAAGAGAGAAAGAGAGGGAGAGAGAGAGAGAGAGAGAAAGAGAGAGAGAGAGAGAGATGGATATATAGGATTAAATTTATATCAAGCAATACAGCATAACATTATTTATTTCACGGTTTCTTTGTGTAGCATTAAACGTCAATGATAAACATCAGTTTATTACTTGAATCTTTAGAAAAATATCTATTCTGCCATAAGAATGTCTTCTCATTCTGTATCGTTAATCAAAATTTGATCCTACTCGAAGATTTTTCAATTGGATTGCTCTAGGGTGAATTCTGCAGAGAAATATCGGAAATAACTCGAATTAGAACCTCAAGATACAATGCTAAACTATCTGAATATCCACGGGGCGAACGCTTTGTAAAGCAGGATCCCCTACAGAGAATATTCTTTATCATTTTGCCTCATTTAACAAATTTTTATGATTAAAAAAATTCTTATATAACTCGCAGTAGTTTTGTTATTGTTATATACAAGCAATTGTTACCTAATTATGTATTGCTAGAAATAAGCAATGAACATAATAAAATCCAAGTTATATTGAAATATGTCAATTATATATGTGTTGATTGAAAGCAGAAGACAAAAGGAAAGATTCAATCCCTTTAATTGACGGCGTTAGTCTCCTCCTTCTGCAATTAAAGGAAGGACTGGGAGACAATGCGTTGATTAAATACTCTGTTTCTTAACAGATAACATTCAATACACTTCCCTAATGAGAATAAACAACATTTTTTACCCAGGAATCTTTGAAAAATCTAAAAAATCTAAATAGAAATAAAGACTAGGGTAAGTGCTGTGTGGGAGCGCAGTCTGCATGCGGGCCAAACCTTTGGTTGCCGAGGGCCGCATAGCCCTGCGGGCAATATGTTTGACATGCCTGCTTTACACTATCATTTTCTGGCTGAACATTTACTCTATCCAATGGTGCTCTTGTGCTATATGTATATGTTGGAGATTCCATAGAAATACATAGGAATTTCTTTCGAATGATCTCTCATATATACAATATACAATCACCGTCATCTGTGTTCCCCTCATATTACCGATAACCTTACATATATTTGAATTCCCAATCAAAAAGATTTTGCTAGCTTCATTTTTTCAGAGCGTATTGTTTAGTTCTTCCTTTTCCTCTTCTTTTAATTATTATAATTATTTATATGTTCATTCTTTCTTTCAACACGCTCTATCTCCACCTCTCCTCTCTCTCTCTCTCTCTCTCTCTCTCTCTCTCTCTCTCTCTCTCTCTCTCTCTCAGTTTATTGATGTACGTTGCATTAGTTCAAAAGAAATACATTTTATATACAAAAGTTAGATGTATATAGTTAATGGTTAATTTGCTTATTGCTTTTAACAATACCGGGTTTAATAAATAATTATTAGATGGAATTCATTTCTAATATTATTTTATTCGCAAAAAATCTTTAAAAAAACTATCGTTTATATACTAAAAGCTAAAATCTATCGTATATATACCTTTCTATCGAAATAAATTAAAATAAAATTAGAATAGCTGTAATATATTTATGTGCATTCGTCAGTTTGTTCTAATCTCTCTCTCTCTCTCTCTCTCTCTCTCTCTCTCTCTCTCTATATATATATATATATATATATATATATATATATATATATATATATATATATATATGAATTTCGTGATAAGTGTGTTTCGTCTTATAACTCGAGAGATGTCAGTCAGAATTGAAATCTCGCATCCCAAAAATCGTTTATCATAAGGAAAGTACAAAATTTGTTTTTTTTTCCTTTTTTATTGATTAAGTGATGTAATTCAATAACTAAACACGAATCGAATAATCTTTGAAACTCTTCCTAGTTCTTCATAAGCGAGGACAAAAAGACCCACAGTGGTCTGACCTATGCAACCTGTCATTGAATCCGCCTTGGTGAATATAGTTCACCATTGGCTGCCTTCAGTTCCAGCCGATGGTAAAAAGTATGGTGTCTGTGCCCGGAACGGAAAGCCAAAAAAACACGCTTGATTCCAGGGAACCCCCCCCCCTCAAACAACACTTTCCCACTCCTCTAAAAGGGACAGGGCTGGTTTTGCCAGGTGCCGGAGGCGTACCTATAGGGGAATGACGGCGGAATTTTACCAGTCGACGGAATTTTACCCGTTCGAACATCTTTTACAAATGAAAGTAATTTCGATCCTCGCTTGATGACCCATACTTGTAACACACCCTACACATGTAGAATGTGTTGTATAAATACCAATTGCTCTTCAGTAGAGTTCAATAAACCTTAGCCGTAAGACAAATCTCTAGTCAAGTTGTATATTATTACATAAACAATGTTTAAATCTTGCACATATTCCATAGGTGAAATTTTAATATGAATATTTTTTCGAAAATTATTGTTTTGTGATTTAGTAATAATTATAACAAAAGGTTAATTTTATAAGAACTAAAATTCTTTTTTAAAAAACAACGAAAAATAAGGACTTATTTCTTACAACAAAAATGATATTTTTTGTACAAAAAATGTAAACAAAGAAGGCATTTTTTCACTGTGACTCAGCAGGCAATTAAAGACTGAATTTAAATGTTTAATATAAGAATTTATTCTTTAAAACACAGTACTGTAAGCACTTACTACAATTAGAGATAAATCTAGCGCAATAGGATGACTACTCTGGAGACGTATCACAGTGATTATTGCCAGGGCTTCTTAATGTTATATACAAGCAATTGTTACCTAATTATTTATTGCTAGAAATAAGCAATGAATATAATAAAATCCAAGTTATATTGAAATATGTCAATTATATATGTGTTGATTGAAAGCAGAAGACAAAAGGAAAGATTCAATCCCTTTAATTGACGGCGTTAGTCTCCTCCTTCTGCAATTAAAGGAAGGACTGGGAGACAATGCGTTGATGCCTTTTCGCGTTCTTAAAGTGCTTTTGATAAATATACAACGGACCTCCTATTTTGACTACGTACTACAGATATCGCATTATCCGAATCATCACAGTCTAATTCGAAACATAGCCCGTTGCTCTCTTAGAGAATCAAAATGGGAAGAACTTGTTTATTCAGTGGGGACCGATTAACCTTAAGGGACGCATCTCATCAGAAAATTCGGATATTCTTTTTGTGTAGTACGTAAAAATTCCTCAGACTATTAAGTGTCTCCATGGCTTTGGTGGGGTTGCATTTATTGTAATGGCTTCGTTAGTTCTGGGCTATATTTCATTATACCATTTCCCACATAATATCAGGGTTAATACTTTCTGGTTAGTTTTAGCTGCATTTAAAGCTAAATTTCTTTTGTTTATGGTTTTCAGAATTTTCCGACGTCCTTATCTTCCATTCTTATTAGACACCCATTGATAATATTAAAATAAGGAGACGTATCTTTCTGGTTTTCTTAAATGGTCTTGTCAATTAATCAATTTAAAGCAGGGATACTGCTAGTTACCCACAATTGAAGCCTAGTAAACTGATGAAGTTGATCATTGGCTTCGAAAGTAGTGTACCTTTTGTCGGATAGTTTTAGTTTAACTCAGAGATAAGCATATATTAAGTCAAAAGTTGAATAATACTTATTCTTGTCAAGATTTGTATCTAAATTACCAATCTTCGGGATCGGGCATAGATCAGGTTCAGGATATATGTTTATAATTTACGAGTAATATACGCATATTTTTCTCTGTCTTCTGGTTTCTTCTATACCAAAAAGTTTGGGCAAGCCATTTATAATAAATATTTGGTTCGATAATTTTCGTGTTGTAATGATTGGCCAGCTAGAACCTGCAGACCCATTAGTGATGAATACTGAGTACGATTCTCGCTGGATGCCCCATAGTTGCAGCATTGAGTCATTCTACCTGTGACAAATTCATTAAGCAAATACTTACATGGTTCGATAATTTTGATAGATTTATCTCCATATCAATAAATTTTCGGTCTTTTTGACTAACTCGTCCGAATCCCATAGATATCGGCTTCAAAGTAGATTGAAATCCCTTCCCAGGGATATTATATCATGACATTTTATCGGAAGGTCTATTAAGTTTAAGACATAACGATGAATCCTCTATATACACCCATTAAGCTGTGTCATACTCATCTGTTTCTCCGAAGAAATAATCTTTAGTTTTAGATTTAAAAATGTATATCCACTCGAAGAGTCTCTGAAACACGACAAATAAGACGTTCAAAATTACCCCCTTTTATTGTTATAATTTGTGCAGTATGAAAGTCCTATCGCTTTACTTTTTCTTATATTAGTATAAAAAGACTATGTAATTTGTTACTCCAGCTTTTTAGAACATTTGTCACATAGGGCATACATAGCTAATTCTTAACTATCATTTGAGGGTAGATAAGATTGATTTTATCGTCATTGCTAGAATTACTCTCACAGTGCATCTACTGGGGAAGTTTCATTTTTCTTCTGTGCTAAATCCGGGTCTGAAAATTGGTGTTAAAAGCTGTGTGTAAATTCAATGATTTATATTTTAGCCTTAATTGTTGTATTGTTGCAAATCTACAAATGAAGGTGTCTCTCATCCCTTCGTCCCTACATTGCTAAACTTACGGTCTTAAAAATTGCAAGTCCGTCTCTTGCAAAGTCATCCAGATTTTCACTAGGGTTATTTTCTCGTAGTAAGTATCTCACAAAATCTCATTCGGTATCTTAATAAAAATCTCGTCCAAATTAGCCAGTGTTAAAAATTAATACATTCATTTATAAGAAATAAATCCTTATTTTCCTTGATTTTTTTAGTTCTCCAAAAAATTAACAATTTCTACACTTCGTACTAAATTACGAAAATTACGAAAAAGCGTTATATTAAAAATTCGCCAATGGAATATATGTAATATTCAAACATAGCGGGGGTAATAATATTGTACTTCACATAATTCGCCACGAGAAGAAGGTGTCTCAAGTAAAGGGAATCAAGCAAGAATCAAACTCGGTATTCAATTGTAAAGGATCTTCGACTAGGTATTTGAAGATGCACCATGGCAAATGGGAAACAAGGTGAGGCCCAAGTTGAGATTAAAAATTGATTAAAGTTTCTTCGGCATTCCACTTGTGGGGCGTCTCTGGCACCGGAAAATAAACCCGCCCCTGTCCATTTTAGAAGAGGGAGTAGAAGCTACCTAACGGGGTGGCCCACTGGAATCAAGCCAGTAGTTTTTGAGGATCCTGGCACAGATACTACACTGATAGCTGGTGTCAACGTATTTTCGACTGAAACTGAAGACACCGTATGGCAAAACATTCATCAAGACCTGTTCAATAATAGGTTTCGTAGGTTAAACCATGGTGTGTTTTTTTTGTACTCATTTATAAAGAATTGTGAAGTGTTCTACAAACTGATTGATTTTTGTTAAATAAATGAATATCACTTAATCAGTAAGAATTTTAAAATATCAACTAAAATGGCAAGCATTCATCGATAACACACCCAACCCCACTGCACCAACAAATAAAAACAACCAACTCCCCACATACACATTTGATAACCCACTCCACCCACCTCCAACCAACCGGGTACTAGATTCGAAACTATCAAGACTCAAACAATCAATATTTCAGATCATAAAAGGAAACAAAAAATAACACCTAACCTTTCTAGAGCACAACACAACACCCTAAAAACACTACGAGAGAAGGAGTTAATTTACCTGCCCTCTGATAAAGGAAGAGAGTTCTGCGTAATCCCTCAGGTTACGTACAACAAATTGGCATTCGAGCATCGTAGCAACAATGAACTCTATACGGAGGTCACAGATGTAACGCCCACCCAAATAGAAAGCCACATAAATATCGCATGGGCCGTAATCTGCAAAAATAGAAAACTCCCCAACAAATATAAGAACAACTTCACCAGTAAAAACAGCACCCTACCAAGGTTTTACCATTTGATAAAAACTCATAAAACCAGTCCAACATCACAAATCAGACCAATAGTCTCCAGTGTGGAAGGACCATTATATAAAATATCATGGCTCCTTTCAAAAATACTGAAACCAATCTTAGCAACCCTCCCTGGACATGTTAGCAGCTCTGACGAAGTCATTCACAAACTGCAACAAACACAACCAAGTAAACTTTAAAACAACAAATACGCATTTAGCTTGGACGTTACCTCTTTGTACACATCAGTGCCGGCTCAACCAGTGGTTGACCTGTTGACTGAATGCATAACCTCATCCGGCCTATACTGCTACAACCTCATCCCTCCAGACATACACCAACTTCTATCAATAATCGTAGGCAACACATACTTCACGTTTCACGAACGAACATACATGGCTATCTCCTACATGGACAGACTTGAAAGCCAAATACTTAATAATTGCCGCTCTTGCGCCTTCTTTACCAGATATATAGATGATATACTCATCTTCCCATCCTCCCGTGAAGAAGCCAACAAAATCACATCAACATTCAATAACATAGACAGAAACATACATTTCACCATATAACATCCTGACAGCACAGGAGCATTATCTGTTGGATTTCCGACTTAAAGTATTAAACAATGGTGAAATCCACACCGAGTTCTACAAGAAATTGGCCAGCAGAGACTTTTTCGTCCACCACAAATCGGCACTCTCCGTTGGTGCAAAGACTGGATATATAAAGAACGAGCTTGCCCATATCCGTGGAAATGCAGCAGGAAGCAGAACCAGATCACACACACCAGACACTTCATATCTATACTGAAAGCCAACGGTTACCCCGCTTCAGTCATACAACGACTGAAGCAAACAAAATCCCCAAAGCACCATGTCCTGTCCAATACCTGCTTTCTAAGGTTACCACACTTCGAGAGTATAATCGCAGCGATACGCGGGGCGATACGGAAGGAGGGCCTGGACATACAACTTGCCCATTACGACCATCACGTCGGAGACAACTCTTCAAAAAACGCTATAAGGACACTACTAGTTGTACACTAGTGAACTGCCCTATCTGCGGCACAGGTATGTGCCATGAAGTGAATGTGGTATACCGCACATAATGTAACAAATGCAACCAATTCTACATAGGTCACTACAAATTAGAGTCAAAGAACACTTACACACACAAGCATCCACAATCCGCAAGCACTTAATTAAATGCAGCAACACGGAGAGAAGTATAACAGTCAATATAGAGGACAGGGAGAGAAGTCTAGGTAAATCCGAATTAAAGGGGTCTTACTAATAACTAGACTACACCCAGGGTTCAATGGCAGAACCGAACGCAGTGCAGAGTTCATAATACAATAAACCCACAACCAACGCGTACACGTAACTGTATATGCACACACGCACGCAACACCCCTCACATGCACAATGGAGAATTCATAATGCAACAAATCTACAGCGAGAAGACTAATGCGAAACACGCACCCATATCTATAGCCCAACACACACACACACACACACACACACACACATACAAGCCATTGCACACTAGTTGTTAACAAATAGGATTTACTCTGGATATTGATAAATTTGATTATTCTAACCTTTTTAAATCTAACACAGGCACATAAACACACACACTAACACTTATGGACAATAAATAAGAAATAAAAAATAAGAAATAAAAATTTAAAAAAATAATAATGAATAAATGAATAAATAAGTTATATTACGTCCAACACGAAATATTATACATCCCATGGCCACCAAACACAAATACGCACATACACGCGTGGATACGGTCAGTCATACGCACATACGCGCGTGGATACGGTCATAACGTCACAGTCTACACGCATTTTCATGCACACGCACATAACAGCATACGCACACGTACAAACAAAAAAAGCGCATTCACGTAAACATGCAACACGAGAATACAGTTATAAAAAAACCATCTGTATCATTTCAAAAAAATTTTCATTTATAAAAATGCCATAGCAAGACGACACTACTTCAGTTCCAGTGTTTTCTGAAGAGATTTTATCTCGAATATTAAGAATAAATCACAGGTTAACAAACAACACCATTGTTACCTTATTTTTTTCTTTACACTTGCATTGTGATAGCCTTCAAAACCAACCTCCAACCCAATATATACACAATGCTTCAAGCAAATTATAGAACCCTTTTAAATTTTGTACATTTTTTAAGGTGCATACGAGGTTTCAATGCTGTATGACATGACGTCCATTTTATAAGACGACACGCAAGTACTATGACATTCTTATATGAAGCAGGCGATATCCCGCACAAACAATCACAGATGTGGACTACGCTGATGACCTTGCACTTCTCGGAGATACACTGGCACAGGCTGAATCACTGCTACATAGCTTAGAGGAGGCAGCAAAGAATATAGGCCTCTATGTGAACTCCGGTAAAACAGAGTTCATGAGTTTCAAAAATAAAGGAAACATCTCCACACTCAACGGCAAGCCTCTTAAGCCAGTAGAATAATTCACATAACTAGGTGGTAATATCTCTTCCACAGAGAGCGACGTTAATACACGAATAGCAAAGGCATGGTCAGCCACAAATGGTTTATCAGTCATATGGAGGTCCGATCTCCTTGGCAAGCTGAAGCGACAGTTCTTCCAGGCTGTGGTTGTGTCGGTACTGCTGTATAGCTGTACCACCTGGACCCTAACAAAGCGTCTTGAGAATAAGCTAGATGGGAGCTGCGTGCAGTCTTGAATAAGTCGTGGAAACAGCACCCCACAAGGAAACAGCTGTACGGTCACCTGCCCCCCATCTCACAAACTATCTGAGTGAGACGGACAAGGAATGCAGGACACTGCTAGAGAAGCAAGGATGAACTCATAAGCGACGTTCTCCTGTGGAAACCAACACATGGACATGCAAGTGTAGGGCGCCCAGCAAGGACCCACATTGACCAGTTATGTGAAGATGATGGCTGCTCCGCAGAGGAGCTTCCAGGTATAATGAATGATAGGGAAAGTTGGCGAAAGATTGTCATGGATACCCGTGCTGCATGCGCGACATGATGATGATGATGATGATGATATATATATATATATATATATATATATATATATATATATATATATATATACATATTATTATTATTATTATTATTATTATATTATTATTATTATTATTATTAAACAAGCCAGTAAAATGCAGTGCTCTGCATATAAATATGCAAAATAAAATGACTATATTTCAAAGATAAAATAAAATAGTGTCAAAACTCACGAGATCGATCTTCCGCTGAATATCTTTCGGTACGTCTAAAGTCCATCGAATGCGACTAAGTGTAAACGCTCATGGAGATAATTTATGGCATCGAGAACTTTTGGTAAAAATCGAGATTGAAATATAAGAACTTTTTAAGAGAGAAGAATTCAAGTATTTGATATTCCGTTAACATGTTTATTTAATCAACATGCGTTTCAACTTTACAAGTTCCAACAAAAACAAAAAATAAAAAAGATTAACTTCTACAAATATATTCTATACCGCAAACTTAAGTAAATATCTTATACTTATCTGAACTTATGATCAGACATCAGTTTCTTGCAGTGAAAATATCTTTTAGGGAGATCTTCACGAGGCCAAATTTTGAGAAGAAATGGGAGGAAAACACCTTTATTAGGAATATCAATGAATATGCAACTGTGTGGTCATAACTTTTAAGTCAGTCTTTTAATTGAATTATTACTGCCCCATAGACAATAGTAGTAGTAGTAGTAGTAGTAGTAGTAATAAAGTCTGCTGATTGGCCTATTCTCTTTTCAGACCGAACAACAAGGGTGTATATATCTGTTTCGCTGGGTTGGTTGATTGGCTGGTTGGATATTACGGCATGTCAACACATTGGATCATTTTATGCCGAAGACGTTTTCATTTTATTCATTCTTGATGAGTACTCAATTTTTTACTCGATTCACTAAAATAATCTCTATTCATAAGTCTGGTATTTACCAGAATCTTGTAAAAGTTTCCAAAACCCACCTCTCATATTGGATTATTCTATTGAAATTCTTTTTATTGAAAAAAGTTTTTATTGAAAAATTTAATAGATAAGAATTGTGTATTAACCGAAGTTAGAAAGTAATATTTTTAATATTTCTCGGAATTTTTGAGATGAGGCTTGATAATTAGTATTGTTATGAGTACAACATTGCAATTGGACACATGGTCTAATGGATAAAGTAGTTAGGTTAAGACAGTTCTAAGTGACAGTTATCTTTAGACTACAGGTTCAATCCTGATCAGGGGCAGCAGTAAAATAGAATAATAATTAACTCAGCTTAACACCTGTACCTTAGCTATGGTTAGCGGGATGAAAACAGGACATCCCCATGGACTGAAGAAAGAGTTAGGTTCAAAGTTCCGTGATGGCTCCTGATTACGACAAGAAGGTTCCCGATTCCGAAAAAGAAGGTTCCCGAGTCCGACAAGGTTCCCGAGTCCGACAAGAAATAGCTGAAGAAGACAGGATGGTACATCAGCCAAAACATTGTACAGATAACAATAAAGATGAGGACAATAGTCCGAATAATCCAAATAATACTAATTACTTATAAGGTAAACATTTTCTATCGCACTGTAAATCTACAAAGACATACTGCGGCAAATGTTTTCACCGATCAATTATGGAAAATGCTGCACATGCACAATTTTGTGTTGTGCCAAATATTGCTGTTAAAAAGTATTGGGGCGGTTTCATTTTTTAAAGATTTGATAGGGACCTAGATATAGTCACTTTAATATATGAGTATTCTTCAAAGTATTTTGTTGATTTCTAGGTGGTCTCGATACTTTGTCTGATCTACAATTCCACAGACTCTTCTCAATTCCTTTGGGGACAAGTTGAACTTAATGGCAGTGAAAGGTCACATTAAATGATTTAAAATGTCAAATAACAGCCTTTCGTCTACAGATTTTTCATCTCTAGTATAGAAATCACGGGGAAAGAAAATGGCCTAGTGTTATCCTATCTAGGCATCTAGATATATATATATATATATATATATATATATATATATATATATATATATATATGCGTGTTTTTGTGTGTGTGTTCTGCATAAATGGATATACTTAAAAATGAGAGATTGTTTTGCATCTCATTTGAGTGCTGTTCTTTGTCAATAGTCAGCCATGTCACGTGCTACCACCGACCCGTTTACTGTTACAATTGACGGCCTAGTAAGAAAAAAGATCGAAACGTCTACAGAACTTTTCCCCGACAGGTTTATTCTTCACCTCATTGGCCAGCGATTTTTATCCCGGGGGAAAAAGCCGACCACAAATCTGGTTTATGTCTCAATCTTTCTTCTCTATATTTTCCTTCATTTTTATTTGTTTCTATTTTCTATTTCTTTTCTTGTCTTAATATTTGGGTGTCCGACTTCATATTTTTCTCCTCTTCTTTCATATTAATCAGTAAACACAGCTACTCGCCATTTATTTATTCATTTATTTATTTATAGTAG
>CM042160.1:19985332-20022832 GCA_023376005.1 Doryteuthis pealeii | reverse complement strand
TATAACATGTCAGGACGGTGGGGGGGAAGCACATGGTCAGTGTAAAAAGGCAGTTTGGGTAAAAGAAAAAAAAAGAAAAAGAAAATGGAATTAAGATATATATATATATATATATATATATATATATATATATATATGAAGTTAGATGCTTGATCACTGTCTGTTTCACGCCTTGAATAAGCGAGAAACACAGCCACCAAGAACCGTTGACACTGAGACTACGCTATCCTATTTTAGATCCGGTTATGGTATATCATCGATAGTGAGCCTTCTTTATTCATAAATATTGCAAACTGCATTATTAATGCACACACACATCCACCCCCCCCATATATATATATATATATATATATACATATATATATATATATATATGTATATATATATAAAATATGTAATATCTTGATATACCATTTTCCTCAATACAAATAGTTTAAATAGTCTAAATAGTTTGAATACCAGAGAACCATACACAAATTGTAAACGAAATTAAGACTAACAGTTAAAGTTCTTGTGAATATGCTCGTAAGATGCCATTGCTACAAAAGTGCCATGAAAATATCCCTGATATTTGGTTTAGTATATGCTGACTGTATTTGGCGTGTTTCGTGTGCGAAATAGGCCAAATTACCCTGTCAATGATAAACACGCCGCTACTATACTTAGTACAGCGAGCGTTGGGAAAAACGCAAATTAGGCCCGGTAGCCCTGAGGTATAGAGTCTGATTCTGCGTACTGGGTTCTCGGTTTCGATCTCTGTCGGAGGGAGATCGTAGGTATACACTGCTGATGAGACTTAATAAAGTTGAAATAGCTGTATGGTGTTCCACGTCGCGCCCGTTATTCTCCGAGTTTGCTTGTCATGATTATTCAATAATTATCGAATTTTATACGATATACGCATTGTAATTGCCTTCAAAAATATAAATGATAATATACTTTACTTAACAATGCTTCAAAAGCAAATTATCAAATTCTAATAATATATATATATATATATATATATATATATAATATATATATATAATTAAAATTACATTTAGAATTCCTTGTTTGGTATCTACTAAACCAAACAACTGTACATTCAGAAATTAAATTCAGTTGTATTTCCCGAAATGCCAGAAGATATATATTTTTATTCCAAATTCAAATCTTTTATTTCAATGGCAGAGTAATGGATCTGCAAATAAAAAAAGATATCAACATGAATATGAAATTCTAGAAAAAATATACTGTCATTTCGAACTCAATGCGTTTATCCGCTACGCTATGTGTCCAATTTGACACATAGCGTTAATACAGTTATAGGTGACATTTATCTCTAGGCTGCATTTCTAATCCTGGTTATAGGCGACAGTAACATAGAATAATAATTGATACAGCTTAACACTTGTAGCAAGCTATGGTCAGCTGAATGAAAGCAGTATAAACCCGTGGAGTGAATAAAGGGTTGAGTTCAAAGTTCCATGATGGCTCGCGATTACGACAAGAAAGTTCCCGAGTTCGAAACGGAGGTTCCCGAATTCAAGAAGGCTCTCGAATCTGACAAGAAATAACTGCAAAGGGCCAGTGGGCACATCAATCAAGACGTTGTACAAACAATATAGATGAGGACAATAATTCGAATAATCCAAATAATACACAGTGATTGTTATAATCGAATGAAGCACATTTCGGTATCAAATTACCTCTAAGGATTTGATATGTCCTTAAATAAACTAAACCAAACAAAGCCAAACCAAACGAATGTTATCATTGTCAGGTGACTGTAACATTTGGTAGCCGTCTGGGAATTTCGAACGGAGCAACCAATTTAGACGATTGTGGCAATCCCCGGCCAATTAAGTCTTGACGGGTAACCGACGTACCCTTCGACGTTGTGTTTGATTTTATAATTAGAGATGAAAAATGAGTATTCTTATTTGAAATAAGATTAGTTACTTGAAACCATAAAATTGTGCATAAATTATTAGTACTAAATAGGAATACTTGAAACCATGTAACTATCTGCAAAGTATTTGTATTAGGAAAAGTTGATATCATAACTATTTATATCTTCAACGTTTTGCTTGAATCCTTTTTTAAATCGCATTTTGTATTTGTCTATAATCAATTGTTTATAGACAGTTACATGTCTCAACAAATGGTTATAGACAAATAAAAAATGCGATTTAAAAATTGATTCAAGCGAAAAGTTGAAAATCTTATATAATGGAGATTCGGTGTCTGTCTGTTACTGGACTCATGTCACTGCTACGTCACAATACCCTCGGCAATTAAGCAAGTTTATCAATGAATATATAATTTCTAGTCAAAATCATTAATACATAGAATAAAGAACAAGCCAGTATTATATTCAAAGATTAAGTATGCAATATTAAACGGTCCACATTATTTGGTAACACATTAATAAATAGATGCTCGGTATTTACATATAGTTTGTTTTATTTTGATACATTTTTAGAATAATCTAGGATTCCCCCATTTTGCGCACCTGCTGATAAGGGGGATCACAGGGAATTCTTCTAAAATCAACTAAAATGACCTATCGGATTTTAATAAAACTTTCGCTATATGAAGTAATTAAATAATAACTTTTTTGTAAATAGATATTTACCCTAAATTGAAAAGACTAATTATTTTTCGTTAGTTTGTGTTTCGCGCATTGAGTTCCCATACACATTTCTTCGTAATTATTTTTTGAAAGAAAATAAATTTTACATTTTTTGAAGGATTATTCAATGAGGGAACATGTGTAAAAAAATCGATACTCTGTTTATTTTGGTAGTAAGACGTCTTACAATTTGAAATATATGTCTCGTAAATAAGAAAAATATGTATCCTTTTGTTGTTTGTTTTTTATAAATCGTTAACTTATTTTCTAAAGAATGTTATATTTAAAGTTCCAGTTGTCTACTTAAAAAGAAGTTGAAGGATTTCATTTTTTTAATGTAAAATATATACTCCCATTTATTGGAAGGCAAAAGCGTATTCATTTAATTTAAGAAAATATTGTATTAAGAATATGTAACTAAAAATAATGAGATTCCATTTCAGGGCCTTTAAAAATATTGAAAATAATGTTTGAATTGGAAATTGTCGTCGTTTTTTATGTGAGGGGATATAATATTCTATTCACGCTTGGACAATATATATATTATATATATATTATATATATATATATATATATATATATATATATATATTAGAAAGTAAAATATTTAGACAACATATCCAACATATTTTGAAATTAACAATAAAAATTTGAAATTTGATGGTATCGTGATTGGCTACAGAAATGACACTTATGAAATTGTATATTATTCACAAAGTTTTGAAGAGAACGTTTGTTTATTTATAACATTTTAAATATGGGCAGACTATTTGAACAAGGTTTTTTATATTGTTTAATAAGAGCAATTTTCAATTCAACGCTCTATTTTCAAATTTTGATTTTTTTTAAATATGTGAACTTAAAACTACAAAATTGACTAAAGAATACTTCATCGTTGTTTATGTAGTGTTTTATGAACTTAATCATAAAAGTATCGAAGAAAAAAATCTCTTTTTTATTAATAAGGATTCTATTATATTTCTTATATAATTTTAATGTAAATAATTTTTAAAATTCTAATTTTGATTTTACCAGCTCTTTTTTTCAATGATATTTAGATGGTAAGGCATCGACTAAAGGCTAATAATAGTAATTTGTTTTTATTTCAGACTAAAAATTATTACATCTATGATTCTCCTTCATGCTATGTCAACAAATATTAAGAATTCATCGTAAATTTATTTAAAATGCAAAAACCGTACGTTATATGTATCAGAAATTTGTCTTTTAACAAATAATCTTGGAATTGTCCTTTATATTAAACGTAAAATAAAACAGTAAAAATATAATTTTCCATTTTTTATTTACGTTTTAAAATATTTTAACAATTTATGCACTCATGAAAAGTCCGTAAATTGAGCATGCCTATAATTATATAAGCGTTTTAAAAGAAAATTATTTACAAACAAGATATAGTCACATTATGTTCTTCTACATTAGATTTGAAAATGTTTCGATTTGCGCATGTTCATTTCTCATTCAGATTTGTTTACATTTTTTACGAAAATGCGGGGCAAAATAATCATTTTACGTAATTTATGACGTCGATAAAATTGAAATACAAATTTTTTAAAAGTATGAATTTTTTACACTGAATTTTTAATTTAATAAAAAAATTATGTAAAAATTGGTATATTAAAAATTGTTCTCCGTCGTAACACAAAACAAACATCTCGGTAGATCGTTGTTTTATTTTATTTTATTTGTATTTTTTATTCTTTCTTCCAATTAAATGTTTCTTTATCTTTTTTCTTTTTACTCCTTTCTTATTTGCCTTGAATTTTTATTTGAATAAATAAATCATCCCACCCAAATCGATCCAATCTTCCTTTGGTTGCTTTTTTTTTAAATTTCTTTCCTACTTTGATTTCACTTTCTGTGATTTTACTTTCTATACTTATTTCTGTGCTGAAAAGGATTTTCTTTCTTTTTTGAAAATATCCCCTTGAATATCGGATTTCATTTTCATTTCTTCACTTTTCATCCTTTCTCTTTTACAAAAAAATAATCTTTCTCTTTCTCTGTTCTCATAGATTTCAATTCAGTTCATTTCTACTATATTCTTTCTTTTTCTTTCTTTGCCTATTTTTTCACACTTTCTTGCTTTACTTTGTTGGTCTGTTTTTGTGTTTGCTTTCCTTTATATCATTAAATTCTTTCTTCTTACTTCCCTTTTTATTTCCCCTTTTAACCCTTTTTCTCCTGTCAACATATCAGCCTTCAATCAGAAGACCTCGAAAAGGCATTCTACTAATCACTGACAGGTTCCTTTCTTGATATGATATTAAACCAGAAAAGAATACGTTGGAGGATTCTGACTCTATCTTCGGAAATCAATTGTTGAAACAGTTTCAAGCTAGATAAATATGAACAGACTGAGATCGACATAATAGACAACACGCCTATTGACACCGATCCTTTCCATAGCTTTATCAACTTTCATTATTCTTAATAGTATCACAGCTTTTATTGGAACTTTTTCCGTTTTTTTTGTTCGTCTTGCCATAAAAAACAGGGTATGTGGTTTCTTTTATCCCCATTATTTCTTCCTATTGTAAAATAGTTAGACACTTGTGCGTGTGCTTGCTTGACACCGAGGTCAAACACCTGCTGAAATGCTGACATTGGTAGTTGAATATCATTGGTGAATTGTTCCAGGATGGGGACATGTTTCCAATA
Source organism: Doryteuthis pealeii (assembly GCA_023376005.1). Classification (NCBI taxonomy): domain Eukaryota; kingdom Metazoa; phylum Mollusca; class Cephalopoda; order Myopsida; family Loliginidae; genus Doryteuthis; species Doryteuthis pealeii. The sequence continues at coordinate 20,017,539 of CM042160.1, read as the reverse complement.
TGAAAATAGAGAATAGTAAGAGAACTTTATTCCGAATAAGTGATGTTCCTCTTGAATGATATCACTTGATATCAAATAATAGCATTACTGTTATAAGGTTTAATCCTTACTGTTCCAGAATAATGGACTTGTACCACAATAAAATAAGGTAGGCGTCTCGTTTAAGAGCAGTGGTTGTAACGATTAAGGCTGTACTGAGCTATCCATTACTGCTGTAACAAGTTTGATCCCTAGTATTCCAAAATCATAGCCTTGTACTATATTCATCTAAGTGGGACCCCTCCTCTGAGATCAGTAACAACAACGATGAGGACTGTGCCGAGAAACATATTATTGCTGCAGAAAGTTTAACCCCAAGTATTCCATACTGATAGAAACAAAAACGTGCCACCTAATGGATTTTGACGTTCCAACAGACCACAGAGTGAAAATAATAGAAAACAAAAATAGACAAATACCTGAATCTTGTCAGAGAGCGAAAATAGCAGTATAATATGAGGGTGTCAGTCTAGTTGGTATATTTGGAACTTTTCCTAATGGCTTGGAAAGAAGACAATGAATTGAAAAGCAGAGAAAGAACCATGATGATATAGACCACAGCATTGGTAAAAGCGTCCTGGAGACGTAAAGAGACTTGCTGCCATTCATACTCCAACGAAATACCGCCAGTTAACATGAAAATGACAGAATATGAGTTTTTTTAGGTTCTATGTCAGTTGGGATCAAGACTCTAACCGAAGCGGTTGGCTCTGTAAGGTCCCTAGGGAATAGTGATTTTAAATATGCGAGTATGAAATTACTTTGTTAAAGAATTTATTTTCCTTATAAAATGACAGTAGCGGAGCGGTTCTATTGATCTACACATAGGAATATAAAACATAACATGGCTTCTTTCCATCACCCAAGCATAAAACAACATAAAGTGACAACATAAAACGGGACAACCCGCTCTGTTGGAAAAATAAACCAGTGAGGATGGAACATTTTATTGAATTAGTGGATTTCGAGAATTTTCGTGTAGGTGAAAAAAGTACAAAATTAACACAATTATATTAAGTACGACCAGTATCCCATAAAATCTCACTATTACGGTATTCTCATTTTTTTCTTAACAGATTGATTATCAGTGTGTCAACCCATGTTGGGTTATTTTATGCTTAGAATTTTGGAAATCGCGTTCATTGTACGTTTATATGTACATTTAGTGAAGTTTCTTAAGAGTATTTTACACTCGGTTCTACGGAATACGAATACTTTAAAACAGATCTATTTAATCCATAGTCGGAACACTAACATGTGCTACCAGTCTGAGTAAGAGTACACTTTGAAGTAATGGCAATGAAGTGATACTTCACCTGACCAGATCTCCAGAACAATCAAATGCAGTGTAGTGCTATACATAGGACAACCCCTTTTTTGGATGGGAGTATTATCCCTTTACAGGGGATACAATCAACATATTCTAAATCCCACCGATATGGAGATACTTTAAGTGAGGTACTTTTTCTAAAACCAGCGACAACGATTACGGCTGTTGCAAGTTTGATACTTTACTTTATTATTCCAAATTCATGCCCTTGTACCATACTGTGGCAGAACTCATTGTTTGAGTAGAATGTTGTGAGCAACCAATCGAGCCATTTACTCTATTTGACATGACCCTATTGTCGGTTATAAATCTATCAGGTCTTCTGGCCAAAGAATGTTGAAAATTATAATTCAGTGTCGACGCCTGCTTTTGATAATGATTATGATAGCAGTTTCTCTCCAACCAAAGCGATCGTTTTGATTGTAGAGTAACGAAACGGCATTATCATATCAAGCATTATCGATAGCATTGATTAAATAAAGCGCATAATTATATTATCAGGAAAAAGATGAAACTGGCTCGTTGTCGTTGGAGTAACAATGATAATAATAATAAAACAGCGAATACAGATAACGATCCTCATAACAAGGAAGAAAGAAGACAAACAGAACAAAATACAAAAGAAAATAAGGATAATATAAAACGAATTAAAAAGACAATGTTAGTTGGCCCCCAGCTGTACTACGAGAATTCAGATTTTAAGATGATACTACTATTAATGCAACAACAGCATCATCGATAATAACAATAACAATATCTAATACAACTACTATTGAAAATAATAATATTAAAAAGGAAGAAACATTATTTCATTGATTTTAATAACTAACTCTATAAAACGTAATTGAAGCCTTTGGAACAATCCCGAAAAACCTGGAGAAATGACTGGTTGAGCAGGGGAAGAACTGAGACAACAGCACTATGAAAATCAGGTAGGATTCTTAGAGTATATTATAACAACAAACAACAAACAACAACAACAACAATAATAATAATAATAATAATAATAATAATAATAATAATGAGGGTGGTAGTAAGACCAATTGTAGTTGGTTCCCTTGAACGGTCCTCAAAGGTTTTCAAAAATACTCTCGCATTTAGAAATCCTAGGAATAATTGAGACCATCCAGACAAAATCCTTGTTAGGAGACTTGTTGTCACTTAGACCCAACTGAAAGTTCATAAGCTAATGCTGGTGTGAAAACCTCACATTGAATTAAATAATAATATCAACAGAAATAGCTCAAGAACAAACAGTAAAACTATAAAGTGTAAAAAACAAAGATGGGAAGAAGAACAAGTATATGGATACTTCAAGCGATAAATTAAGGTAATTGCACAAAGAATAATCTGGACATAGCTAAGATCGAAACTAAATCTCTTTAAATAGCAGCTCAAAATAAATTTATAAGAACCAGTTATATCAAATAAGAATGTGATAATACGCAGAGGAATAGCAAGTGTAGGTTGAGTGGGGAGTGAGATGAAACGGATTATCATATGATAAGTGAATGGAGAAAACTGGTACAAAAGAAGTACAAGACGAGGCTCGAATTGATGTAACTCACTGGGAATTCTTCAAACGATTAAAACTCGCCCAGTGCTGCCAAAAGATATATGCATAAAGCAGAACCTGTCCTAGAAAATTATTTGGGGCTTTAAGATGAGAGACTATCACGATCACAGCATTGTTATAACCTGCAATCACAATTAGAAGAGTTCTAGAGCTCTGAAGTAACTTTATTCGGTATTGTTGAAATTACATTATTTTGTCTATTTCTTGGGTATTTTTTCCGGATTTTGCCAAGTTCTTCAACTGTGATTGGTATTGTTGTCACCTTCATTTTACATATGTAACGTCAGTTTAATGTTCAACATACTTTGGATACAAATAACTCCGACAAAGGTTAATAGACAAACATTTAATAACACAGCACATGGATAACAGTTGGTACAACGTTCATAGTAAAGAGTACATATAAAAAGGTACAAATCAAGATAAGACACATTCATGAATGATACAGATATAACATAAAAGAGTACAGACATGAGACTAGCGATAGTCCATGCTGTAAAGAACTTACAGTAATGTAAGGGGGGCGGAGCCCCACGAGAGGGTTTAGATAGAATCTACCCCATGTGGCTCGTAGTTGCTGAAACTATAAAGAGAGAGCGAAAGTGTTTGAAACCGGCGCTTAAATACTGGTGCCATAGCGGGCATCATCAAACTAAAAGGGGCAGACAACTCTACCAGGCGAATACAAACAAACGCTACACATAGTTTATTTTGTCTATTTCTTCGGTATTTCTCTAGTTTTTCCCTTTATATTAGTTTCATAGCCTGCTGAAATCAAAATTGGAATTGAAAATTAAAGGAATAATTCAAGCCATCCAGACAACATGATAGTTAAGATGGACTAGAATGCTTAGAAGAGTCCTGGAGACCAGAGGAAATGTGCTGTCACTCAGTCTCCAGACTACTAGCTAAGTAAAAAAACTCAGAAGAAGGAATATAATTCTTATTATTATACTATATCCAACTAATTCTACTTGCTGTTGATCGTTACTTCCTTGTGTTGACACTCTTAAGATATTAGTTGGTATCGTAAATGACCAAAGTAAACTGTGATCAAATGCACCTAGAATTAGGAAAATGAAGATAATATTGATCAAAATTTGTAAATTAAAGAAATTAACAGTCTCAATTCATTCTCCAATTTCCATGTCCTCACGTCACTTTCCCGAAGGCTCCAACTATGAGTGGTAATACTTTCACCTTCATATTCCATAACCTTTTGTTCTGCGATTTGCTAAGGACGGCAAAATTTACAAGGTGACAATTTTTTTTTCTTACGAAAATTAAATCTTGGGGTCTAACCGGGATTGGGTTATCCGTTTATATGGCAAAATCTCGGAGGATCTTGTGTGTCTCGTTCTCCAGGATATATTTTGTTTTATGCATATGCTAGTTGTCTATATGGTCAAAATTTAAGTTATTAAGGATTGTTCCGAATTCTGCAACTTTATTTTAACTCTCTGGCAAGGTCCTGGTGTTTCTCAATGTTTTCGCTTTCCTTTATTTCAAACTCAGTAATATGCCGGAACGACTATCGGTTTTTATTGTTTATTACAACTAGTTCTGGTCGAGTTATGTGATCTGCTTTTGTCTTAAGTGTCCTAGAAAATTGTGTGGGTCCAAGTTTTTGGTTTGTGCTTGCTTGTGCCATTTGATTTTATGGTCAAATTTTAGTCCCTTGCATAATTCCCAGTAGATCACCTTCTCTTCTCTTTTCCCTTTCTCCCTCTCCTTGGAACCTACTTATTCTAACCATCATATATTTCCTATATTGTTATTTTAGGCTATTATTAATAATGATTCCGTTTTTCTTTTTAGGTTTCCTCCTCTAAGCAATTCCCAAATCATATCACGAGGAAAGTCTTTCGCTTGTCTTCTGTTTCATATATTTGTTTTTCTTCTTGTCTTTGTTTTGTTTTGTTTTAGTTTACTATTTCCTAATAGCTTTCATTTTTTGTTGTTGTTGTTGTTGTGATAAATCTTTCTCTGTATATTCTTTGAGCTTCTATGGTGTTACGTTCACTCATTCTTTAATACTGACCAATCCCCTTCCTCTTTCTTTTCTATTCAATTATAGTCTATCTAAATCTTTCGCTTATGAGAACTTGTGCATCGTCCTCAATTTCCTTGTTCAGTTGTCTTATTTCTCTTGTTTCTATTGTTGTTGTTGCTGTTGTTGTTCATAGTTTCCAAATTATTTTGATAATATTCTTGTCCTTCAATTTATTCTTAATAATATAGTCACAATGATAAGGAAAGCGTTTTTTCTCTTTATTTATAACATCATTACGACACTTATTTATATCATTATGCTCTGATAATAAATATCAAATTGTTATCGATTTAGCTGTCAGCATCGCTATCAGTACTACTGATCTTAATTGAGACATTTTTAACACTGTTTATTATTTTTTATTCAAAGTAAATTGTTCACATAACACTGATGAATCTTCACTGAAATCTGAGTGACGGGATTTTTTTTCAGATCTCCGGGACACTTCAGTATTCTAGCTGAATTTAGTAGGACTGTTAGGGACACCCAAAAAAGGTGCGCGCAGTTTTAACCTTAAAAGTTTAAACGATTTAAGAATATTTAGACACTTTCATGAAAAAAAAAGAAAAGAAAAACATAGCTTCAATCTCTAGATAAAAACATAAAATTACTCACAATCAAAAGAAAGAATGTATAAACATATATTCTTTCTTTCCATTCAAACCAATCTTAAAACTTTTAGCACAATAATTTTTCAATTTTTAAAAATACGCCATATTTTCGGAAAATACGCCATTATTAATGGTCAGTCGAAAAAAAATCTCCATTTATAAAAAAAATCAATTAATTTGAATCTTTCAAGTTTTAATTACAGGAATTCAAAAAACATTATTTATTACCTTCAAACTGAAAGAAAACACATCAATTCTATATATTATATTGCTTATTTTTCGCTGCCATGGAATATCAATAAAGGGATTTAATTTTAGTGTGCGTCGTTTTAAGGATGATCAAAAGGACAAAAAGTTAACCTTTTTTTATTTAGAAAATTATAAACATCTATCATATAGAAATAATCATTTTTTAGATATTGAAATGGTATTTCATTTTTAATAACAATTAACATCCGTAAATTTAAATTAAATTTTAATTTAGTATTTTAAAACAATTACATTAAGTCAATTATTTAAATCATATACTGACTTATTGTAATTGTTAAGAAACTTAAAAAGAATATAATATAATATTAATTATAAAAAATATTCTAAGAATAAAAAATAATTCATTTTTAAAAAATCTTTCAATGAAAATAAGTGACAGAATTATTTTTTTTACGGAACACCATACTTTTTAATTAAGGATATTTTTCATCTATTAAAAAATATTCAAAATTATATTTTTAAAAGTAGTCTCTGATTTTTTTTCTAAAATAACATTTTTTGAATTGTGAAAATTAATTTGTTTTTATTGAGGAAATAATATATATCGGCTTCTGGGTTTATATAATTTAAAAATGATTTTTTAAAAGTAGTGATGAAATCGTAACATATAATAATAATAAAAATCTTTCAAAAATGTTTTTATTTGAACTATTTTTTAAAACATTTCTAAAAGAGTACATTTTAATAAAAGAATTAGCTAAACTATGTTAATTGACTTGTCTTATATATTTTCTTTTCAATTTCAATTTTCGGCTTGAGGTCGATTTTTAGAAAAATCTATATAGGGGACTGTTAAATTAGAACTGATTTCTATTGTTAAGAATCTATTTTTATAGTGATAAAATTATTTGATAAAATGAAGAGCCTATTTCTTTTTTTTAAAATCATTTAAGGGGTGGGGAGATCCATCGACAAAAATTAAAAATAATTCGAATAAATTTCTCACGCAAAGCCTACTTTAAAAATAATGTATTTATAAATAAATAAGTAATGAAGATTTCATCAAATAACAATTAACTGATTTTAGATAAATTTTAAAAGAATATATATTTTTGGATGAAAATTCGATTTTGATATCTTAATAGTAATTATTATATCCTCTTTTTGTGCAGGCAAAATTCAACGTAAAGATTAATTTAAAACACGATTCCAATAATTCTATGATATGAAAAGAAATATATATTGGAGTTTTATTTCATCTTATTTCTTTCAAATGATGCAAAGTTTTTTTTACGATAAAATAACATTAGGAACATTTTGTAACATCGGGCAAAATAGATTGAACGCTCGAAAGTACTGTTCTCTCTCTCTCTCTCTCTCTCTCTCTCTCTCTCTCTCTCTCGCTACATATATATATATATATATATATATATATATATATATATATATATCCCAACTCCTCCACATGAGCAGGATGCGACACAAGGTCATTTTAAGTTTCAAGTTTATCAGTTTTCCTTCTAGACAGGTTGCCATACCAAGGTGGACTGTTCCAGTCTGTCCTACTATTTACCCATAACTGGAGGGAGAATAGTTGGATCCATACCTTTCCCAAGGTTATCAATGCTATGTAACACGCAAACAATATCGTCCAGGATCTGAATTCGGGTTGCCGCATCTAATTCTTGCGACATTAACTATTATACATAAACACCTTCTGATTGCTTTTGTTTAGTCTTGATTCTCCCTCAGATATCCAGTTATCCATGTCTGTTCCAGGTTTTTGTGAACCGTTCCAAGGGCTCCAGTTACAAATTGTATCACCGGATCCAGAGATGTTTTTCTTCTTTTCACTCAAGTGTTCACTTGAACGGTAAAATCCACTAGTTGATTTTTTTAATTAATTAACAGTAGGTTTGATCTTCTGATCATATTTGAAATCCATTTGTATCTTAAGATATCAGAGATATTCTCAAAATGGTAAAAAATAAATCTTCTGCAATATTTTTGGTGAATTGACTATATACCACCCAGTTTCTATTAACCTTGTATTCCTTTTGTGCCAGTTTGCTGCATTTGTTTATTTTATGATTAACCATTTCATGTCTGTCTCCATAGAACCTACACTTGCTGTTCTGTTGCCTATTATCAATAATAATAATAATAATAATAATAATAATAATAATAATATTCCATTGTTCAATGAGTTACTAGCACGTAAAAAGCGCTTGTAGTACCCCACCACCTCCTCTTACCCTGGGCCAAAAAGTAGTCAACTCCTAGTCAGGAGTCAAATTCTATAGACACTACTATACAAATGTGCCGATAAAACCCGTTCATTCTTGCTAGTACTGACGGCTGTCTTTTCCAGGTTGCTTTAACCTAGGTATAGTGATTTATTTAAGAACTTAATATTGGCAAACGTGCATTTATTTAACCAAATTCAAATATATATTTTTAAAATCAATTTTTTTATGTTTTATTATGTTGAAATGATGAAAATGAACGCCCTTAGCTTAATATTCATACAAATTTATTGCATGTTTTAACTATCATAGCCCAACTTTCAAACCGCTATATGTATGATTTTGCATTTGGTTAACGATTCACTTCTCTCATAGTTTACTGCTCTACCCTTTATAAAGTTAAACGCAGTCACTGATTTAGTAGAAAAGGGTACCTCAGGACTTATACTAAGTTAAAACTTATAAAGCCTCCCACTATACATTTTAGTAAATAAAAGCCGGCGACAGAGCCCGCTGACCTGGTTCTAGCGGAGTACTAATAATTGACAAATGAACTCATTCAAAACTTGGGTAAATTAATTTTAGCGGAAGTTAAAGTGTTCTACTGAGCAACTGACTGAACGGAGAATTTATCACATTTATGATTTAATTTATACACTTATGAACATATTTGCTTTAAGACTTTTTGACTAACATGAATAATCCCTGTTGGGTTTTCCTTAGAGAAAATTTAGAACTGTCTTAGATAATTGTCAATCTCTGCAAATAACTATAACTTAGGTAAACCGTAAGTTATAGATTTATTCTTCATATACTATATAATATAATAAAGAAATCGAATCGGTGCGATCTCTTTAAAATAATTTATTAAAAAAAGAGAAAGTTTGCCAGATATATCAAAGGTAATGATTCCCCTCCACTCCACCACAGCTAAGACAATGTTTAGTATCAAAAGGCATGAACGCTATTTAAACGTCACTTAAATTTGAATTTTAGCGAATGTTGAATAATTGTTCTTAACCGACTGACTGAATGAATGAAAGTAAACTTTTATTCAAGATCTAATTTATTCATTTAACATTTGGTCTAATTTTTACAAATGTAAATAACTCCTGCTGGTTTCTCTTGTAAGAATATTCAGAATAGTCCTCTAGTAAATTGTCAATCTCTGTAAATGGCTTTAATCATTCAGTTAAACAGTCTATTGCAAGATTCATTCATATATCTAAGACAAATCATTTAATAAATTTATATATTAGACATAATATAACGCTAATGAAGATATCTGATTCAGTAGGAAAAGGGAACCGGTCGAATTAGTATAAGTCAGAATTTGGGAAATTTAAGCCGTTAATAGCCCGTACGGATATTTTATACACATACGTATTTTAGTACATATAGCTACGAAACTCATTAATGATATTATATCTTAAATTATTCTCACACTCCCTTCATATAGCTTTTGCCATCTATGTTCTATGCCGCCAACACTAGCAGGTGCTACTTGAAGTAATTTTAATCATATGACGCTGAAAAATAGCGCACTCCATAATGAATGACCCTGTACGAAATGGTCCGAAGCACGAATTAATAGTTGCTAGGTCACCCCTCGCACAGTTTTATACCATTCTATTGCATACGATCCCGCTCACCTATCGGCACAATAAGGCACAGTATAATGATTGGACCTGTCCGAAATGATCCCTAATGATCATAACTATTTGCTGGTTCCTCAAAGCGCTTTTGGCCACCCACAGTCTACGATCCTGCTTGCCAACATTATCAGGTCGTAGCCAGTGTACATTCCATCCTCACAATAACGCACTGTATGATTGATCCTGTCCAAAATGATCCCTAGTGATCATTACTATTTACTGGTTCCTTCATACGGCGTTTGCCCATCCAATAGTCTACGATCCTTCTAGCCAACATTATCAGATCGTAGATGTTGTACTGGTATTTCGTCCACATAACAACACACAGTATGGCTGACCCTGTCCGAAATGGTCCCTAGTGATCATAACTATATGATGCTTCCCTCACACAGCGCTTGGCTATCCAACAGTCTCGGGTCGTAGCAGTTCTACTGGTATACTGTCCGTAGAATGATCCTGTCCGGAAAGACACCATGTGACCATAAGCAATTGGTTGTCTCAACCTAGCTCGCTTAAAGCTGGAATTTTATTTTATCTTTTATTTTTATTTTTTCCGTGACAGGAGCACAGATCTTAATCAACTCCTGGGCCTGGTATAACCACATTATACTTCATGAAAAATGTCTTATAACAAATTCATAAGCCGAGGAACGCATATTCGAGTGCTCCCTTGATGGGCAACATGAAGGACCCGATCGGCATCCTGCGAATGTTGGCTCTACTTTCCATCTCAGCTATTAAACACAAGATGAAGAACAAGGAATTAGCAATCAGTATTCCCATTGTAGCCAAAATGGGAAACCTGATCAAATATCTATGAATGTAGACTGATGTTGCTCTTTTTGTTCTTTCAGACCTACAAGTGGTAATAATGATCCAGCCGAGAGACAGTCCAGCATTGGCCCAGCCGAGAGACAGTCCAGCATTGGCCCAGCAGAGAGACAGTCCAGCATTGGCACAGCACTGACCCAGCTGAGAAACAGCACATCACTGGCCCAAGCGAGAGACAGAGAAGAGAGTGAACTAGAGAAGATAACATACAAGTACTCCAATGTTACTTTAAAAGCAATCCAGTACTAAGAGGTTACAGGAAAATAATGATTCAAATCTGGAATAACAATGTTACTTTAATCACAACCAGTCAAAGACTCTCAGACCAAGCAAGAATTATCTTGAAGAAAACATTTTTCTCTGATCTCGAGATAATAGAAATTTGTGGAAAGGAAAATCAAGGAATACAAGACCACGTGTAAACACCTAAAACACAACAAAACTATAATCTAAACGTTTTACAACCTAGCGACACAACAACAGAACTAACACAAGAACAAATAACGGATATAGAGCTGATAAAACAAATCATGACTGATAAGAAAAGTACATTATCATCCCTATGAAACATAGAATGCAAACGAGTCAAGATAGAAACTGAAAAGATAAACAAAATATTAGTGAATATCCCAACAAACATCATCACTGACCTAAATAACATTATTTATGCAAGAGCAAAATTAGTTTATGATAGAATTGGTGTACCCCCCAATGAAAACAAACAGAAACACAAACAGAAACACAAAAATTTGATGGGAGATTAGACTGGAAGGACAAATAAAAAAGCTGCAACAACAGACAAAACATTAAAGAAAAACACTAATACACATTTAACTAAAAATTTGAAAAGACAACAACAAATTAAGATGGAGGAAGTAAATCAAAATATATTAACTATAGAAGGAAGACTTAAAAGATACTGAGATAGAACAAATCACTACAAACAAAATAGGACCTTCCAAAACAACGAAAATAAATTTTAAGAACAAATCGGTTGGACAAAAACGAACGCAGTTGAAGACCCAGATGCACTAGATTCAAAACTGTTTTGGAATAATATATGGAAAAAAAGAACACTGCAAAGCATCAAAATGGATCAGCCATATTAAAAATGAACTGAAGGAAATCGAGGAGGTTCCTGTTGCAAGCATACACATAATTACGCTCAGATCAACACTTAAGAAAATAGCAAACTGGAAAACACCAGGCTATGATGGCATGCACGGGTTCTTGTTCAGGAAATTCACCAGAGAATGGCCAACAACTCAACAGATGCTTACAGGAAACGGATGTACCCGGATGGATAACAAAAGGAATAACTACCTTAATTCCATAAAAGAAAGATCCCTAACAATTATAGACCCATAACCTGTCTGCCCATGATGTGGAAAATAATGACAGCGGTAATAAAAGAAAAAATATACTTTTCAATTAATTGGCGTAAGCGTTTTCCAGAAGAACAGAAAGGATACCGCAAGAGAAAAAGAGGAACACATGACTTACTTTATATAGACCAACACATTCTTAGAGAAGTTAAAAATAGGCGGAAAAATATTGCAATGGCATGGATCGACTACAGAATGGCCTATGGCATGGTTCCACATACCTGGATTTTAGAATGTCTTAAAATGTACAAGATTCCCGTCAACATCATAAATTTCATTGAAAGAGTCCAATTATAAGCTGGAGGATAATCCCTGGCAGAAGTAAAAATCCAAAGAGGTACCTTCTAGGGAGATTCGCTATCACCACTACTATTTATTATAGCAATGATGCCACTCAATCATATACTCAGAAAATGCAGAGGGGGATACAAATTCACTAACTCCCAGGAAAAAATAATCCACCTTATGTACATATGAAAATTAATAACGGAATACAACTACCAATTCAGGACACAATAAAATCTCTTGAAGAAAAAGAAACTTACAAATACTTAGGAATTTTATAAGCAGACAATATCAAACAAACATAGATGAAAGAAAAAGTTTAAAAAGAATACCTCAGAAGAACAAGAAAGCTCTTAGAAAACAAGCTCAACAGCAGAAATCTAATCAAAGGAATAAATACCTGGGCCGTTCCGTTATAAGATACTCTGGGCCATTCTTATTCAAAAGAATAACTCAAACAGATAGACAAAAGGAATAGGAAATTAATGACGATGCACAAGGCGCTACACCTTAGAGATGATAGAGATAGGCTACATGTATCAAGAAAATAAGGTGAAAGAGGTCTTGCCAACATAGAGAACTGTGTAGAAGCCAAAATCCAAGGACTCGAAGAATACACAAAAAAGAGCAAAGAAAGATTATTTATAGCAGCCAACAACAGCAGATGTAATGTACGGACAAACAGAAAAACAACAAAAACCAGAAAACAAAGATGGGAAGAAAAACAATTATAAAATCTTCAAACGACAAATCAGAGAGGTTGCACATAAAAAGACGTGGACATCGTTAAGAAGGGGAAACCTTGAGAGAAATTGAATCACTAATAATTGCACAAAATAATGCCTTAAGAACAAATTATATCAAAGCAAAAATTGATAAGACACAACAAACAGTAAGTGTTGACTGTGTGGTGACAGAGATGAGACCGTAAACGATGGATTAAATGACTGTAGCAAACTAGTACAACGGGAACACAAAGCTAAGTACGACTGGGTTGGGAATGTGATCCACTGGGAATTATGCAAAAAATTAAGTTTTGACCATACAACAAAATGGTATATGCTTAAAAAAGAATTTGTTCTTGAGAATGAAACGCATAAACTTCTCTGGGACTTTGAGATAAATATGGATCACGCTATCCCAGCCAGGAGACCAGACCTAGTGTTGATTAACTAAAAAAAAAAAAAAGTGTCAACTGGTGGCCTTTGTGGTCCCAGCAGAACACAGGATGAAGCTGAAGGAAAATGAAAAGATGGATAAATACCTGGAGATTGCTAGGGAATTGAAAAAGCTGTGGAACATGAGAGTGAAAGTGATACCAATTGTAGTTGGTGCACTTGGAACGGTCCCAATAAATTTGGAAAAAGACTGGAGGATCTGGAAATCAGAGGGAGAATTGAGACCATCCAGACTACTGCACTGTTGCAATCGGCTAGAATACACAGAAGAGTCCTGCAGACCTGAAGAGACTTGTTGTCACTCAGACTCCAGTAAAATACCATAAGCTAACGCTGATGTGAAAAACTCAAAAAGAGTGAAAATAATAATAATAATAATAATAACAAAGCTCTAATATATCTATCCATAGAACTGAAAACACAGACTATGAATAAAGAACTACTACTAAAAATAAACCAGATATTCTCTATGGACTATTCAAAACTATGTTCCAAACATAATGATGGTATAGAAGGTCTAGCAAACACTGTCAAAACATTTAGTGACCACATAAGAATGTAATTTGGTCTTGAAAAATGTGCGGAAGTCGCATTTAGGAAACGCTCACTAGTAAAGTTGAAAACATAACTCTCTCTCTATATATAAGCATGGAAATTACAGTTAGAACACAATAAAACCTAAAAAATACTTAGTAATTAATGAAGCGGAATATATCGATTATACTTTCAATGAAGAAAACATATTAAGAACAAATTAAATGCAAAAAGTAAAGTAATAGCAATTAACATTCTGGTAATACCAGTAATGACATAAAGTTTTAATCTAATAAATTAGACTTCAGCTGAAATTTTTGAAAATAAGGCAAGAAACTAAGAACCTGCCACTGAAGTTATTACTCAAGAGCAGATATAGATCGTCTCTAGATCAAGAGAGAAAATGGTTGAATAGACTTAATCCAAAGAGAATTGATCTACAAAACAACCACTATCAGATTAAAGAAATAATTAGTCACTACAAAAAGAACTGAATGTAGAGCTGGGTTCAACTTATGACCCAGAAGTAGGATAAGAACTATCAATTTTCTTTATTATGAAGTTGGTGGAGACTAAAGCCATCTCTCTCTATAAGGTAGATGTTGATGACACCTATGCTATGCAAGGATTCCCCTACCATCTCACTGAGCGATTGACAGGAGACAGGTCGATGTTTAAATCCCAAGCCACAAGAAAACCGAGATAATTTCTTATTGGCTGTGTACAATCACGTGTGGATTGAGAGGTTTTTTGTTTGTTTTTCTTTACTTGTAGGTAGTTGAGCTTTGAATACCAATAGAAACAAAATTTATACTTTGAGGCTTCAGCTAGACCATCCGCCTTCCATGTATGTGGGCTCAGATTTATAAAAGAATGAATCTTTCCCCTATCGACTAAACTGAAACCAACTCCTATTTAAGATACCGTACCCAAAAGAACCTGTTACATTCAAAATCAATGTGAGTAGGTTTTGTAACAAGAACCTATCTGTTTATATCTTTCATCACTGTGATCAAGTCAAAATCTTTATCGTCACCTTTTCCGTGTCGACAAAAGTGGAATAAGAGTGGAGCCAGACGAAATAATTCCAGCGGTTATATGAACTCTCGGTTTTGTGCAAAAGATACTGGGAAATTTCACCAATATTATAGTGTAATGTTGGTGAATTTTTCAATAAACTTCTGCACAAATCCTAGTGCTACCATAATCGCTGGTGTTACTTTGCTCA
Organism: Doryteuthis pealeii; assembly: GCA_023376005.1. Classification (NCBI taxonomy): domain Eukaryota; kingdom Metazoa; phylum Mollusca; class Cephalopoda; order Myopsida; family Loliginidae; genus Doryteuthis; species Doryteuthis pealeii. The sequence continues at coordinate 20,002,378 of CM042160.1, read as the reverse complement.
CTCCACAGCTTATTGAACTCTATGTCTATGTCTTTGTATGCAAACGGTTTTTTATAACTTTCACGGAAAATTTTCTTTTGGCTGAAAACCCTATGTCAATGAATATACGCTTCTTCAATGTTCCGTCCATGATAAATGATGTCTAGCTTGTTTCATAATATTTTAACTCAAACATGAGTCTACATTGGCCTGAAAGGTCAAACACTGCGTGCAAAATATTGCATATAACTTTAAATAAATTATTTGAATTAAAAATAGTTAATTAAATCTATATTTGTATACTTGAAATCCTATAACTGTGCGCAAACCAATGTTTATTACTATATAGAAAAATTACTTGTAACAATATAATTATGTATAAATTAGTAGATAGAAATACTTGAAACTACATATCTTTTTGGTTTGTTTGCTTAATGACATATCAACCTTCATGGGTTATTTAATGCCAAAGCAATCCTTGTAGAAGAACAGTAATGGTACAATTTAAACCATAACTGGGAGGATGAGGAGGTTCATGCCTTTCTCTAGGGTATTTTCCAAAAGTAAACGTAATATCAGTACTGGATTTCGAACTTGTTTAATACGATGTTGCAGTCCAACACGTCACCCACTACGCCACGGGGATCTCCCCCTATGTATGTGTGTAAATAATTTTCATCAGATAATAGTTCTTAATATCATATGATTGTGTGCATAAAACTCTGACTCAACTGCACAAAAAGGTGCATGCGAACGTACAGTGAACGCGATTCCCTAAATTCTTTGAATAAAGTAACCCAAGATGAATTGACACGCCGTTAAAATCAATCAGTCAATCTTTAGTGGCAATTTTTGTCTATTTCCTCTTTTGGCTATTTATTTCTCTTCATTCTTTACTTCTCTTCTGTTCGTACACCATTATACGTGCTTGTTTAAAGATGCTCTTTATCAAATAAGTAGAACTTTATTAAAATGCAATAATTAGATGATTTGTAATAGATATTTAGTATTGTGTTTTGTTTTTTGTTTGTTTTTTGTTTTGTTTTTGTCACCTAAGAATTATTTTACGATTGTTTTCTTCTTCACGCTATCACTTTTCATAAATATCTCTAAATCTTGAAAATGAACACATCTGATTTTAGATCAGGATTTCTCCAATCTTTATTCTTATGGAGGATACTTCTATACACGTGTGTGCTTTTTATCAGTGTCTATTTTCCAACAGAACAGCTACATAATTATCTAATTGTATTTACACGGTACATCTTGTTTACATTGTATGAGATTCATGCAATAAATAAGATGAATTTTGCCTTAGCAGTTGGATTTGGATACACTGTTAACTGTTTAACCATTTCCAGAGAAAGTTATAATGATGAGTCTTTTTAAGTCTTTGAATACTGTTAACATACCCATCTTTAAACAGATATGCACTACATCCAGGGACAAAAGATTTTAAAGTGAGAAAAATGTTCCGGTTAGAAGACGAAAAAAATTCACATAGAGCTAAGTCTGGCGAGTATGTATTTTCTCAACCTCTCCGCCACAGGATGTGACATAATATCTAATTGCAAGTGTAGAAAAACTGATTGGAGTCCAATCTGCGAACCATTAGACCACTTGATGTGTTTTGGCTGTCAAATGTGCAGTTATCTACAAAGCGTTTTGTTTAATTGTGGCACAAGGCCAGATGTAAAAGAAGAACCCAATGAGTAATGAACTTAAGAGTAATATTTTAGTCTAACTTGCTAAGCATTACACGACCTGATGTGTCTGTGTAGATGTATGTATGGGCAGGGTGTGACACAAGGTCAATCCTTGAGCTGGTTTGAATTCAGATTTTTCATTGTTCTGAATGGATTGCCTTACTAATGCTAAAGAACCAAGTTTCCCCTACTATTTCCTCTTAGCTCGAATGAGGATAGCAAATTCATGCCTTTCCTTTTTTTTTAAAAAAAAAGTGATGAAAATTATCCAGACTATTGATTTGAAAGTGTTGATAATTGTCATTGACTCGTTTTGATGAAGTTTGCATGTCTAGAGAACAGTCCAGACATCATCACTTTATGAAATAAATTGCTGTCCTTTTTATTCAAATTTTAGAATTTAAAATATTTAAAGTTAACATCTCGATACGTTTTGTTTAATTATTAAAACTCGTAGATGCTGAGATCAAGTTTTGAAACCGGATCGACGACACCACGTCGTTCTCACCGAACTAGTATAGGATTCCAAACAGAAAACTTCGGAAGAGGAATGAATCAATGACATGAATAATAAACTAATGAAGGAATCAATATATTTGATACTACTACAATGAGGACTAATGTTGATGCTAACAGATCTAAGACTGAAAAAAAGAAACGTCAAAATCATAAAAGGAGAACATTAAAGGATAATAACAAAATAGAAATTGAAGAATTTGAAAACTAATTGATTTAAAGTCGATAAAGAAATCAATAATAGCAGTTGCTAAGCTATTGATACTCCTATTGATACTGCTAATAATAATGAAATAATCGAAGCTATTGTGAATGGAACAATCAAGGTTATTTTAGCCATAACTGTTTTTTTAATGAAATCTTTGCTAATTATGTAATGTTAGTGACATTATAACATCTTTGTAGTTAGCAGAAAATAAAAATTAAAATAAAAACGACAACAACAACAACTACTACTACTACAAATAATAATTAATAATAATAATAATAATAATAATAATAATAATAATAATAATAATAGTGCATAAGTTGATCTGGACGAAGAAGAAACCTAAAGAAAGAAAGGAAATCCCACTTAAAAGAAGCCCAATATTAAAGACAAAATTCATAAGATTCAAGGGCAAATCGGCTATATTGGGGTGGGGAGGAGTAAATCATATACTCAGCGAATGCATCACACTGACCTTGAATGGGTAAGACAGCAGGAATTAATGAGTGGATCTTGAAGACTGAATATGTTCGACTAAAAGAGTGAAAGAGCCTAAAATTTGACAAATGGTATACGCACGGTCCAGAATCTCCTGGAAGGTGCAACATTGTGTGAGAAATTGAGATAAAAGCAGATCTCCTAAGCCTGGTGAGAAGATTAGTGGATTTTGACATTACTGCATATCACAAAAACGAAGAACTGAATTAATACCTTACCAGTGAAATATAAAAAAAGTTACATGACAGTTGTGATTAAATGAATTCTCTCTTAGCAAGGTTGGTTTGCATATGGTGGGTATATTGCTATGTTTCTCTTAATAATTACCAAGAGTGTGGGTAAGTGCTGTGAGTTGGACACTAAGTCGAATAGGGATGTAATGTATAGAGGTTGAGAGAGTGAGGGATGTTCTTGCATATTCTTAGATCGTACAAGACAACTATATTCCCATATATCTTTCCATAGACCTCAGTATAGTAACACATCTCTGTTCTTCTTTTGTCATGGTAGCCCACGCTTTACTTGCTATAACGTTCACAGACAAACGGTGCTATTGAATATATTGACTCGTAGGATCTTGTTCATCTTTGCTATAATCACATCTGTTATCCTGGTAAATGTCTTGCACTCTGATCTTATTCTCCGCGATATTTCCTCGTCCATATTTACCATACGTCCTAAGTAGACGTAATCCTTCACCTCCTCAATTTCAACGTTTCCACCTACAATACGGTCCTGTTATACTAGATGTACTAGATGCACATATATATATATATATATATATATATATAGGTGTGTATGTGTGCGCGCGTATGTGTATGTATTATTATATATATATATATATATATATATATATATATATATATATATATATAAAGAGTGGTAAATATCGGTTGGTAGGGTATAAGTCGATTTAAGTTAAATTTTATATCTTCAACTATGTTTTGAACCAGGAACCCAGGATAGGATTCCCTCGAGTGTAGGGGCTCAAATTTCTAAGGGTTTACTCAGTTCTCATTTAATACATTAACAGCATTAAGTTTGTCGAATATAACATTCAGTCGACAGTATTTCTTTCTTTTAAGCTGAGGTTTATATATGTGCTTCTCGAGGATTATTTAGATATACAGTTACATTGCAGATGAACATTGGTTGATGCAGTAGCAGAGTTTACACTAGAAAGCTGGGGAATGGAAGGTGAAATACAGTTACGTAAATAATAACCTAATGAATGGATCGATACGTTGATTGCTGTTATTTCCATTGCCAGATTTATATTTCGGGAAATATCGGAGGAGATCGAAGGAAGAAAAGTTGGCAGCAATAATTGACTTATTAACATCAATAAACAAACTGATAATGTAAAACTGCTTCGAGAAAGAAAGAAAGAAAGAAAGAAAGAAAAAAGAAAGAAGGAAGGAAAAGGTGAAGAAGGGTAAAGAGAAAAAGAAAAGTAAAGTTAGAGAATAGAAAAGGAGATGATAAAGGGGGAAATCAAAAAAGAAAAAAGGGGAAAAAAGAGAAAATAAAGAAAGAAAAGAGTAAAATCATTTACAAGAGAGAAATTAAGAAGGGAAAAATTAGAAGAAAAAATAAAGGGAAAACGACAGAGGAAACGAAAGAAAAAGAACAAACAAAAGAAAAGAGAAAATGAAGAACGTAAATGATGAGGGAAGGATGAAAGAAAAAGACAAAAGAAAAGAAAAGATAAGAATTAAAAGCAAATGAAGAAAGAATGGAAAAGGGAAGATGAAGATGAAAAGGTAAACGAGAAAAACAAATGATGGAAAAATATAAAAATGAAGGAGGAGGAAAAAAGTAAAATGAATGGGGAAAACTAAAAAAATAAATGGAAATCATAAGATGAAGAAAAAGAAATGAGGGAAAATACGAAAAATATAAAACAGATGAAGGAGGAAAGAGAGAAGAAGGAACGAAGAAATATGAAAAGAAATGTAAAGAGATGAGAAAGAAAGAAGAAAGAATGAAGAACTAAAATTAGATGAATAAAGTATGAATAGAAGAAAGAAAAATAATAAGAAAAGAGAAACAGAAAATAAAAAGGGTAAAAAAAAGAAATCAAGAATGATAAAAAACATAAAAGGATAAAAGAAAATGAAGAAAGAAAATACGAACATAAAGAAGAAAAAGAGAGAGGTAAGAAAGATATGGAGGAAAGAAAAAAACGGAATGAAAAATATATTATGAAGAAGGAAAATGAAAACCATAAAGAAAAGAAAAGAAAGGAAATAAGGAAAATAAATGATAGCATATAAAAGAGAAAAAAGGAAGAGAAAGATTTAGAGTGAAAAAAGCTGAAAGAGAAAAAGAAAAAAGAAAGATATCAATAATTAAAAAGAAAAAAAATTCTAATTATTAGATGCAATTGATTCTAACACTATTGACTAAAATAATGACTATTGATATGTTTATTCGTGGGAGTGGATTCTCTGTATGAAGGAAAACTGAAATTAAAGTACAATATATTAATCAGCCTAAATAAATAAATCAATATTTTTTTTGAAAAATGAGAATCTAAAAAAGAAATTGAACCAATTATATTGGTGCTTAGAATACTATTCATGAAAATGTGAAAATGTTAAAAAAAATGAAAATGAATTACGAGAATAAATATTCGAAAATATAAATTATTGCATGTAGCCGCAGTCCTCATATCGAGGTGAATTACTATTAAACTATTTGAAGTTTATGTCGGATAAAAGGTAAAAGCTTAGACAGCAGCTACACATCTCCTGGACATGGAATTCTGATGCAACACAATTTTCACAATTTTATGTTTCCCTATTTGGCCTTGTGCCAGACTAAACCAGACTTAGCTTTTCATATATTTCGTTCTGCATTGAGTTTTACGTTCTTATTTGACATTAGTGTCAAGGGCCCGGGTTTGAGTTCAAAATAATGCTAATTATATAGCGTTCTGATGGTCACCAGTTGTACGATTATCGCAATAGGATATTACCATATAGTTATATCCTATTTGGCCTTGCACTGTACTAAGATAAACTTGGTGGATAACTAGCAGCCAAGATAACTGTTCATACTGCCCATGGAATAAGGTAGGAAAAGTTAGTTGCCCAAGTTCTCATTGACTTGTATTTGTCCATTATTGTGACAACTGATGAGAAAATTATCCTGCTAAGATATTCGACGATAGAACAAAACATATGGACGCTCTTATTAATGGCATGATTGTTACGGGAACATGAGCTGAAAGTTGAAATGTTTGCTGCTTGAGTTACCTGCCCTGAATATCGTAATGTTACTAATATTAATGATATCCGTAATGCCAGCAACAGAATTGATAATTAAAATTAAATAGTAGCAGAAGAGAGGATACGAGGGAATGTATGTTAGACTAAATGAATGCACTATAAATTATTTTTATGGGGCACCCAATAAGCCTTTAACTCATTTGAAACGGCTAGTGAATCAAGAATACCAATAGCAATAATTTTTATAATCTTTTATATGCTCGGTAATAGTTTCATTTATGTTAATAACATAATGGTTAGAGTCGTAGTAAATGGGCTCATCGACCCGAGTTCAAATCCTGTACAAGGCTGTTTGCATTTCACACAACGATAATACATTTGGCGAAGGTATGAATCCAACTATAATCTCTGAAGTTATGGATATATAGTAGGGCAGACTGGGCTCTTCAAGCTTTGTTAGGCAACCTGTCTAGGGGAAGGGAAACTCTGAATTCAATCCGGTTAAACTCCGCTTAAGAAATTGAACTTGTGTTTATGCGGAAGGGTTTGTATATATATATATATTGATAATAGGCAATTAATTGCCTGTTTACTATAAATAGAAAATGGATTTGCTGTAGAATGAGCTTAATTGGCGTACATAGTTATTGAAACCCTTGGAAGATCTTATGTTTAAATATGGTTCTTCATGTAAAAAATGATTATCAAGTCGAACAGAAAATGTATTTTTAAACTTAAAAAGAAGTATTAACAAATCATTCGTTTTACTAAAATAGTTATACCCATTTAAGTAAACATTACAAATTAGGTTTCATTGATAGGTCATCAAACTGGAGATGTCAAATAATGTTAATGCACTCTACACACAGAAGGCTACACATTTACAAAGTCACAGGAAAAATAAATCACCTAATGTATAGGAGGATATTGAGATATTTTCCGAAATGAACAAGAACTGAAAAATCTCATACAAACATATACATCCAGGATAGAGGAATGGAATTTGGGATTTACAAATATGCTAGGCTGAAAAGGGATAAAACAATCAACAAAAGGAATAGAACTAAAAATCAGAAAGCCTAAGAACACTTATTGAAAAATACATTTATATATTCCTGGTAATTTTAGAAGTGGACATTATCAAACAAACACAGAATAAAGAAAAAGTAAGAAATGAGTAACTTAGATGAACAAAAAATGTTTCAAAACAAAATTCTGCCACAAAATAAAACTAGTCATGAATAAAAACCTGATTCTATGTATCAATAAAATAAGGTGGAAGAATACTCGTTATAATTAAGGATTGTGTAGATGCGACAATTCGAGGAATATACAAAAACGAGATTATAGCATCTAGTCAGAGGAATATCAAAAGAAATAATTCATGGACAAACAGAAAAGCAACAAAATCTACAAAACAAAAATCTAAAGAATAAAACTGTTTAAATATTTCAAGTGACAAACAAAAGAAATTGCTCACGAGATATCGTGGACATGGGGGGGGGGAATCTTAAACGAGAAACTGAATTTCTTTCAATAGCAGCAGAAAATAATGCCATAAAAACCATTTATATCAAAGCCTAAAATTGATTATACGCAACAGAATATCAAATATAGGCTATGATGTGACAGCGATAAAAACAGTTGATCACATTAATAAGCAGATAAAGCAAACTGACTCAAAAGTAATATAAAACTATGCATGACTGAGTGGGAAAGATAATCCATATGGAATTGTGCAAGAGATTTAAATTTCACGATACTAACAAATGGTATATGCACAAACCAGACTCCATCCTAAAACATGTGACCCATAAAATCCTCTGTGAGTTCGAGATCCAGGAGAGAGAAAATGTGCCTAGTGTTAACAAGAAAAATATCTTGCTATTTAGTGGATTTTTCTGTTCCATCGGACCAGTAAATGAAAATGAATTTCGATCTTTCCAGCGAGCTAAAAAAAAAAGCTGTGGAACGTGAATGACATGGTGATATCAATTGTAGTTTATGTGCTTGGAACGGTTTCTAGTTACTTGGAAAGAGGAAAAACGTAAATGGAGATAACAGGAAAAACCACAATCATACAAACCACAGCGTTGTTAAGATCAGCTAGAATACTTAGAAGAGTCCTGGAGACGTCAGGAGATTTGTTGCCATTCATACTCCAGACAATTAAAATTGGTAAAAATAAATACAAATAACGGCAACTAACTGCAAATAATAATAATATACAGATGAACCAGTTCTCGTCATAACAGCGGTCCATAATGATACTGATGCTTCGAATTAGGAAGTAGTGAAATATTCTCTCTGTTAATTGGCAAAGATTGATGATTAAGAACGATATTTAAGGCAAACAGAGAGCCAACAAAATTATCACTCAGTTGCAAAGCGACCTAGAAATTGCTTTTTTCCGGAAGTTATAAGATTTTAAAGTGTATGTTCTTGTAAAATACTCGGTACAATATGCTGTTTTTGCTGAACAACTTAGTAGTATATAGTCAGATAATGATTAATAATCGTAATTACACAGACGGATACAACAAAGGAACGTTCGCTCTTCTAATTGATTTTTTTTTTGTGACGAGAAAGTATGAGGAATCTGTACAAAGGTGAATAAAGAAAGACATTTTTAAAAAAGAAAGAAAAGCGGAAAATCTATGAGTGAATTTCTGTTGATGTGCAAACTGGCGTGATGGCGACACGTAAAGGCACTTTCCCCCAACACTCCGCCATTTCCTTCCTCTTTTATACACAAATACCAAAAACAAATATTCTCTCTCTTTTCTTCTTTCTCTCTCTCTCTCTCTCTCTCTCTCTCTCTCTCTCTCTCTTCCTCTTTACACCCCACACAGAAGGAGAGATATGTATATAAATTCGAATACACTCTCCCATACATATAACGAGAACATTAACACATTCTTGGCATCTCGCATGGTGTAATGGTTAGCGAGTTAGGCTGGCAAACCATTTCTATTGTATTCAAGTCTGACGAGATGCCCCTATACTTCCGGACTTATGCCACACTAATAATAACTAATTCAGAAACGCACATACGCTAAAGCGTGCCTTTTTTCATTAGATATTCATATTTTAAAAAAAGAAAAAAAAAGCTGCTATATCGCATTTCTTTTAATGTCTTCTACGTACTCAAATCCTACCATACATATGGAATTTCAGTTTTTCAAACACAGTGAAATTGCACGTAACTAGGTCTGGCGAGTATTGTTGGCGCTACACGTGCACAATCCTTTGGTTCGCCAAATACACTTCAATCAAAAAGTAGTGAGAATAGCTTCAGATTTTCTTAAATTTTAAATTGACACTTGTTCGTCAAAACTTAATCAAAAGATTATTCAAGATGTCGAGGTGTCATTAATTTATTATATACGTTGTTAAGTTATTAGCATTTCATTACATGTTTGAATTCTAAAAATGTAAAGCTTAATTTTCGATACATTTTTATGGAATGGTAAGACTTTCTCTCTCTCTCTCTCTCTCTCTCTCTCTCTATATATATATATATATATATATATATATATATATATATATATATACGATAGTATTTTCATATACATCTATATAGTTATGTACAGTCAACGACGAAATTATTCGTACACCCATCAAGTTTGAATATTTTTATCTATTTCTCAGAATCTGATGCCTGTATGATGCAAGGTTTTTTATGTGTTAATAATCACAATAGGGAATATTAAACACAATTTTGTGAACAGTGTGTTAAATACAACACATCTGATAGGCGAACTATGCAAAACAGGAAAAGACAACATTATTAGTTCAGTAGAAAATATCATTTTAAATTTATTTGGTTTGTTAAGTATAAGTAATTTACATAATTATTATATCGGTGAAACCTTCTGGACTATTTATTTAGTACAATATTTGTGGTAATTTCATCAAAGTAAATTACATTGTATATGGAATATCACCATTGTTATTCTTACGTTAACAACATAACTAGGAAGATAAAAGACTTTAACGTTGACTTGAGACAAAGTATTTTTGACTGCCATAAGTCGGGAAATAGTTATAGAACTATTTCAAACCGGTTAGCTATCCTTAGAGCTACGGTACAGTCTGACATAAAGAAATTTAAATATTTTGGCATGAGAGAGAATTTGCCAAGGCATGAATGAAAACCCAAATTGTCACCAAGAACTTGTGTCGCAAGATTAACATAAATCCAAGTGTTGTTTTGAAAGAGATCGTCAAAGATACGACGGCTATTAGCGTAAGTGCTCACACAATACTACGTTGTTTATATGGAAATGTGTTGTATATAAACCGACCACGACAAACCCATCTTCTCAAACTATGTCACATTGTTTCTCGGTTTAGTTTTGCCAAAACTTTCTTGAGAAAATAAAATTGCTTTCGGAAATAAGCACTATGGAGTGATGACACAAAATATGATGTACAGAAGATTTGGCGAAATAAAGGTGTAACTTTCCCCACAAAGAACATAGAGCCAACATGGAGGCAACTCGATGATCCTTTGGATTTATTTTAGCTCAAGGGGATCTGGAAAATTAATTGCAATAAGAGGAATAAAGAAACCTGAAGACTATATAAAAATTCTGGATTAAAATCAACAAATATCAGCATAATCTCTGAATCTAGGTCGGCGATTTACTTTTCAGCAAGATAATGATCCTAAACATACGTGTAAATCAAGACCTGTATGGCTTCAGAACGAGAATATTACACTTTTGCCATGGCCTTTAATGAGTCCTGACTTGAATCCTATTAAAATTCCATGGTAATAATTGAATGTTCGAATAAATTCTCGGCATCAAAACGCTTTCAGAAATTAGAATGTGTAACCATTGAAGAATGGACGATAATCCACAAAAGAATTGTTCAAATCTCATCAAAGAAAACAGTTGTTTCTCAAGAGTTTGGATTCTACATTAAGTTAGAATACACAGAAATTTCCCTTCGTCAAATTCACTGGCCTCCGAAAGTAATAACATTTGTTCAACTGTTGAGAGGATTTGGTCTCTGCTTCTTTCCTGTTGTGAGACAATCACCCAGTTAATTATGTGAAAAAGAGTCTTCAGAAATATCAACAGAAAAAAGGAAAGATAAACATACAAGGTCCGCAATTCCCTAACCTCTAGACATAAAATGATCCAAGACGAGCTGACATACCGTTAAAATCAATTAATCAAGCACCTGCGCAATACTCACTGCTGTCAATGGCTTGTGTTCGAACTCAAGCAAACACAGTAATACTTAAGGTAGACATGCATACAGACTGCTAAAAATCAATAGATCGCAATCTTGCCCCTGACTATGACCTGAACCTCGACAGACAAAGCTAAATTCATTTACCGGCATAAATTACTGATATCTACTCAGATTGATAGCGTACAGCATGAAGCCAAATCAATGAATTATGCTGGTCCTTCTACTAGGAAAGGTATGTCTAGAAAATCGAAAGGGGCGCTGAGTCTAGTAGGAAAAAGAATCAACAACAACAGGTTTCTTAAACAGGGCCCTTGTTTATTTTTCTTAAATTCATTGATCAATTGATATTGACAACATTTCAACCCGCTTGGGTTTATTAATGACTAAATTATAGTAATTGTGTGCAATGTACGTATATATTTACATTTTTGTGTGGTTTCTTAAGGTTTCTTTTATAAATTTTTATATGATATTAAGTTTATCTATCATGCAAAAAGTTTGTACAAAGTTCTATGATTTCATTTATTCTTGTAATACAAATACTTTTCATACAGTTGTATGGTTTTAAGTATTCCAATCTAATACAAATAATTATATGGTTTCCACTAACTATGTATATTTAACAACATCCATTTGTTTTCACATGAATCCTTAGTAAACAATTATAGCTTCAACAAGTGACTATGCTTAATTTAAATAATGTACTCAAATATTGCAGCAAGGATTTCTATCGAATACAAATATTACTAATTTTCAAACAGATATAGTGGACCTATAGGTGAGCCCCCTAACAGGTGCTACCACTCCGGGTCCTGTGAAGCTGGAAGAAATGGCAATCACCATCAGATTCTATTTAGTGCCCCCTTATTTCTTTAATTTGTATGGGATTCTTAACGTTTTGCAGAGTATACAGTGTGCCTGTTCTAATTCCCACCGACAGGGAGATCTAAACAAAATACAAATGATTGAGTGACATGAGAGATGCTTCTAAGATTTCCCTAACCTTATTTGAAAGTTTCCACCGGCAATTTATGCATCAAGTTAAACAGAAACGCCTCTGCATCACTAAACGAGTATTCAATATCCGCTAATCATTAACCACACCAACTCAACTTAGTCAAGAATAAATACACGTGACCCACACTTGACACTTGTACAATTTATGTCCAATAAAGCTGCATATTAAATAGAGCGTCGATAGAGACAAAAAAGAAGGTAAAAATAAAACTTAGAATTCTTGTCAATCGGACAAATTTATTCCGTACCACAAACAGCGCGATCATAAATTCATTAATTATTGCATTAATTAATCAGTTGAATTAGATAAAAAGAAAAAAAAGGAGAAAGGAGAAAGAGAGAGAGGGAGAAAGAAAGAAAGAAAGAAAAAGGCGAGAATGAATACAGAGAAATGACAAAGAAAAAGACAAGAAAGAGAAAGAAAAAGATTAATTTTAAAACATTGTGGAAAGACAAATGTGGATTAATAAAGTGATCAATAAATCAATACAGATAAAAAAAGAAAGAAAGAAAGAAAGAAAGTAAGAATGAAAGAAAAGTGGAAGAATTAAAACAGTTAGAAAGATAAAAAGAAACATAGAAACAAAGAAACAGAAAAAATTAAACCAGGAAGACGAAAACAAGCACTAAAATAGATAATGAAAAAAGGAAAGAAAGAAAGAAATTTAAAAAGAGGTTTAAACAACAAAAGAAAAAAAGAAGAAAGACGAGAGAGAAAATAAAAATAATTCTTTTAAAAAGAAGAAAAAACGATAATTTTGAAAAACAAAAAGGAAAATACAGATGAGATAATGAATAAATAGAAAAATAAGTAAGGAAATAAAAATAAAAGAATAAAATCAGAGGAAAGAAAGAAATAAACAAACAAAACAGGAAATAAAAAAGAAATCAAGCAGAACTGAAAAATCAATACAAAAATGAATGTATAAAAAAAGAAAGAAAGTATATTGAATAAAGGAAACCAGGAAAAGGAGAAAAATATAGTAGACTAATATCAGAAAGAGAGAAGACAAAGTAGAAAAATGAAGTCATGTAAAAGAAAGGATGAATGAAAGGAAGGAAGGAAGGAAGAAGAAGAACGAGCTATGAAGCAAATTGGTAAAAGGGATGCATTTTGTAAAATAAAGGAAATGGATAGAGAAAAAGTAAAGAAAGAACAAGTAGACAGAGAAAGTCACAAATAAAATAAGGAAGATAGAAAAAGAAAGAGAGGCCAAAATAATGAATGAACGACAGAAAAAAAGAAATAAAGGTAAAAGATAGAAAGAAAAAAGGATATAAAAATAATAAACGCTGTGAAAGAAGGAAGGAAAGAAGTAAAATATGAAACAAAGAAATCTGTCAATTGTTTATGAGAGAAGGAAAGAATATAAATTTTAAAAATAAAACTTAAAGAAGAGGTTAAACGACCGAAATAAAAATAAGAACATATAAAAAATAAAGACATAAAAACTAGAGAAGAATAAATCAATTCACACGGGATGATAGAGGGAGGAACAAAACAAAAACGAATGCGAATATCAGAATAAAATAATCTAATAAATGAACAAAAAAGAAATTCCCGATCATAATGATTGTAAAGGGAAGTTAAACACATTGGAAAGCGCTCTCTGAAGATTTCATTTAAATTATGCACAATGAACATAAAACATTAATTATTAACATTTTCTATTCTTTGTTTGGCTGGTTGGTTGGATTTACGGTATGTCAACCCTTGTTGTGTTATTTTATGTTGAAGTCAGTTAAACATTTATCTTCTCCAATTTTTGTGTCGCATAAAATGACACAAAAATATATACTTTCATAATTATTTTAAATAGGTAGTCTTAAAAGTCAAATGTTCTGAAACCCATAGGTGAAACTCTAACAGACACTACAACTCCGGTTCAGAATGGTCGTGTGTGTACTGACAAATTTACTTAGCTTTTCTTAGTTTGGCAAACAAGCCACATATTGCTTACTGTTGGTTGCTTAGTTATTTGAATGGTTCTATTTATGGTATGTCAACTAATGTTGGGCTATTCAATGCCGAAGTCAGTTTTTGCAAGCAATTATATAGTATCAAGTAATTAATGATAAGGATCTGTACATAATTATAACTTTAAGTAACTATTTCTAGAGAAAAAAAAGATTTGCACAAAATTATATGTTTTAAGTAACTATTACCATTCAATAATAATAAAATAATAATAATAATAATAATAATAATAATAATAATAATAACCAATTATATCAAAGCGAAAATAGATACAATGCATCAGAATAACAAGTATAGGATGTGTGGACAAATCTTTTAATCATGTAATAAGAGAATGCAGCAAACTGGCACAAAATGAGTACAATAGTAGGCACGACTGGATGGGAAAAGTCATCCACTGGAAATTATGCAAGAAACTATAATTTGATTGTTCTACCTAATGGTATATATACAAACCAGAATCCGTCCAAGTGATTGCGATGCATAAAATTATCTGGGATTTTGAACTATTAACGGATCATCTAATCCCAGCCAGAAGGCCAGACTTCATGATTATTAACCATACAAAATAACTTGACATCTAGTAGATTTTGCCGTTATGGTGTACCTTAGAGTTATAGTGAAAGACATACTAAGATAGACAAATACTTGAACTTTTTCAAAGGACTAAAATACGTGGAACATGGTGGAAAGTTCATGTCGATTGTAGTTGGTGTCCTTGAAATGATCTCCAGTAGTTTGGAAAGTAACAAATCAATGCATGAAATCGATTATATCTATTGACACAATGATGCTTCTTTAACAATATTAATGGAATGTTGGTGGATTAAAATATGTCTTTAGAGGTTTTTTTTATGAATACCTGGACAAATCTACTTTGGAACGTTTTTCCTTTCAGAAATGATCATGGGTTCCAAAAAGTATGAGGTGGACATTTGATCCTATTCAAGATCATCAAGTATAAAGCAACACAAATCCCCGGATCTGAACATTGGTAACACATAATTCTTACATGAGAATTCCCTCTATTCATTTCAGGTCTATATTATATTTTGTATCAAAATATTGTTTTTAGTAACAGCTACTTTTTCCTTTGCAAATAGTATAAGTAATCTATTTTCACTGTTAGTAGTGTTGTGTTACAACAAATTGTAAAGTGCAAATTTCATTGTGTTGTAATATTTGAAGTTGTTTTTCCTGAATAACGCCGAATGGACTTCTTTTTCTAAAAATGTTTTGTCAACATCTATTTTACCCATCAGCGAATTGTCAGTCGTTTGGTTAAATCTATGGATTAGATTTTAAGTAACGATTGTTGTAGATTATTTCTTCAATTAATTATTAGCCATTTTATTCTTAATAATACTGATGAAAAAAGTTGACTTTTCTTAAATAATCATATTTTTGCTTTAAAGAGTGTGACACTTAAGAAAAATAACTGGAAAAATCAGTTTTATCAATATGTTCTATGAAAACATTGCCAAGTGTTTTTAGAATATTTTATTTGAACCTTTATTTAATTTCTTATTTATCAGAAATTGGGGAAATTGTGGAAATTAACACTGATTACATTTTTTTCTTTACAATTTCGTTGTCTTAAATTTAATTAGAGTCAAAATAGTTCTAAATCTAATAATGTTCTACTTGTGCCCCCAGGTAGAATAATTCCCAAAGCTTTTGGGCAATGACACCCCTGAATATAACCATGTTGGGATAATGACAAAAGTATTCCCCGATCGCTACAATATAATCAATTTGCACCTCTTATTTGTTGTATCCAACAAAACAAAATAGCAAGAAAGAAAGAAAGAAAGAAGAAAGAAAGAAAGAAGAAAGAAAGAAATTATTAGAAACGAAATTCAAGCCAAAAAGAGAAGGAAGGGATGACAAACTAAATGGAATAACGAAGAAAAAAAAATATAAAGAAACAAGTAAAAAGGGGGGATAAATGAAAGAAAAAAAATAAGAAAGAAAGAAATATAGAATAAAGGGAATAAAATTCAGAAAGTAAAATTGAAGCCAAAAAGAAAAGAGAAAGAAAGGATGACAAAATAAATGGATTATTGAATAAAAGAAAGAAAATATAGGAAATAAGTAAGTAAAGAAAGAAAGAAAGAAAGAAAGAAAGAAAAGCAATAAAACCGTGGAAGAAAGGACAATAACATGAATGGAATATTAAAGAAAATAAATATGAAAGAAAGAAAGAAAGAAAGAAAGAAAACCATGGAAACCGATAAGGCCAAATGGAAAAGAGAAGAGAATGATGAATTTATGAAAATAAATGGAATATCTAAGAAATAGATAAAAAGAAAAAAGTGAAAAAAGTGAAAGAGAAAATAGAAACAAAACAAAAACAAAGTACTTGGAACAAATAAAAAAGTTAAGGCGAACAGAAAAAGGCATTAAAAATACTCAAATAGGATACATGAATATGGGAACTGAGACTAGGGAAGAAGAACGGAAAATAAAAAAGGATTAAAAGATAGGAAGAGGAAAGGAAGTATGGAAAGGCAAGAAAAGATAGAAAGAAAATAATGAAACAGGGTAGAAAGACTGTTTTATGATAAAAGTGCACTAAAATGTAAACAGGGCGTTTCCAAAACAGAAGTGAGTAGAAAGTGATATAAACGAACCGGTACAGAAGTATGGTGGCGTATTCAATGGAACGTGTTTTGTGCAAGAGTGCAGAGGAATACATTAAAA
>CM042160.1:19962832-19980332 GCA_023376005.1 Doryteuthis pealeii | reverse complement strand
CTCGGTGTGTAGAATATCGTACAGACTGTTTCGACTTTATTAAGTCTCATCAGCGATATATACTAACGACTTCCCTCCGACAGAAATCGAAACCGGGACTTCAGCAGACACAGTGAAACACTAGTGAAACACTATATCGCCTCGGCCACAGTACACAGCTAACAATCCCAGTGAAATTAAGCTTGTCAAATGATACTACACGCCTCTACCATAATAGGTAAGGGGGCGTTTTTGAGAGAATAATAACAACAAACAGACCGTATGCCCTTCGGCGAAGTGAATAAGATTTTTGGATATTTGTTTATTTAGAAGCGTTGCTGAATAAAGTATATATTAAATTTTTACTTGAAGGCACTTAAAATATATATATATATATATATATATATATATATATATATATATATATATATATATATATATGTCATAGCTTGTTTAAAATTATGCTGAAATTATTAACAAGTTAAAAAAAGTTAAGAATAGTTTCGAAGAAATAAGAAAAAATAAATTATTAATTTGTTTGTATGAGCATTAAAGTTTAAATTATAAGAAAAAGACAGTAAATTGCTCATTCTGTTATGCTAGGGGTTAACAAAAGTTGTCGCCCCTTATACTCTTAAGCCAACGGGAGGAGGGTCGCGAAAATTTAAAAAGGAGAAAATAAGATGGGTAACTGAGTGTTTAAAAAAACGAGAAAAAAAACAGACGAGATCACGACGCACAGAAGAAAGACTTGAAAAAATAAATGAGACAGATGAAATTAAGATATTGAAAGAATTAATGAAATATTTGAAAAGGTTGTTTTCTAGGTAGATTGAAAAGAAAAAGGTATTCATGTAATTGCTTTTTTCTCCCCGAAGTAAAAAGAAATATTATCTACAAATTTATTTTAAGTGTTGAATTGGTTGTGTTGTCGTGCTCGGAAAATTTAAAATCGTTTGTTGGACTCAGTTTTTCTTTGAAGAAAAAAATGGAAAGAAAAACTTTCTTAAGAAAATAATAAAAATTTTTTTCATGGATGCGAAGTTAGCAGTAGCTTCTTAAAACCTCCCCAAAGAATTATTAAATCTGAAGCATTAAATGCATGTAGACATAAAAAGCTTCTTAGCCAATGACAAATGTGTTTTCCCTGTTTTCTCTTTTCCTGCCACTTGATATGTTGATTCTGAGGTATTTAGGAAGAGGAATGGAGACATAATGTAACCATCACTATTGATTACCCAAACACCATGCTGTGTACTGGATGTCAACTTTTCATCACTATCGAATACAGCTTGTGGGGACAGAGCAAGCCAATGGTAGTTTTTGAATTCAAATTCTTGCAGAAATACTTTTCATCTGAGAAAAAAGCAAAGCATATTTGGATGGAGGGGTTATTTGAATTTGTTCAAAATTTTGTAGCGCGGGCTTTTCTTTTGTTCTTCGTGAGCTGTCATGAAATTGCCTCTTTCTCAATTGTATGAGAAATAAGGAATGTAACAACATAGCTGATATGAAACTGCTACACTTTCATTCCCCAAACTATAGACCTGACTGACTAGTAGGAATCAGTGTCAATCATGGCCTGGATGTCAGCAATAGATTCGGGAGTTTTTTTGGGTTTTTTTTCTGAACGGAACGCTTCTGCACTGCCATACTTTCGTAATTACCATTGTAGTCATCCAAATCTTTTGGAATCCTCTGCACTGTCCTCAGATTAACACACAAACACTGTGTAATGTTTGTAATGGCGCTCTTGGTATCAATACCAAGCAGTACAGCAAGTAGTTTCCAAATTTCTGGAAGAGTGAATTGCATCATATATATATATATATATATATATATATATATATATATATATATATATATCGAGTGTGTATGAGTGTGTGTGTGTGTGTGTGTGTAATGGGCGTGTGGGGTATACGTAGGAATATGTTTCAGGATTTCTATCACCCTGTTTTAAGGACTATTTGTGTATTTACCCACTCACATATCGTCGTGTTTCATTTATTCAAATAATCATTTGATGATGCTGTCAATGAATGTAAACCAGATTGTGTTTTCAGAACCCAACTTCCACAAAATGTTTTTTGAGATAAATTTATATTACACTGAACTGGCTGGCAGCCAAAATATTTCTTTGATAAGGCTTGCCAAGCTCTATTTCCCCGTTAGCAATGAATCCAAATGTATCCGGAAGCCGATGTGGTGATTTACATGCAGGCTTATAATAGATACACTCAAATGAATGAATCGCGAGAGAACTTTGAAATTAGCAATTAATACACCACCTCTGAACCCATTAGCTTCCTCTTCTAAAATAAAGATACTGATAATTGGCGAGGCTTAGTATACACTGTCTCTATGCCCTGCAGAGGGGTAAGGCCCACTAAAAATAGAGTTGTACTGAGTATAACACTAAACTGCTACTAATAGTGAGGCTCAAGTTCTGGAGAACTTGGGAGTGTAATTACCATTACTACCAGGACCATTCTGACCTGGCATGGTAGTAGCTGGGTAATATATATATATATATATTAGTATGTACAGATATAACCTGCTCAAGTTTCACCATAAGGTTCTTCAGGGTTAAATCCCCTGAATTAATCAATATATTCATTAATTACAGCTAACTTCTCTACAAAAGAAAACACTGTCAACAAAGCACTAGACCTGGCTAAAGAACACATGAACATATCAGATTTAAAAAATAAATTATCCTGCCGTAAATCTATTTTATACCACAACAACGAAATATGGATTATAAAAAGGAATTAACAACTACGATATTTCCATGGGTTCCTACGATGCCGCGGAAATCAGTGAAGCAATCAGTTGTCTGCTGTTATATCACATCAATACTATCATAGTCTCTAGTAACCACTGTCTCTATCGTGACGACGGTTTAGCAATATTAGACCATAGCACACCTAGAAAGGTTGATATTATACGCAAAAAGTTACATAACCTATTTCACGAATTTGGATTTAAAATCGAAATCCAAACAAATCGAATAATCAGCGACATCTTAAAGATATCCCTAAATATCAACGATGGATCTATATCTCCTTACATGAAACCTAACCATACACCTTCTTACTTTAATACAGGTTCTAACCATCCAAACAAGTATTTAAGCAAATACCTACCAGCATTTCAATTAGATTATCTAAAATTCATTAAACAAGACCATCTTAAACAAAATAAAAATACATATGATCAAGCCCTTAAAAATAGTGGTTTCAAAACCAACCTTATATATAAAGAAGATAGCATCTCACCCAGCCAAAACGAGAACAAAAACAGAAACAGAAACATATATGTGATTAGGTTCACACCCCCGTTAAACTTAAATATGAAACTTAATTTAGGAAATATATTTTTTAAATTCTAAGTAAACATTTTCCACCCGAAAACAAATTGCATAACATTTTAAAATAAAAACACCATAAAATTATCATATAGCTGCATGACAAACGTTGATAAATATATAAACAAATCTAATATCAAAAAATTAAATAAAAACGAAAACAATAATAATATGCCTTCATGCAATAATAATAATAATAATAATAATAATAATAATAATAATAATGTTGATAAACAAAAAAGAAAGAACTTGTCAACTGGTGGATTTTTCACAGGGTGAAGCTAAAGGAAAATGAAAAAATAGACAAATATCTGGACCTTGCCAGAGAACTAAAAAAGTTATGGAATATGAAAGTGAAGGTGAAACCAATTGTAGTTGGTGCACTTGGAACAGTCCCAAAAAGATTGGAAAAGGGTCTGGAATGTTTGGAAATCTGAGGAAGGGTTGAAATCATTCAGACCTGAGGAGACTTGCTGTCACTCAGACTCCAGTGAAAGACTATCAGCTAACGCTGATGGGAAAACTCAAAAGGAGTAAATAATAATAATAAAGAGTTATGCCCCCTTAACTATAGATGTCGCAGTAAAAATCTGGTCGATAAATCTACAGTATTCAACAAGGATAATAGAAGGATGATCTATTTTGGATCTACTCAAAATTATTTTTAAAATAGGTTTTATAACCATACATTTAGTGTTAATAATATGAAATATAGGTACAGCAATTCTCTCTTTAAATATATTTAGGACTTCAAAAATAAATACGGTACAGACCCCATTGTAAAATGGGAAATTATTAAAAGATCTCGTCCTTACAACACAGGCGATAAATTCTGCCACCTATGTTCCGACGAAAATTTAATAATAGCGTACTATACCAACACCAGAGAACTTTTGAACCAAAGATTTTGAACTTTTGAACTAAATGCATGCATAAACGGAAGTGGAAATTATGAAAAAAAAAATTTTAAGAGGATTTTTGGAAATGTTCAAGTTTGGTTTTTTATTTTTTATTTTGTATAAATATATATTCTTTAGATAATTCCATATTAACAACTGCAGTTACAAACATATCAACATCGCGTCTGTCATTTAACTTTAAATCAAAATGACGCAACAGCATTCATTAACTGCGAAACTGTTTTCAACTGTCATCATTACAACATGAACCCCCGCAGTTCATATCAGTGGATTTATCCATGAATATCCTTATGCTGAAACTCAAGTAGGTTATTTCGGTACACACTATAATAATAAATCCGCTCTACTTACGTATTGAGCACTTTATATTTATGACTTATCCCAGTAAAACTTATACCAACCCAATATTTTTACCGATAAGACATACCTTATGTATAAATTTACAAAGTATTATTATTATTACTATTGGTATTGTTGTTGTTGTTGTTGTTGTTGTTGTTGTATAGGAATACTTGATATCATATAACCATGTTCAAAAATCCTTAAGAAACAGCGACATAATTGTAATTATAAACTTTTAATGTACACAGTTTCCTCTTGGCATAGAATATACGCTGGTAGCCCTAGGTATAAAATAACCGAAAACGTATTGACATGCCGTTAAAATCAATCAATCATAATTTACAAACTATAACTGAGCATTAAGTTTCATACTGAAACCTGAAACTATTTAATAAAAAGCAAAAGATAAATATCCCTCATGTTGATTTAAGATATAGTTGTTAATAGGTTTTAATTCGGAGAAAGTAGATACTATTTCTTACTTGATGTCATATGAATTATTCATATTGAGAATAAATGAAACGATAACTAATCACTCAGGGTTATTATTTGTACTTGAAACTCTATAACTATGTTAAAACAAATTCCTAGTAGAGAATAGAAATAATGAATTGAAACCATATAATTATTAGTAATAGATAGGATACTTGGCACTATACAACTGCGTGCAAATTATTTGAATTATATTGGAATATTTTATATCATATGAGCAAAAACTATTTAAAAAACTACATAATAATTCAAATATAAATGTACAATGAACGCAATTCCTAATTTCTTGACATAAAATATACCAAGATATACTTGACATAAAATATACTATAACATACTTGACATAAAATTGTATTCAAGAACAATTTGTCAATAATAATTTGCATTTCATAGTTATTTCCTTTATATCTTTGAATGAAAAATGACATTCAGCTTGAATATAAACCCAAAAGTTAACGCCATTTGCAAATTTCCGAATGCTTCTAAGATGTAAATATGATGGTTTAACCTAGCCTTGTGTCGGACTGAAAATTGCTGATGGTTGTAAATAATTCTACATTTAAAATAAACTGTACAGGTGATCACCAATGGTAGAGTCCTGTGCCTGTGAGAGTCAGAATTTTGATTGAGGTATACTTCTTATTCCTCTAGGGACATGCTGATTCATTCTTACACCCAGCCGCTGTATTGTGCGTCCTATATATGTCGCATCATACCAGCATATAAACTTATAAATTAATAGACTTTGTTCAAAGATAGGCCGAACGTCATTTTGGGTCGAGAAGAAATGCAGATCAAATAGTGAAGATTGTTCCAACCTTCAATACATTAAAGCAGCGCATAACAGTCTGACCAGCAGGTCCACAGACACACAGACACAGACAGACACACAGACACACAACACACACACACACACACACACACATATATATATATATATATTATATATATATATATATATATATATATATATATACCTATCCCTCTATCTATTAATCTCAGTCTCGATATATCTATTTATCTATTTCAATCGTGGCATACTATCAATCAATCTGTTGTTTTTACCTTGCTGCTGTCACATGTTTTATTTATCCATTCCTCCAACAAATGGAAAAAATATCCTTTTAATTCATCTCCTTTCTCTCTCTCTCTCTCTCTCTCTCTAGCTACCCTCTCTCTCTCCTCTCCCTCTCCCCCCTCTCTCTCTCTCTCTCTATATATATATATATATATATATATATATATATATATACATATATTTTATATATATAATTTGAATCAATGTTTTTGACTTTATTTATTTCCTTCGATATAATTGGCTTCTCTTCAAAACAGCTCGTAAGTGGCATTCAACTCTTTTGATGTAGAAAAGTTTTATTAAAAACAATTTCATTTTTCAGTTCTAGCTTAATATGAATAATTATTTTTCGTTGATTTCTTACAAACAAAATTTGTCAAAAATAGTATAAAAAGAAACAACATTTATTAATATTTTCAAATGATTATAATTAAAAGAATCCTACGTGACCAGGAAGTCGTATTGACAAAATCACGTTTGCGCGGCAAACTGTTTAGGGTATATATATATATATATATATATATATATATATATATATATATGATACGGGCCATACAACAACGGTTATAACCAGCTAATCACGTATTCCAGAACCGTCTATATCTTCACTTGATACTCATTGTTGAAGCCTTGTGCAAGAACTAATTGTCTAGATGATGACAGTTACGTCGTGACATCACGTAGAGGTAGCTGTATGAGATGCCGAGGAAACGACCATGGAGTCCTCTGGTGCAAGTGTCATCAAAAAATACTAGTAGAAATTTTTAAAAAACAATAAACGGAATTTTATTTGAATTTTTGAGATGAGGAATCATGAATTTTATTATTTGGATTTTTCGGACTGTTATCCCCATCTTTAATTTTTTATACAAAACCTTTCGGTTGATGTGCCCTCCAGCCTTCTTAAGAGGGGGGTCCTTTTCAAACCCGTGAACCTTCTAATCGAACTCGTGAACTTTCATGTGGTAATCGGGAGCCTTCACGGAACTTCGAAACAAACCCTTTATTCAATCCACTGTTCTCATTTCGGTGGACAGTTGGAGACATGGCGCAATGGATATATGGGTTGACAATACTGTTCTCAGTGACAATCATCTGGAAGTTGTAGGTTAACTTCTGACCACGGACAATAATAACATAGAATACTTAACATAGCTTAATACTTGTACCCAGTCATGGTTAGCGAAATAAGAACAGTCTACCACGGTTGGTTTAATAAAGGATTCGGTTCGAAGTTCCATGAAGACTCTCTATTATGACATGAAGTTTCCCGAGTTCGACGAAAAACATCTGAGGCATTTCGACAGAAATATTGGGTATATAACAATAAAATTAGGACTACAGTCCCAAAATTCAAAATAATACAAATAAACAGAACATCACCGTCCGGAAGCTGTTATAAAGACATACCACGTGATAAACACCAGTGAGAGATAAAGACCAAGAGAATTGAAGTAAATTGGGTGAACAATGAAGTTACGCGGGTGGAGTGTAGCTTAGTCACTGATGACTTTAATGTCGTTGAATGGATTCGTCTAGTGAATGATGAAAACACAAATATGCAATTCGCCTCAAATGTACACCCTTCTGATGTTTTAAACCCTTTGTTCAGCTATTGTTAGCTATGGAAATATGCAGAAACGAATAACGGAAACAATGTACCAAGTAAATTATTTGTTCTCTTAGAAACTATGTCTTTTTGTATCTGGGTGGTTCATTCGCAATCAATTCCAGCTATATTTTGTCTCTACCCAACTTGTCGAAAAACCCAACTTCTTTTATTGGAGTTCTCAGAACACCTAAACCCCACTCTCGTCTGCATTCGCATTGGAGTCGGGGCATTTCAACAACTTTTGGTAAATTATTATTTTCAGTTTGGAGTGCTAGATAAAGCATGAATTTTATGCCTAGTCTACCTGGAAAAATTATGAACTTTGACAACTCATCTTTCTGCAGGCCATTTATTTTTTAAATAATTGATCTATTCGCACTTTGCCACCCTTTGCAGTCAATATTACACGTGCAAAAAACGAAGTACGAATATTGTCTGTTATAAAAATGCCTCTTTCCAAACAACTGACTGGTGAACCTAATAAACATATTCCAAACCGATCTTTTTATTCTTTATAAATACTTCGTTTACGATATTTTCAGTATTTAGTGACTTTGTGAGATGAATTTTTCCTTTGATAAGTCTCTCTAATATTTTATTTAAATATCAGAACTTTAATATATATGGTTTATATTTGCTTTTCTCATTTTTGTTTTTTATTTCCTTTTTGTTTTTCATTTTCTGACGTGTTTTCGTCTGTATTTATTATGTCTTTATTTTTGTTTTCTTCATTATTACTTTCCTCATTTTCATTTTCATCATCTTCATTATTTTTTGTCTTCCTCTTCATTATTCTAGCCCTTGCCTTTAATCTGTTTTAGTTTTTTTTATTTATGTATTTATTTTTGTTCAATTTTTTTTGCATCTTTTTGTCTTCGTTAATTTAGTTTTGATTTTCTTCCAGTTTTCAATTTTTCTATTTCTATTTAGTTCTATCTTCATTATTTTTGTCGTTGCTTTCATTTTCGTGATGGCCTCCAATGAAATCAAAACAAGCATAAAAAAAATAGTGACAATACAATTAACATGAAACGAATTTTTAAAAAGTTGTAAACGGGATTGAGGAACATCAGAAGAAATAGTAATTAAAATAGTCATTATATTAATGAAAGAAGAAAGTTGAAGGGAAGAAGGAAAACGAGTGGATGCTGGCAAGAGTGATTAAAAGAAGAAAAAAGATAGATAGAGGATGTGAAAGGAGGTGAAGGGTTGTAGTTGTAAAGAAAGTGTTGAGAAGTGAAGAGTTGGTAAGGAAAGAAAGAGGAAAATGTGTCGATTTGAGTGTCGACATTTCAGTGCAGCCAAAAATATTTCCTAGCATCTTCCACAATGGTTTCCATGATAAACGATTAAATCATTTAAATTCTGTACTTTACTCTCATGTTCTTTAATGTGGAAGCCTTCGTAGTGTAAGGGTTATCATTGTAGGAAATGGACACGACCAACTTGAGTTCAAATCCAAGACGATGTTGATTATATTTCACATAGTGGTAAAAGTATGAAACCAAATCTTATCCCCCAGATATGGTTAAATAGTACAGCAGATTGAGCAGTTGAACCTTGGTATGGCAAAAGGTCAAGAATAAGGAAAACTGTGAATTGAAACAAGTTGTAACTCGACTTAGAAATTGACATTGTGTTGCATTCTAATCGTGGCGGACGGGTTGTGTAAATAAACTTTAATTTCCTCTTCTTCTTCTTCTTCTTCTCTCTCTCTCTCTCTCTCTCTCTCTCTCTCTCTCTCTCTCTCTCTCTCTCTCTCTCTCTCTCTCATTATATTTGGTTTCTTTTAACCGATCTGATTTTTATATATACTGTTAGTTCTCCTTTCTGATATGGTTAAAGTGTGGTAAGTGGACCTGCGATAGTACGTGCTCCACTTACTTTATACATTATGCTAAATGTATGAATATACATTTAGCATAATGTTTAACGCGAAATTGAATGGAAGTCCCAAGTTAAAATTCAGAACAAGACTGTTTGCCTTTCCCTTTGATCTAATGACATTGTTAAAGGCATAAATCTATGTGTTTTCAACACAACAGCTCTATGTAAATAAATGGGAAGATGGATTTATTTATTTAAAAAAATGTCTAGTCGAAGTAAAATTCTAAATCAAAACCAGCTGAACTCCGCGTATAACAAATTAACCTTGCGTTTCCTGCTTGAAAAGAAGAATACGGCCGAGAGAGATGAAAAGATACCACACAATAATCCAAACCCGAATATTACTTCGTTCGGTAGACTGTCCGAATTCAAGATTCCAAGAATTAAAAACTTTGCATTTTCTATCCATCTCCTCTCTCATCCAATTTCATCATCATTTCCGCCAGTCCACTACAAGACAGGTTTTCTCTGAAGTATTGTAAGACACAACGAGTAATGGTCCTTACATTGTACATATACACAACGCCCCTGTTAGTAAGGTGAATTTTAAGTTGTCTTGATTGTTTGTCTTGACGAGGCTAGAGTTCACAATCTATTTACTCAGAACTATGAAAAGTAAAGTCGATCGATGTCTTTCTCAACGGCATTAACGTATCTGAACCGGAATTGTACTGGCCGAAATTTGAACTCTGTTTACCGATTCAAATTTCTGCGATGATAACCATTAATTCACAAACACCTCCTCTCTTCTACCCAGTGGAATTTAAACTACCAGACTGAGAGTGATAAACTTTGATCTTAATTTGAATTTCCAATACAATGTTCTCTTTTCTCCTCGAAAGCTACATAAACGATTCTGACACTCTTGGGTTTTAGAAACTCGTTCATTTGATGGTTAAATGTACTGTTGAAGATGATGGAATTATCAGTGATTACATAGTCTTAGTGATAATGGAGGTAAACGCAAACGATGATGACTGGGACGAGAAAGAATTATGGCAGTGATTCTGCAAGTTGCAGTGATAAAAGCAAGGGTGGTTATCATGGTAGTGGTTATGGTTATATAACGGTTGATTGTACACACAGTATTACAGATAATGACGTCACTGTTGTTACTTGAATGGGAAATGGCAACACTAAACGTGACTTTCAGTCAAATTTCTCTTTACGAAATTTTGAGTTTAATAGAATGGATGACTTTGCGGATAATCAAGTGGGTTGTAATTGGTATGGATCGATATAGGTAGTTAGGTCGATGAGAGGAGATTCATGTGTGTGTTTTTGTGTCTATGTTTGTGTGTCTATGTTTGTGTGTGTGTGTGGGGGGCGTGTATGTGTGAAAGTTTTCTTCTTTTTTTTTTCTTATTTTGAAAAAGATTTCTTATCTATACAATTATCACCCTTCTTTCTTTGAAGTTGTGTAGCCGAGAAAGAAAGAATGATGTATGACACGATGAGTTCTTTTCTTGGCGTCAACTAATTTTTAACATAAAAGTAAAGTGTATAATTTTTTTATTTTTATTAACGTAAATGGTTTTGTTAAAATACAAAAATCAAAATATCATATAAATTCTGATTTTACGTATTGTTTATACATAGAAGAAAAGATTACAGTACTGACCTAAAGTTGAGATGCTAGCTGGAACTGTCAAATGAGATGACATGTTTATTGAGCCGTCAGAAGCGTGGCCTTGGTTTTTCGGGCCTGGCAGTTTTAGCACTTAATTGACCGTGTCACGATGACAGGAATAGATACAATTCTTTTTATAAAATCATCGCACTGAATTGAAAACAGTCAGTAAGACAGATAGTCAGTCAGACAGATACCCGGATAGTCGGAGTCCGGATCGCCAAAAACGAAGTTTTGTCACAGGCCCACGGGGAATTGCTGAGATAAGAAAATTGACACGGGAAGAAATAGACTTTGCCGCTAAGAATAATTACATAAAGAACTAACTCCACAAAAAACACAACGCTAGACAAAGCTTCTCATCATGTCTCTTCAATCCGACCTAGTGTGCACAACACACTCATTCAATATACATGAATAAAACTGTTATTGTTATCAACAGCGTGTTAGCCCATTTCTACTAATTTCTCAACCCGTCACGAAGACACTCCGACGAAGTTGCATCGCTCCCAATTCTACGGACCAAAGAAACATAGCGTGGGCGCAGAGGACATCGAAAGAGCAACTGGCCGGAGACACGTGTGGTAGTCACGGAAATAATTCATACCGTGACGGCATAGGACAACAGGTGGTAGTTAATAAATAACAAAAGAAAGAACGAAGAATGAGGGAAAGAAACGTATGTACGTCCTCTGTGTGTGTATATATTTGGTTTTGTTTAACTTTTTTATTTTTAAAGTACTCAATCTTTTCTATCTCCTTTAAAATAAAAGTGAAACTCACGACATTTTCTTAATTGATCTTATCAAATCTTTGTTTGGAAAGATATTGCTCATATAAATACACTCAACATGATATGGATGCAGGATACATATAGACTTAAGTCAATAATATTTATCCAAAAGCCTGCCAACCATACATAGTTTATGCTAAAAGTAAATGCAAAAGGCTGATTTTATCTTCAAAATGTGTTTTTATAATCTGGGTGATGATATTTTCAACACATGATGCAAGACTATATTTTTGGGAGATACGTGAAGGATACTTTTAGATTAGAGTTAAAAATCTCGAAAAACTGTTCATTTCTAAACATTTTCGTTTATAGAAAATATATTAATTTCTAAAATGTATTATCCAAGGCAAAAAGGCAAAGTTTGAAGGATGTTCTATACTTTTACAATATAAGCAATTAGGAAATAACTCCTACAATTCTGAAACAAAATTCATGTTACATAGTGCAATACACAAAAAGACATAAAATTGTCATATTAACATATACGCATCCATTAATATTCACAATTATACGTGTTCTGTCATTTTAATTTTTGATTCAGTGATTTTTTGTTGGAATGAAATCATTGTCTGTTTTTTTTTATAACATGACTTTTCACAAGAATCTAAATAAATTTTGTATTAAACATTTGAATTTAGAATTGTAGTTGCTTTCAATTTGGTGTTCTTATTTTTTTGGTTTGTTTGTTTTTATTTTGCTTTGTTTTTTTTTTTTTTAAACTTCTAGTGTCTGTACTCTCAACAAATTAGATATTACCAAAATTCTCATTATGTATGCATGCATGTGTGTATTTAAATATGTATTTATGTAACACCTCCACCACGGACAGGATGTGACATTAGATCGATTTTTATGTGGTGTAAGGAGTTTTCTTTCTCTTAAACCAGTTCCCTAACCAACGCTGATAGAACCTAGTCTGCCCTACTATTTGCCCATAGCCGGTTGTGTTGAAGAAAAGAAAAATTCACGTCTTTGTCAAAAGCATTAGCGTGAAGTAAAGTTCAAACAGCCTCCTCCAGTATTTGGAAGTTAGTGGCCGAATCCATTTCTGAAGCCAATAATCATACAGATATTGCGGTATCTATTTACCTCACCGCTCCGCAACGAACAGAATGAGACACAATGTCAATTTTTAAGCGGAATAAAGCTGGTCTGAATTCAGAGTTTTCCCTCTCCTAGAGTAGTTGTTTCACCAAGCCTAAAACACCTTGCCTTACAATTTACCGATAACTGGGATAGAGAAGATTTATGTCTTTCTCAAGGAAATTATGTATGTATGTATGTATGTAAATGAATAATTATTGTTTTATAAAATAATATCATGCACAAATACAATCCAAAGTAGTTGCCATTATTATATAAATGTACTACAGCAAAAACGACGTATTATAGAGTGCATTATATTAAAATTATCTTAGATAATTTAATTTACAGTAATTTGCAATTAAATAATAAATGTGTGAGGGCATTGTTCTTGCTGAAAGCATCTCAGCGAGTTTTCTGTCTATGACAATAAACATTACACATTACCCTAAGACTTAGCATTCTCGTCATATATGTAAAAAAATAGATTTATTATTATTGCCAAATACTTAAGAAACTTCTTAGAGATTGACTCAATTTTCAGCCCAATTTGACCACAGATGATAATTTTGTCGGGTCAGCATTTTCACTCTATGTCGTTTTTAATCATTCAAATTTTTGATATGGAGATAACTATGAAGTAGTAAAGAGTCAATAATGTGATCGACAGCTGTTACGACATGAACCAAATGGTATATTACTAAAATTAGCATCATGTATTTATATATATATATATATATATATATATATATTATATATATATATATAGAGAGAGAGAGAGAGAGAGAGAGAGAGAGAGAGAGAGAGAGTGTGTGTGTGTGTGTGTATGTGTGTGTGAGAGATCTATTTGATGAGCGAAGATGGAGAGACAGCAGCGCTAAGTGACTTTCAGTTTCTATTAGCGATTCCAAGCTATTAGCTTTCTTCAGACAGACATACTAACCTAATGTTCAAACACATATCATATATGGTAACTAACTGTCTAATTATTTTTCACCCTTGAACTTCCCGTAGAAATAAACGTTGTAATATCCAAATAAACGGCAAATAAAATAAAATAAAACCAAACCTCAGTATTTGCAAATTCACTCTACAGATGCATGTTATAAAAAGAAAAAACAAAAGAAAATAATCTTTAATTTTAAAGAGTCACATATGATTGTGATAAAATTATATTATATCTATCCTAACAGTCAATACGTTAGTGCAATTATAGAATCTATCCATCTATCTGTCTATCCATTTATCTATCAATTTATCTATCTATCTGTCTATCTGTCT
Source organism: Doryteuthis pealeii (assembly GCA_023376005.1). Classification (NCBI taxonomy): domain Eukaryota; kingdom Metazoa; phylum Mollusca; class Cephalopoda; order Myopsida; family Loliginidae; genus Doryteuthis; species Doryteuthis pealeii. The sequence continues at coordinate 19,965,868 of CM042160.1, read as the reverse complement.
ATCTTTCTATTTATCTATCTAAAATGATTAAAACTAAGGAATTAGTAGCTTAAGAAAGGAATGCATTTCAGTCAGTGATTTAAAGCAGAAAGAACAAGAAAAAAAATCAGATAAAGGAAACGTTTATTTCTAAAACTAAATTAAATGTTAAAATAAGACTTCCTTATAGTATTCTTGGTAAGTAAGGTGTAACCTTGTGAGTGTTATAGTGACGTTTTCGTGCGATGTGAATGGATGAGTAATTCAAAAGGGGTTAATGCATGGAAGAGGGAAAAGTTGGCAAGTTTAGAATGCAATTAATATCTAACACCCAATAGTGAAAACAGCAATTAGCATGGGGTTGTTGAAACCAACGAGTGATCATGAGAGCGGTTCAACCGTCGTAATCACAGACACGGAAGTTTAGCTTTGCTGTTCTGATCTGAGAACCTCCATAAAAGAAGTCTGGGTTTTCCAAATCTCTCTCTCTCTCTCTCTCTCTCTCTCTCTCTCTCTCTCTCTCTCTCTCTGTGTGTACTTTAGGCTTTATATCTAAAGATAGACCATCCTGCCAGAGAGGCTTAAAATACCTTGTCTGTATTCACTACAGAGAAGTAATACATCTTCTGGGATATGACACTAAACTGTATCTGATGACTAGGGTCATTTCTAGAGCGTTGGGTAGTGCCATTATTTACAAATCTACTTTGAACCAGGATTTTAGTAACTGTTAGGGTTCCATTCATGATAAATGTGTTTGAAAAGTTTCATTATTAGATAGGAATACTTGATAAAATATAACACTAAATTATTTGCATCTTGAAACCTAGAAATGTTTGCAAATAAATTACTTTATCAAATAGGAGAATTACTTTAACCCATACAATTTTATAAATATTATCAGTATTAGTTAGGAATACTTGAAGCCATAGAGACGTATGAAAATTATTTATATTAGATAAGATTACTTGATATCATATAACGATGTGTAATAAACGCTTCAGAAAAAAAACTATACAAAAGGTTAAAATATAAATTTATAATGAACTCGATTCCCTAACCTCTAAGTATAAAATAACCCTATATTGGTTTAAATGCTGTTAAAGTTAACCAAACAATCAATCAAGAAGAAAAATAGCCAAAGAGTTGGTTCCTATTGCACCAAAAATTGTAAATCATCCGTTAATACAGATTTACACAGTCTAACCCAAGTAGAGAAAATACACAACCGAAGGTCCTCTATTTGAAGCGAGTTCTTGTTTTCTTTCGGGGTGGGGGTGTTTTTCCTTACCTACTTGATGATCAGTTCCTCCTCATCCTCCACGTAACAGTCATCGGTGACAACTTTTCCAAGTGCTTAGTGGGTCGATAATAGAAAGCAAAACATCGTAGTCAGTAATTCAATGAAAATGAATTAGGTGTGTACGATTCAAGTTAGCTTGAAAGACTGTGATTTCGGAACTATCGATGTGACAAGGAACGAGATTACGACGAGGACAGGAAACAAGGATCACGTGATTTCATTAAGGATCTGTCATCACACGAGATAGCCTTTATGCTTAAAGATCGGGAGGTAAACGAAAAATGTTGGTGGGTTGTGTAAAATGAGATTCCAAATTTTCGCTAAGGATGAAAGAAGGTGATAGTGAAGTTTGAATGGATTGAATTAAATGTAAAAATAAAAAAAAACAAAAAAAAAACAGAAAACGATCGGTAGGTAAGAGAATGACTCTTTAGATATACAATAAAGATTATAACTTCTGAATCTACTGGTACATGATTAATATTGTGTCAACTAGACTTAATCAGCCACAACGATACGAGTGTAGGTTACGTAGCAAAGAATATATTATGAATAGTAGAACAGACTAGTTTCTTCAGATTTTATAAGACTAGTAGAAGGAAAACTCTTAAACCAAACCAGATATTCTGTGCTTAAAGATTAATATTGTATCATATCCCACCAATTGCGGAGGGGTTGGGTAAATACGTAAGTCAGGAGAATAGGCTACACGACAAAAGATATATTAGTGTGGAACACGAAGGAGGGATCTAGGGAACGGTAGTATTAATGGTATGTTGTTTGTTTAGTTGCTTTGTTATACGGCATATCAAACTCAATGTTTTGAAATAATTTCATTCTTGATGGATACTCAATTTTGCTATAAACACATTTTTTCTATTCAACCTATAGATGGGTTGGAAAAATCATATTGGTGCTAGGGCTTGATGTGACCAGCCGATTTAGGGCATTACGTGACCAGCCGATTTTGAACTAGACGTGACCGACCGCCTATGTAAGGACCACAGTGGAGCGTTGCATGTTAAGGACTGCTCAGCCACCTGAGTTCCATCCTTAAGTACCACGGGTCGCCACACACGACACCAAGATGGCCCCATTGGGGGAGGTTTACCCTCTACAGAGGTGCAGTCGATGTATTCTAAATCTCCACCGACAGGGCTATTAATGTTCTGCTGATCAATTTTCTTCGGTATTACGCCACGACAAGGTAAGACGGCACCAGACCACAACTGTGAAGAAGAAGAAGAAGAAGAAGAAGAAGAAGAAGAAGAAGAAGAAGAAGAAGAAGAAGAAGAAGAAACAAGTAACTATTCTTACTAGAAATAACTTGCCCACAGTAATATGGTTTCAAGTATTCCTATCAATTACTACTATTTTAACATAGATTTATTTGATCCATAGATGGGACACTATCAGGATGGGATACTGAACACTGGAGGCACGTTAGTGTCATACACAAGGCATAAAAGGGAAGGGGATAAACTAATAGAAGAAGAAGAAGAAGAAGAAGAAGAAGAAGAAGAAGAAGAAGAATGCGGAGTATAAGAAATTGTATTAAAAAAGCAAAACACACTCAAAGTGTTTTTTTAAAAATCAGCAATTACCAGAACACAGGGGAAAAAGTCCTAAGTTTGGAAACAAAAAGAAAAAAACTCATATAACATTAAAGAAAGTAAACTGGTAGGACAATAAAAAAAATAAACCTAAAAGACAAAAATCTCTACCCTAGCTGTTTTAGCTGGTTTAAAAACATG